>LNAC01000067.1:4833746-4952517 GCA_002007465.1 Ailurus styani | reverse complement strand
AATAATAATAATAATAATAATAATAATAATAATAATAATAAAATTTAAAAAAAGATTCATCCACGTTGTCTAAAAAAAACCCAGATTTAAGAGTTCATTGTATACTTTGGATTATAGTCATTTTTCAGATGTGTCTTTTGCAAATATTTTTTTCCAGTCTGTGGTTTGTCTTCTTATTCTCTTGGCATTGTCTTTAAAGAGTTTTTAATTTTAATGAAGTACAGTTTACCTTTTGTTTCATGTATTGTGCCTTTGGTGTTGTATTTAAAATGCGATTGTCATCCCCAAGGTCATCTAGATTTTCTTCTATGTTGTCTTCTAGGAGTTTTATAGTTTTGCATTTTACATTTAGGCCTGTGGTCCATTTTGGTTTTGGTTTTTTTTTAAGATTTTATTTATTTATTTGAGACAGAGAGAGAGATTACAAGTAGGCAGAGAGGCAGGGAGGAGGAAGCAGGCTCCCTGCTGAGCAGAGAGCCTGATGCGGGCCTTGATCCCAGGACGCTGAGATCATGACCTGAGCCGAAAGCAGAGGCTTTAACCCACTGAGCCACCCAGGCGCCCCTGTGGTCCATTTTGAATTAATTTTTGTGAAAGATGTAAAGTCTATGTCTAGATTCATTTTTTTTTTGCATGTGGTTGTCCAATTGTTCCAGTAATCCCATTTTTTGAATTTTATCTTTTCTTTCAAAAAATTATTTTTGAATTTTACCATTTTATCTTTTCTCCATTGTATTGCCTTTGCTATTTTGTTAAATATCAGTTGTCTATATTTGTGTGGCCCCATTTCTGGGCTCTGAATTCTGCTTCATTTTTGAATTTGCATATTCTTTCACCAATACTATGCTGCTTTGATTACTGTAGCCTTATAGTAGGTCTTGAAATTGGATAATGTCAGTCCTCCAACTTTGTTGTTCTTCTTCAATGTTATATTGGCTGTTTTGGGTCTTTTGTCTCTCCATATAAACTTCAGAATAAGATTGTTGATATCCATAAGATAACTTGCTGGGATTTTGAGTAGGATTGCATTGAATCTATGAATCTATATATCAAGTTGGGAAGAACTGACATCTGAGTAGTATTGAGTCTTTCCATCTGTGAACATGGACAATCTCTCCATTTACTTAGTTTTTTTAATTTCATTAATCAGAGTTTTGTCATTTTCCTCATATGGATCTTGTACATATTCTGTTAGGTTTATACATAAATATTTCATTTTGGGGGCTGCCTATCTCATGTTTTATGCCAAATCTTATGGATATAAGATTTAAACATACAAATAAAAATAAACCATAATACTGACAACAGAAAAGATGGATTTTTTTTTACAATCTTTGCACTAAATACAAGGCACTACGGTTATAAGTGCTTATATATAATAACTAATTTAAGCCTCGCAACACTACCAAGTAATTATTATAGTCCATATTTTACAGATAAGGAAACTGAGGCTAGATAGGTTAAATGTCTTGTTCAAGACTGTAGAACTAGTAAGCAGGAGAGAAAAGATTTGAATCTCAGAAGTCTACCCCCGGGGTTTGTGTTCTGAACTACTATACTACAAATACACACAGCACTCTCCTAGATATTCTATGCATATGTACAGATTATATTTAAGCTTCTGAATTTAAAAATATTATAAGTGAGGTACATATATACATAAAAACAATCTTGGAAAATATTTATAGCATGTATTGTAGACAGAACAGAATTTTAAAATATACAAATAATATACAATTCACTAACAAATGGATGAAAGGAAGGTAAGAAAGAAAAAGAAAGAAATAAAGAAACAACAACAACAAAAACGAAAGACATGAACAAGCAGTTCATTGAAAACAAGTATCAATGACAAATAAACCTATGTGTGGCACTCATCTTGGAAAAGTACCAGCTAAAACAATAACAAAATATCACTTTTGCCTATCACATTGTCTAATATAGAAAAGTTTAATAATACTCAATGTTTTGAACAAGTTCAAGAAAAACAGACACTTCCTACTGATGAAAGTCTAAATTGGTAGATATTTTACTTGGTAATTTGGCAGCATCCATCAAAAAATTTAATTTACCTATCATTTGATTAGTTCCACTTCTAGGTATTTATTCTGTAGACATACAAGTGGCTGAAGACACATATATACAAGAGTGTTCACTGACTGCATCAGTATTTATATCAGTGATGTTGAAATATGGTCTGTATGATGATGACAATCCACCAATTGTTTTTTATTAGTCTGGGAGGAGGTAAGGAGTCAGAATATGAATTAACTAAGAGCACTGTAAATTCAGTTGACAATTTTTATTCATAGAAGTTTTTCTTGCAGTATACTAATTTATATTCTGATGTAAGCTCCTTAGTTCAATGTAAGACAGCACTTTGAGTAGCACTAGTTTATAATAACTAAAAATTGGAAATAATCCAAAAGTCCACCAAGGAGGTATTTGCTAAGTAAATTATAAAAGATCCAAACTAAAATTCTATGCATTCATTTAAACAATGAAATCTACATATATATGGATATGAAACATATATACACATACATGTGATGGAATGGAAAAAATATTGCAGGATTGTATGAATATGGTAAGAAGTGCAAGATGAAAAAGTACAAGTTTGTATATGCATAGTGTTTCTGGAAACAAACACAAGACATTGTTAGCCATGGTTATCTTTGGGATGTGGATTGGGATCATGGAGAGATAGGGCATGGATTTTTTTTTTTTTCTTATGCCCTCCTTACTGCTTAAATGTTTCTACAGCTAACATAAGTTATGTTTATACTTTTTCAAAACATGAATTAGAATTTTAAATTTTGTTTAAAAGTCATGAATATAAGTCAGATTAGACTCACTGCAGATCAAATTTCCAGAAACTGGCTTTGGGCTGAAATTTATTTCAGAAGACTTACTGAGACAAACTTTACATGAATTTCCATGAAGTCATCCATGTGAAGATGTAAAAAGCACATCAGCTTGTTTGTCCAAACTTAGAATTTGGTTTTTCTCACCTTAAAATAAAAGTTTATTATGGGCAATACATACACTTCTCAAACCAAATTTTTAGTCCATCTCTAAGATGTGTCTCCAACCTAGCAAGTGATGAAGTTAGGATTCTGTCCCAGCAGTGTGGTAATCAGTCACCCAATTCTGACCATAACTGTTAAAAGAAGTGGAGGACCAGAAGACTCTGCTCAAGAAGGCCCAAAGATGGTAGATCACAATATGAACTTGACAAAATCCGGGGGTCTTATAGGCTTCATGGAAACCACAGTTTATGTTGCCAAAAATTATAGGATATTAGGTCGTTCAGAGTCATCTGGAACACATTAATAATCATTAACATTTGTACAGTGCATGCAGCCTGCAAAGTACTTTTATATTCACTGCCTTATTTAATCCTCACAATAGATCTTTGGAGTAGGTAAAATTCACAGATCAAATTTTATAGATGCAAACACTGGGTACATAAGGCTTATGCTTATTCCCCAAAGTCACTAAGCAGTGAGGAGGCAAAGCCAGGTTATGCCAGTCCAAGTCCTTACCACCACCCCACACTGCTTTCCAAGGCATGGCCGACCTAAGCCGCCCCAGACAGAAGAGTCTGGGCAACTTGCTTACTCTGTTTATTTGCATGATGTTATGCTGTTGAGCTGGATGAGTTTAAAAGCAGACCATGGCTGTTGCCAGTGTTTGTTAAACATTGCTACTTGGAGCAGGCAGGGATACAGAGAGCAGCTTGAGTTCTTCGTCATCTTGAACAGGATGAAGCAGGATGAATAGAGGGAAAAGCAGTTCTAGCTGATATGGATGAAGGAATCTCTCACACATGCTGTTTTCTATTGGCATGTCCCTTCTTTCCTACCTTTGTTATACTTTATTCTTTTCTCTGGGAAATTCAAGGTAATAATAATAAAACGGTCTTTCTTGAAGGTCTCTCCAACTCTGATCCCAACTATTACCATTCCCCAGCAGTCTTTCATGTCAGACCACTTTCCTTTCCCAAGAAAATTATTTCTTCATGAAACTCTCCATATCTCATAGCTATGTGTGTTTCTACTTTCTTGCACACAAACCCTATATAGAGGAATTATAATTATGTGATAATACCTTCCATTTATTAAGCACCTATTAAATGCCAGGCATTGTGGTAGGCACTTTATATATATATATATATATATATATATATATATTTTTTTTTTTTTTTAAAGATTTTATTTATTTCACAGCAGGAGAGAGATCACAAGGAGGCAGAGAGGCAGGCAGAGAGAGAGGGGGAAGCAGGCTCCCTGCTGAGCAGAGAGCCTGATGTGGGCCTCGATCCCAGGACCCTGGGATCATGACCTGAGCCGAAAGCAGAGGCTTTAACCCACTGAGCCACCCAGGCGCCCTGCACTTTATATATTTTATGTGATCTCTAAACCTTGTAGCAAATCTACAAGGTATGACTCATTCCTCTCACTTTGCAGATGAAGACAGACAGGCTCAGAGTGACTGAGTCTGGATCTTATGTAGTGAGTGGTGGAACTGAGATTCAAACATCGATCTAACTTCAAAGCCAAGATTCTCTCCAGTACATAGCACATAGTGATAATGCTTATTGTATTAGCTGCTCAAAGAAGGTATTTAGTGCAAATGTTCATTGTAAAGTTATGTATTTTAACAGTTAGCATCATACTCTCTTTTCCTCCACTCAAAAGGTAGGTTGGTGGTCTAAGGTGATGAAAATCAAACCTAATACAAATGCAGTGTTCCCATATCATATCCCTTACCAACCTATAGAGACTTACGGCATATAATGGACCCTTCTGTTCTACTTCTTTCTCCACCTGGTCAACTCTCAAAGGAAAACAAAATTCATATGATCATTGAAGTCTAGAAATTAACTTTTATTTTCAATCTGTCAAGAACTCCTGGCAGTTATTAATTTTATTAAAATGATTACATATGGCAAAACAAAGAATAGAGGTAATTCTATTTCTCTACAACATAAATTATGAGTTAGATTCTTAGCTGCTGGCTCAGCATTGTTCAAGATTCTTTTAAGGACTGGGGGAACTTTAATTTCCAGAAAATGTTAAAGCAGCAAAAGAAAAAATAAATTAAAACTAATTGCAATTGGAGATATTGCCAAGGATGTGCTAATTATAAAATCTTCTTGATGTGTTTATAGGCCAGATTCCAAGCTTTGGTTTTTAAAAATAAAAATCATGTGAAAGCTCTCCTATATTGCCTTGTCATCCATAGTTTATAACACAGAACAAATTTGCTCATTCTTTTTAAAAAGATGGCAACAATGAATTATGACTAAATCAAATAAAAAACAACCAGCATCCATTCATCTAACTGAAATATGTCAAAACAAAGTCAATTTTATTAAAATATTTAATACCAGAATAACTTATAATAGTATGAAAAAGAGTGAAGTACTTGTCCTTAGTTTTCTTTGACATGATCACATTTTGACAAAATTAATTTATAAAGATTCCAAAGTTTTTGTCATGGATCTGTAACTATTTAAGGATGTAAACCAAACGAACTCATACTTCATCTGATCATACAGTCATAACTTAACATATCCTGCTTTGCACATACTGTTACTGCAAACAGCAATTTAGAAAACAAAGTAAAAATATATATATACAAAATACTTTTATATCAAATTATTTTCATTACACTAAATAAACCCAAACCCCAAATACTATGTTACATGAAAAAGTGTCCTACAATTTATATCAAGATTGATATTGTCCACATATCAACTAGAGCAGCCTTTGGTTTGAAAAACGTTTCGCAAAATAAAGAAAAATATCACCACATGGCTGCACTAATGGCTCTCATTCACACTCACAAAAAAGCTTTCCAGTTTAAAAAAAAAAATTACAAAATAGATTACATACCCAGAAAAAACATCCCACCATAAAAGAGTCAAATCCTTTTTACTTCTCTGTAGCATATATACTCTGTTATATTTGGCATCTCCACTGTTTATTCAAGTTTCAAGTCTCCCCAAGCTGATTAGAATATTATTGTTTGATTGAAAACTATATTCTTTTTTCTTGATATTGATTATTCTCACTCAATGATAGTCTAATTTAGAAACAAAACGTTCTTTCTTTTAATGCATGATTTCACTTAATTTTTTCTTTAATGTCCTACTTGGCAAAATTCAAAGACTGTCAATGTTTTGTTTTCCATATGTTTTAAATTTAAAAACCTTTATGTGTGTATATGTATATTCACATAGAGATATATTTCTTTCATTGTCTTGTTCTCGTTGCAATGCAAATTGTCCATCAGCAATTATAATTTGAAATGAACCAACTAAAAGGTTTTTTAACCATTCCATATGAAAAAGTTTCCGTCACAAAAAGCACTGACTCTAATGCAAACAGGATTATGTGTTAAAACTAAACTATAGGTTTAGTTCTACATGGGAACGTTCTGAGTAATTTATATAATAAAATTTTTTAAAACTTCAGCGAAACCTAGGAAAAAGAAAATCCAAATTAATTCTAAAAGGGAATTGTGGTATTTTCCAGTAATGCTTGGAAAAATTTTTCAGATCACAATGTATTCACTGGGATTCTTCTTATGTGTACACATTAAGTGATCGCGGCTCCTTTCCTTTTGGAACTTTGTAGTGTATCTGATAGGCAGGCAAGATACATGCATGAAATTCTCACTGTCACTCTGGAAAGCATGCTGAACAATTTTAAATGCTGCAGAAGTTTTTTTGTGTGTTTTTGATTTTTTTTTTAGAGGAACATTTCATTTGGGCTGAATAGATAGATGTCCAAGTTTTAACATGTGAATTACTGAATACATTGTGAGGCCTTTCAGCATGTGTGGTTTCAGTCCTGGAATGGTCAGAGGCCTGTCTGGAGTGACACACAGACTAACAAGCATGGTGGTGTTGTCATTTGAGGCATAGCTGCTCTACTACGCCCACGTTGTTGCTGATTTTTGGGAAGCAAGGCACTTACTGTAATGGCAATGCAGACACCTGATGCATAGTTTGAGTAACATAAAATAAGTTACTATTTTTGATTAAAGTGAGGTTTTTATAATTTATATGTATTTTATAGAAGCAACTAAATGATATAGTTAGGATAATTAAAAATAAGAAGAGGTTTGAAAGGGAGTCATTTCCACTTCTGCTTCGGCTCGTAGGAGGAGGCTTTATGGGAAAACACTGATGCGAAGAACAGCCATTGGTCTGAAAAGTGACAAACCCTTAAAACTGGTGGACCAGTGGCACTTTGACAGTCTTTACTTCTGCTATATGTGACGACTTCTGGATGATGCAGCTGGTAGTTCCCTGCATTGTGTCTTTGCCTTGTGCAAGATTTGTTAAGGCCATAGCGGCATTAATCTCCTTCCAGTATGTGTCATCCTTGCTTGGTCCCTTCCTGTTGGCTGCACTGGATTTCAGCAAAAAAAGAAAGAAAATGATCAAACCCACTGCAGTGAACACAGAAAATGCCATCAGCAAAAAGTACAAATGGCAGATAAAAACATATTTCTCACCTGTCACCCTTATTGGATCCATTTTCCAGGGTGTCTGTAAAGACAAGCAAAAATTCGATTATTTTTATTTATTTTTCTTTTTGTTTTAATCTCCAGAGTTGCCTCATTAATGACTGGGAATAGAAGCTCATCAGGAAATATGGTTGAAAATCAGTTAATTTTTTTTCTTTTACAAAGATAAAGTAGTTTAAGATAAAAAATTAAATTAAATTAAGATACAAAATTTAAATTAAGATACAAAAGAAATCTCTCTGCAAAGAAGCAGGAATAAGATGAGAACAGGTAATAAAAAATATAAAAGAGCTTCTATAAATATACAAAAATCTGACATTGATTTATTCTGAGAAATTGGGCCTTTTCATATGGAGGTAAACAGTATAGGAACAAGAACACTAACTCTTCCTGTGGCCAGGTTCTGGTCTCACTCCCCTACTCACCTGCTATGTACCTTTGGACAGGCAGGCTATGATGCTCCCACAAAGTCTGGGATGCAGCTTCCTCAACTATAAAATAAGAGAGTTCCTAGAACTTCAGGGTGCCTCTGGTTCAATCTTCCATGACTTTCTGGGAATCAAACCTTGATTTCAGAAAAAGGACTTACAAATAGTTCCCTCTGGCTATCTAGCAAATGACTAGCACAGGACTTCTGGCCTATCAGAATAAGCAGGCACCAGTCTTCCGGCTGCAAAGGAACCCTCCTACTGCAGGAAATGAGCAATACGGTGTGAGCTTTGCTTATGCACTCTCTCTGATGGTGTAGATTTCCTCCCTCTCTCAGGCACTAATGTCTACCAATGCAAACATCAGTATCAAGAAAGATGAAATGGGCTATTGATCTTGATTAAATCTCCCTAGGTAGCTTTTAGGCTAAAAGAATATGGTATCAGGAACACAAAAATAGACATGCTGGAGGGAAAGATATATAGAGGGTAAAGAGGGTCTGCTAGCATGGCATGGGAAGCGGGGACAAAGGAGCAGGGCTGGGACTCCTCATCACCCTATAAGACTCCAAAACTAGGTTAAGTCATGACCACCACCACCACCAACATCATCATCAACAACAATAAATATTACCAAGTAGTTACAAAATGAGGCACTTTGCTCTATACAGGAAACATGAAAAACACAGTATTTACTCAAGGCCTTCTTCTGGCTCTCTGGCTTTTGGAAAGTTGTCTTTTCCTGCCCGCCCTCCTCTCCCTTTGTTTTACCTCCCCCAACCCAATATTTTTGAAGGTATTTTCCCCCCCTCTTCAATGCTCAAGGCTAGTAAGGCGAGGCAGCATAATTTTCCAGTTCTGGGCTCTAAGACAGTCATGGAACTTGAGAATAAGAGCATCAACATGATCATAATACATTGTAACCAGGGGAAAATTTTCCAAGGAAGATATGGTCAAGAGAAAATGATTATGTGTCCATGGAGATGAGGCAGCTAAAGTCCTGTGTTCTCTAGGAAGGAAGAGAATTAGGAAAGCCTGTTAGTGCATCCTGAGTCGGGCCTCCTGGTGTGGACCTGGGGAAAATAAAGGGTCACTATGGGCTCTTTGAAAAACCTTTCCCAGGGACCCAGGGAGCTAAAAAAAAAAAAAAAAAGAAAGAAAGAAAGAAAGAAAGAAAGAAAGAAAGAAAAAGAAAAAAGAAGGCAAACAAACAAAACAAAAAAACTTAGGGCATAAATAACAAGGTTGTTATGAGGAATAAATGAGATCCTATGTGTCTGGCTCAAAACAGAACAACAAACAGTCCCTTTCTTTGATCTCTTTTCACTTAGGGGTCCTTTGGGGAAATAGCTTAATCTGTGAGCAGCTAGCTCGATAGTCACCGTCTCAATCTTCTGGTCCCTACTAGGTTGGCCTGGATGGTTAGCTATATTTCCGTGGCTTTTGATATTTTTGGAATTATACAATTACTTATGCAATTGAAGAAAGAGAATGACAATTTTTAATTCACAGAACTCCAATAATCCTAGTTTACAGATCACTTCCTAAGTGCCAGGCACTATTCTAAGCACTTTGTGTCTTAGCTTATTTCGTATTAGTGACTCTGTACATGGATAGGGTGTCTCTGTTATGTCTATTAAGTCATTCTTTGTTTCGTACTATTATCTGTAGATCTTTACTTAGGAATGACAGAGACAATGTACTACCAAAACAGAGAACAAGTCAAGGCCTTTGTTTAGGAGGAAGAAAGCCAGCAACACTGGATATTTTACGGAGGGGAAAAAAAAAAGAGTTAAGCCTTTGCTCAATTTTGCCCACAAATTGCAACAATTCTGTTGCCAAAGTGAAGCAATAGGTTATGGAGATATTTATTCAATGGAAAGACTTGGCAAAAGCAGAATAAGTTCCATGAAGCTTAAATAACATTAGGGAAATAACAAAACATAATTTAGAAAAGACCATGTAACTGATGCTCTGGCTTACAAACAAAGCAGTCTCACATATTCAAAGGGGACCAGAGTCTGATTCCCTACCTGAATGGTCAACCCAAGAGTGATTACTGCATAGACAACAAGAAGGAAACCTTGGCGATCAAATATGTAATGGGTTACAGAACCCAGAAGTGCCATAAATGAGTGGAGCTTGCATGTGAATTCACTGTTAAGGTCCATGGAGAACTTCTATTTAAGAGGAAGAGTGAACTTGTATATCCTGCAGCCCGGTCAATGGCTGGATGCTGCTAGCACTGTGGCTAGCCTCCCTGAACTTCTTCCACCAAGAAACAAGTTTACTATAGCCAACTGTGAAATTATAAAATTCTGCTTACTCTTTGGGTGTATGTGTTTCACAGTTCGGTGCCTATGAAAATACCTTTGAAGTGTAAAACCTAGATTCCAGTCCCCGTTTGGGTATTCTTAATTAGTTCCACGAATTTCAACAATGTCCTCAACAGCATTCAAAAGATTGCATCCTGCGTTTCATTTCTAAAGCTGACAGGTATGTGCAATGTCATTAGGTATGGGTTCAGGTTCTTTTCCCAGCAACGGCAGAAAGATCTTCATAAAAAGTAATGAATAGAAGAGACATTTTGCTTCTCTATCAATAGCAATGAGAAAACAGGGTGTAACAAATCTCAGTGTCAAACATTTCAAATCAACAAGAAAGAGGTGACTACTACTACTTGGGGCAGGGGTGGAGGTGGGGAGAATCTCTGTGTCCAGGGTGCTTTTGGTTCAAAACACGAATTGGTGTTAGAAGGGCATGCTTTTCCTGTTGCTGTTATTGGTGGATTGCCCGGTGTCATTAGGATATTATGCGTCCAAGAGCCACCTCCCGCAGAGTAGTGTGTTCTAGTTCCCCGAAGAACTAGCAGAGGGAAGATAGCAAACAGGGGTCCTTTTACTCTGAAACATTTGCACTCTTGCAGGAAAGCAAAGGAGAATAAAGATCTGGTGGTTTGGGAAGATTGTTTTTCCAGTCCTTATGTTGAGAAAAAATCTGGGGAAATACCCCAGCTATTTTATAGAACTGACATCATTGAAGGGAACTCAGAAAATGTACCATCTACTCCTTATATTAAGGAGTATTAATATATAATGTATATTATACATTAATATTGTATTACTCCTTATATTAAATAACTCTATTAATTGTGAAGATTTTTTTTCTTATGTTTTTTTCGTTTGAACTGTAAGCTAGCCGGCTGTCATCTGATTCAATTGTTTTTTGTCTTTTCAGTTAATAGATGGTTGCTCACGCCACTTCTGCCCACAGCAGACAGGTGGTCTCACTGGCTCCTGTCCAGGGGTGGCATCTAGTCACAATCTGACAGGAGAGGGAAGGATTCTGAATGCTGCTGAAAAGAGAGAAATCTGAAGTCTGAGCCAGAGCAGACGTTTCCCTGCTGTTAATTAGCATGCACAGACTTAGGGTCTGACTGCCCTACATTCAGCTCAGCTGTATCTCTCACTCTGCAAGTAGCTTGGCTCAGTCTCTCCAAAGTCTGGGCTAAAATGCCTTTTTAGATTCTAAGGTTCCAAAAATCAGCTACGCTGTCAATTACCATAAAAGCAACTGGTTGGCAGAACAACTTATTGAACCAGCCAAAAGAGCGTGTTTTAAGACCAAAAAAGAAAAGGAAAGAAAAAAAAAGAGGTGCGTAGTTAGGAAAATCTTGGATGCCGTAAAACCCAAACCATGTTGAAACTTAAAGTGGGGCTATCCTCAGTTTGGACATGTGTTTCCTTATAAAGTTACGTAGAGAAACAATTATACTGAAAGCCACTTCTATTGTAATTTGAGATGTGTAAGCACCAAGCTCTGTGGGCAAAGTGTCCACTTGACCTTGATAAATGAAATTTATAAACCTATTAATTCTGATATATATTCCTGAAGTAAGAGTTATGGTCATAAAAAGAGATAAAAATATGGCCAAATCTGTTTCTCTGAGTTTTTTTTCAAATTTAATCAATAAGCCCTAAAATTAGGAATGTTTAAAAAGATTCCACAAATGTGGAGCAGAAACTCACATCACTACTGAAGTGTAAATAAAGAATATGAGGATTTTTAAAAATTAAATAATCTAAAAATCATGCACTACATATTTCCCTAAATTGAAATGAAGAGAATCAGAGATCCAGATGCTTACAACTATGCACCCTCACACTGCGTCCGTTTGGGGGCCATCACTGGGGACAGCTCATGTGGACAGCCAGGGTTTGGTGTGTTTCTGATCTCAGAGGTCCCAAGAGCCCCCAGGACACCAGATCAGTTTCTGGAGTTATTTACATACTTGGAACAGTTGAGATAAAGAACAAGACTCTGGCAAACAGGGCAGACGGAAAACCTCTCTGAAGATTACGAAATGCCGACGGCTCTAAATCTGCAGGACCTTACCCCAAAGGGATGGAGCGATCCCTGGGGCCCCCTGCTCCCACCACCACAGTCTCTATCTTTACTTCCCCACATACTGGATCCAGTATGACTGGGGGTCACACATACACCTACAGATTGGTCCCACTGTGACTCTATACTGTCCTTTTAAAAATAGCATATGCTGTGTTTTTCTAATAAGAAAGTCATACAGGTTCACTGTAGAAAATCTGGGGAAAAAAGTATAAAAGAGAAAAGACAGGACGTTTAGGGATAACTAATATAATATGGGGATATACGACTTTCCAAGCAAGTTTATATACATTTTTAAAAATGAGGTCATTCTGTACATGTTTGCTTTTTTCACTGAACTTCAACTTTTGCCTTACTAATAAATAAGATGGTAACCTTGTTAATAAATAAGATAGTAATCTATCATGTGGCCTTCCCTGATGTGGCAGTGGTTTGGGCCTGTGAAATAGAAACAGATTCAAAGAATTCAAAATCCAGCTTCATCCAGTTTAAACTTGAATATTGAGAGACTCAAATGTTACAAGAAGGGGTTATCTTTAAAATAATAATTACTAACATTGATTGGATGCTTATTCTTATGCCAGGCACTATGCCAGGAACTCTAAAATGTTATCTGGTTAAATGCTTACAATAACCCTGTGAAATAGCACCATGGGCCTGATTTCCAAATGAAAGGTCCAGAAGGGTCCAGAAACTCGCAAAGGACTCATTTTGGCAATGGGGGTGTGAGTCTCAGCTCCACGTCAGCGGACTCTGAAGGTCATGTTTTTAACCACTGCATTCAATTATTCGAGTGGTCTCTGTCAATAAAGCCCCCTTCGAAGACCGTGATGAGGCTTAATGCACTGTTTATATAGAAAGCCTGTCGAATGACAATCTATTAAAAATCTATTAAGCACCTTTGCTGTTCTTTTTTTTAGTATTTTAGACCACAGAGATGCAAAAGAGATTTTTTTCTCCTTATGATTTAATCTATAATATAAAAAAAAAATCTGTCCAAATCACAGAATAGGGACTCTAAGCTCTCTTGAGCTCTCTCCCATGCTTTAATTGGATTGACATTTTAATAGACGTGATATCCTTATAATCACTCTTCTATTGCCCAGTGTGAATTACTGCTAAATAACTCCTAGACAGCTGTGGCTGCATCACTTTTAGAGGAAATTTTTGTGGTTAGCCTCTCTTTGGGGTAGTCAGAGCTTCCGAATGAGTAACGATAAATCATTCTAAGTGATGTTTGCCCCAGCAGGAAGGAAAAAATACCCAACAACCTGCAACACGTATCTGTGGATGATGAAGCTGCTTCTTCCAGTTCCACTACAACCCAAAGTGAGTTCTACTTTAAAACTTTAGCATGACGGGAAGAGATTGCAGTTGAACCTGGTGAGTATCAAGGACACTGCTCGCAGAAGAGTTACTGGAGCGGGAGTTTTGACAGCCTTGAGAGGGGTGGCGGCGGGGAGAGTTTTGCAAGCTTTCCGAATAGTGAGAATTATAAATGAAACTCATCTCATCTTCATGGACTGTGTTAGTATTTTTTTTTTCCTTTTTGCAATATACTAGCACAATTATTTATCCTGAGGCCTTAAAGAATGAGTGGCTTCCAAAATCACTTCAGGGTTTGAAGAAAAATCTTTTCCAAAAATTAAGCCAGTGTTTCCTCCAGCCATGACTTCGACCATCTGGCCAAAGATTCTTTTCCTTCCTGCTACCTCTCATGTGGGCTGGCCCCTCACTGCAGCTAATGATGCCCAGATGTCCTGGATCCACAGGATCTCCACCTTGGGCTGCCTCTCTGTCAATGCATCATCTCCTCTAATTCCTGCCAGGAAATAAAAATTAGAAACCACACCCCTCTCTTCTGGACCAATAGCGAAGAGCTCCTCTATCAGGGTGGGGGTAAGCTGACATTGCAAAGCTTTCGGGATAGGTTATATTTCCATTAACAACAACAGAACATCTTCATTACTCCAGCAGTACCCATGTGTGTGCAAACCTGTGAAAGTGTTACCTGGCTCCTTAACAGTTAGGGAGTGGTGGCCTTGATGGCTTTCCTTATTGGGCAGAGCATAAGAACTTGAGACTAAGGGCTCCTTGTTAATTCCAAGTGGTACCTTTGTTACTGTAAAATGCACAGGTATTCTGACCTCATCAATCTAGGCTGGAGGACTAAAGGTATAGGAAGCGGGATTTATAATTTGAAAGTAACTTTTCAAATAAGCAGTGTACCACCCAGTTATAATGTCTCCACTTCGCTTTCAATCTTTTTCACTAAATACATTAAATATTCTTGATGCTAAGTTGTTCTGCATGATCCCATCTACCAAGATTGCTCCTCTGTGATCTCAAAGGCTCCACCTTCCCAAAGTCTAAAACTTTCAGTCTGAAACTTCACTTTGAAAATTAGAATGCAGTCTGTGGGGAGGAAATTGTTGGTGAGTGACCAGAAAGGGGGTCTGGAAATATTAAATATTCTCATTTCTGTTCTGAGCTCATCGTGATTAACTACGAGGGTGGTCTGGTATGAGGCACAGAGGCAGCCTAGTACAGTGGTTGGAGTCCAGACCCTGGAACCAGACAGCAGGAATTGGACCCCTGCTCTACCACTTACTATCTGTTTGACAGCTGACCAGCTGCTTGACTTCATCTTTCTCACCTATATAATAGAGCTAATAGTACTATAATAACATGCTTCTTCTAAGGACCACATGATTGAATATTTTCTAAAACAGAAGAGAGCTTGAGCACATATACCTAGCACTATATGAACCTTCATAAAATGAGAACAAAAAATTAACCTCCTCTCTCTCTTTACTTTTTACATCTAGAATATGGGGTTGAATATAGTCACCAGAAAAATTAGTATTGTTCAGAGATTTAATAAGAAAACCATTATGTAAGAACAAAATATTTTAACTCTGGGCAAAGCCCATCAGCACAGATTAATGGATTAAGTGTGCAGAATCTATCATCTTCAAGGACAAAATGGTTTTTCTGATGCTACTTTGTGCCAAACTATCACAACATGCCAAGACAAAGAATACTGGAGCCACATGAAAGAAGAGCTGCAAACTTTAAGTGTCTAATGGATTTCGTTACTTCATTTTTCTCAAGGGAAATATTGGAGATGTTACCCAAAATGTTTCATCCATGAAAGCTAGGTTTCCAGCCAAAGTCTCAGAATATGACTTCCTAACTATGCATGAATAACTTCTGTGTGTGTCTGTGTGTTGCAAGGAGCATCAATTGTTTATAAAACCACTCCTTTTGCATGCCGGCTGGGCTACTAGCTTTGAAAACTGGATGGACTTACCAGTTCTTAGATAAATCTTAATTTTGGCCCAAAGTTGATACTGATATTCATCCTCTAAGTTCTTCAATAACACCAGAACTCTTTTTCCTGAGATCAATTTTATAGCTATTACACTGCAGTTCTAAAAGGTTGACTTGTTTAACGAATATATATCTATAGAATGTTAGGTTATCAAGTATTAATATGTCTTTCTTCAACAAAAAGAAAAGGAAAAATATGCATTTGTAATAGTCTAGAAACTGGCTGAAGAGTCTGGCTCCGTCTATGTATTTTCAAGCTCGTCAGTATCTCTGAAAAACCATCAAGAAGTATTTTTCCTTTGATATGAGAACCGTAGTGTATCTTTGAATTGGCTCACATTTTTGCCGTGCTTTTCAAATTCCTCAAATTACCATCTCCAGAAATGGCACTTGAGACGAGGAGACCTTGCTGTTAAACCTGTCTGACTGCATTAACACCAGAAATGACACAAGAAGAGAGATGACGCTCGCAAACTTCTTGGATCTTTCGGAGGAGTAGCAAATGACAGCTTCTCTACTCACAGTTCATCTGCTGTATTTATTAATAGAAAAGAAACATATTTTAGACATAAGATGAACAGGATTCCCAGTCCTTCTACTCTTCAAATACATTTCAATGTTCTTAATACACTTAAAATGTTACAACTGTACTTGGCATGTCAGTGTTCTATGTTCACACATTTCTACATTTAAAGGTTCTGTGATTTTCTGCTTTTCATTTCAGAAACAGTCATTTAAAGTCTAAAGTAGGGTGGGGAGGGGCTTTGAAATGAAGATTGGGAAGATTTTTGCTGATGATATTGAAGGGCATGCGAATTTGAAAAAGGAACTAGATGTAAAGGGGAGGTGTAAAATGCCTTCTGGGGCCTTGGCTGCAGCTGGAGGTCCCGAAGGACTCCTAGTCTAAAGGTCTTCTGAAGACCTGTTTGATCAAGGGCATACCAAATCCCAACCCCCCCCCCCCCATTTAAATCTTGCCAGGAGTATCCATTCTAAATTTTGTCCAGGCATCTACATCCCAAAGCATTTATTAAATTCCAACAGTATATAGATTCGAATCCACTATTATCACGTAAGTTTAGAATACAAGAGATTTCTAGGAAAAAAATGGGGGACAAATTGCTGAATAGTAACAAGTTGATCTGCTGGGAGGGAAAGCAAAAACATTTTATATATCAAAAACCATCTTTTTTGTACCATAATTTGTAGAAGCACAGGATGTGTGGAAAATAGTCGACTCACTAGGTATGTGACCTTGGGCAAGTTATTTATGCACACGGCGTCTAAGTGTCTTCCCCCACAGAATGGGGACAACGGTAATGCCTACTTCCCTGGGTTGCTGTGAGGGTTAAACAAGGTCATGAGTATTGAACTCTTGGAACAGTGCCTGGCCCAGAGTAAAGGCTATGGTATCATGATTCCTGAAGTAAAGAAGCAATGCTGTCAGTCAACCTTCACCAGTCACAGAGGTTGCTCCAAGTGCCACAGAACTGTAAGTGTCATGTGCGGTTTCTGCTAACACACCCTAGCTTCTAAACCCTCTTCTTGAAATGCTATAGAGAGGAGATTAACATAAACAGGGGAACTTCTCAAAAGGGCAGGCTCCTGGATCCCATCTCAGACTGTGATTCTATAGGTCACAGAGTTGTTTAGAAATATGCGTTTGAATGAGCTCCCCAGGTGCTCTAATGTAGATGGGGAAAGGGCTACCCACCCCCACTCCCCGTGCCCCCTGGAGAAAAACTGCTGTGGGCCATTAGAAGTGGCTGTGTTTAGTGCTGGAATTCCTGG
The DNA here is from genome assembly GCA_002007465.1 of Ailurus styani. Classification (NCBI taxonomy): domain Eukaryota; kingdom Metazoa; phylum Chordata; class Mammalia; order Carnivora; family Ailuridae; genus Ailurus; species Ailurus styani. The sequence continues at coordinate 4,935,019 of LNAC01000067.1, read as the reverse complement.
GGATTCACTCCAGGGTAGCAGCATAAGGCAGCATTTCTTTGGCATTTTTCAAAAATCATTATGGATTCTTAGTATTCCAACAAGGGTCAAATAACAAGGCTGTATTTAACAGACCAAGTTCTTGAGTCTACCTTCATGTGAGTAGGAGATATAACATTATTGTTGGAAAATATTGTTCAGAAGTGGGCTTCAGGGGTGCCTGGGTGGCTCAGTTGTTAAGCATCTGCCTTCAGCTCAGGTCATGATCCCAGGGTCCTGGGATCCAGCCCTGTATCAGGCTCCTGGGATGGAGCCCTGTATCAGGATCCCTGCTCAGCGGGAAGCCTGCTTCTCCCTCTCTCACTCCCCCTGCCTGTGTTCCCCTCTCTTGCTGTGTTTCTGTCAAATAAATAAATAAAATCTTTAAAAAAAAAAAAAGTGGGCTTCAGAGATACTTTTCATTGTGTTTGTTTTTGCTGAAACATGAATATAATACCACTAAAAATGTCTTTTTGGGGGCGATAAGACATTTCACGTTACTTGCATTGTTTTTCCCCCAGTTGTTATAATTTTTAATATACTATGACATATAATTCAGGGACAGTCATTACAAATACAAACTGGAGAATAAAGAAACCCAAGATTTTCACTGTAATATATTACAGAATACTTCAGAATAATCAAATCATCCTCCTTCTTCTAATTGGAACAGCGATGGTAAAAATATACTGTTATAAGATCTGTGTTTTCTGTTTTGAAAATAAACATGTAGGCCCAGCTCTATATTGCTGTGATGGTGGGGCTTTTATTTTTGAAACTCTTGTATTTTTTTTATCTTCCCTTTGGGAAAATAGGGTGACAGAGAGTAATTCACATGGGGTCATCAAAAACTAATTATTCAGTCTAACATAGAATTTTTTCTTTCTAGGGTAGGATATCAAGCTTTTTAAAACTAAAGTAAACTTAGTTTCTGCTGCCCTTAGTAGAATGTTTTATTCAGGCCTGACTCAAAAAGAACAGAGCATTGTTTTATTATACATCAACATAGTGATGAGGTTTTACAAACAGTTTTTGGTTATTTTTAATGTTATTTTAACAGCAGCCCTGAGACGTACGTAGCTGGAGCTATATGATCTCTAAAGAGGAACAAGGGTAAGGGGTATAGAACACCATGCAAAAAGTAAGCCACTACTAAGGCCAAAATCACAAATTGAATATAGTGGTCATGATGTTGAATACAGTTGTGAAGAAGGATTCTGAAGATCCTGTCCAGGCCTGCCAATGGCTTTGCTCTTAAACAATGGCAGAATGTCAGAGCACCTTGGACCAAAAGACTGAAGAGAACCAAAGTACTAATAATGGTCATTTCAGATCCACATAATGGTGGATGGGCAGGCTGAAAACTGAGAACAGCTCTTGGCTGGGTGTCCACAGGAGGGTAAGCTGAGAATGTTCTTTCCCTAAAGCACACAGAATCATCCTATGCTGAGACCACCATTGCCAGTGGCCTACCAAAATTAGACATAGCAAGTCTAAAATAATAAGGTTCCACACCAAGGCTTAAGAAATGTAATGTTCAGGAAGGGTACTTCTGTGAGCATCACAAGATATTAAAAATACAGTACTTAAGCATAGAAACAAAGAAATGATAAAAAGGAAGCAAGCACCCTTATGATCATACATCAAACAAAACAGAACACCAGAGCTCAGTGAGTACCAGGAAAGAAGGAGAGAACAAGTATAATATAGAGAAAACTTCTTGCAAAGCCATTTCATGAAAATGTAAATATGAAAGAATGGCATGTTTTCATGATTTAAATATATTTAAATGCAAGCAGCTGCCATAAATATTGTCTTATAAATGTCATATGCTATTGTAAGTAAATAAGGCACCTTAAAAATAAAAAAGAGAACATTTATTTTAGTCATTAAAAGTTATTGATTTAGAGAAAGGAGCAATGAACCTAATACTTTCTCCAGGCTAAACGTAATCCTCCCCTATTCCTTATATTTTCTACTTTTTCCTATACTTTTTGATAATTTAGAGAGAAGTGTACATTTTGACAATCAATAATATAAACCAACTTTATTTTTTTAAGATTATTTATTTATTTATTTATTTATTTTTTATTTATTCATTTATTCATTTATTCATTTGACACAGAGAGAGAGATTACAAGTAGGCAGAGAGGCAGGCAGAGAGAGAGGAGAGAGGAGGAAGCAGGCTCCCTGCTGAGCAGAGAGCCCCATGCAGGCCTCAATCCCAGGAGCCCGGGATCATGACCTGAGCCGAAGGCAGCGGCTTTAACCCACTGAGCCACCCAGGCGCCCTATAAACCAACTTTAAACAAAAGAGAGAAAGGGAGAGAAAAGGCAGAAGGCTGTGCAAAAAGGAAAAGAAAGCAAAAGTTATATTTCAGGAACAAACTATATCCACTTACCCACATTTTTGTTTCTGGTGATAGAATACACTATGCATTCTCAGAAACATTTTAGAAATTAAATTCTCTAATTCTAAATTCTCTCCAGACATCCAGAAATATATGGTGAATCAGCAATGAGAAAAAGATAGTAATTATTGCCTTGAATCAAACTATTATATAATAGAACCTGGCTCACATACATAAGAGTAAACAAACTATATATTTTTGTCACGAAAGCACAAAAAATTACCCTTTTGGGGGGTGGGGGTAGGGAAGGCTAATAACAGCCAGGAAAACCATACATTCCTTAAAAGATTCCCAAGATCTTGTAGGTAAGTCATTCTCTCCCTTTCGTAATAGGATGTGGTAGTTCTAGTCACTTTTCCACACTGAGGAGGTGGAAGCAAGAGGGGTTGATATTAAAGGCAGGCTAGTTTTTCACAACAAACCAAGAGCTGTGAAGGCCCCTGACCCTAGAAAAGTGCCACAGCACCACTGTTCATGAGATCTTCTAGTATTTCAAATGTCTATCTATTTAGAAGCAGACCCAGTTAATGTCCAGCATGAGTGTACCATTCTCTATAATGCATGCAGTTCACACATGGGTCCAAAGCCAAGGGAGCTGAAGACATCTACTGAACATAGGAGGAGTAACCATCCTTCCAAGGCCACCCACAAAGGGAGCTGAACACAAGACACTACAAAACACACAAGAAGAAGTGAGCCATTGTTTCAGGCTTCAGTGCAGCGGTTAATTATACAGCCCTTAGCATAAGATGAGAACAGGAGGGAAGAAGGTGGAGTTGGCCCCCAAGGCTTTTTAGAAAAAGTATTTCTCTTATTTTGCAAACTTGAAGTAGCTGGATACCTTATCCAGTTGATTTTCAGCCTACGTTAGGAGGTTTATGAAAGGCTTTCTATAAAATAGTTTATTAGACAACATAATATATTGATCTTACTTGGACAAGAACATGGCCAATAATACTCTCAAAGTGAAAGAAGGAAGAAATCTGTATTTGAGTTGACTTATAGGAGTTCCTGGGATAAGAATAGAGAAATGAAAGATGAGCAGAGATAACGAGCCCTAGGTGAAATGTGTTTAGTTAATTATTCACACAACTAATCTTTGTAATAAAAACTGGCAGTGCTAAGAAAAGCAGAAAGTGGGCCAGAAATAGAAAAGAGATTGTTTTTACACTGAAGAAAAGAGGAAGTAATGGGAGTTGCGTGGGGCAAGTGTTGGAAACATCTATCAAAAGTTTGCTTTAGAAACAGGAGTTAGAGTTTATGATTAATTGAAGAATTTTTCAAATAGAATTCCAAGCTGATTTTAGCAGTTTTTGAGGCACAGAGAGAATAAACAATTAGTTACTCAATTCCTCCAGCTGCTTTTAATAAGATTCGTGTCTTTGTTTTGGTTTATCATGAATTGAGTACACCTGTTCTCTGCTAATCAGTGCAAATTTTGAAGGGTATCTTCACTTAACCACACTTGATTCCGCCAACAGTAAGGTACAGTGGAAAGAAAGTAGATTTGGAAGCAAAGAGCTTGGGGTCTGAATCCCAGTTCTGCTACATATTAGCATGTGATGTGGAGCAAGTTACCTAATCTCTCTGAGCCTCATTTTTTTCATCTGTAAATTAGATGCAAAAAATATTGCACAATGAGGACTATTGTAGAAATGAGAAATAATCACTGTAAGACCCAAGGCACCCAGGAATACTCAATACATAATAGCTACAATTATTCCACAATTGGAAATACTCTGTAGTGACAGCAACCTTTGATGAATGTGGGAGTTTTACCTTGAAGTGGAGCAGATAACAAATAACAAAACAACTCAAAATAGCTTTTGTATTTGAATTATCTAAGCTAGGTCAAGGGCAGCCATGTTATGTCTATGATGTTTGAGTGTGGAGAATTCTCACAGGAGCAAGACTGCATATTATGAAGGCTTTGGTTTTGCAATGGCTTGGAGAATATCACTTCAGTTACTTGGTAGCCATAATATGCAAAACATGAGGATGGAATCTTTGGTGAGAATGAGAATGAGCATACCAAGACAAATTCCAGGATTATGTCAGCATATGGCCTTTTGCTGCTCATTTTGGGCCTGGCACATGTAATAGCTATTGGACTAGTGGCTTACATGTGTTACCCATACAATCATATAGGTATCTTGTATTGTTTACTCTCAAATGCTTGGAGAAAGTTTTACATGTGAAGGCCCTTACTTATTATAGAATATAGCACTTGAATTTGGGGAAATAGCTCTGGAAATTCCCAATTTTGATAAGCTACTTCTCTAATATTTGTTATTAAGAATTTTCTATGAAGATCTAACTAACTGGTATACTTGTCCTTTTCACAAGGAGTGAAATAACAATTTAAATCATATTTAGAAGACCTTAATTGTGGGCACCTGCGTGGCTCAGTGGGTTAAAGCCTCTGCCTTCGGCTCAGGTCATGATATCAGGGTCCTGGGATCGAGGCCCATATCGGGCTCTCTGCTCAGCAGGGAGCCTGCTTCCCCCTCTCTCTCTGCCTGCCTCTCTGCCTACTTGTGATCTCTCTCTCTCTCTGTCAAATAAATAAATAAAATCTTAAAAAAAAAAGACCTTAATTGTATCATGGCTTCATCTTATACAACTCTACTTGATATCCTTAAATTCCTGATTGGAGCAAGAATGTACAGATTATTTTAAATACTCCTGATATTTTACAAAGAGACTGATAATTATTAAAAAGTTCTTCCCACTGCACAACAGAATGGGAGAAATACTTGGTTTCTCTTGAAAATTTTTTTGCCATTTTTGGATGACTGGCACTTTGATAGCGAATGTACAACTACATTACAGGGAATCTGAACTTATCTAAGTGAAAACAAAATTATCTTTTTGTGTCAAATGGAAAATTATACTTTATACATATAATTTCATTCCCCCAAATCCTCCCTTGCCTTTTTGGGGCATAATTAAGGGCTAGGTCAAGTTAACACAATTCAGGTGATGATAATATTTATTGAAGACTTGCAAGTCATAAGTGTGCAATAGCTCTCAATTCTTTTTTGTGTACACCTATCATTTCCCCCATTTTACAATATGGAAATTGAGACTGAGAGAAAATGACTGACAGGTCCAAGGCCAAATTGTTAGTAAACAATAGGGCCAGTACAAGAAGCCAGATCTTTTAATTTTAAGTGCAACAGAATTTGCTCTTCTCCAAGTTGTCTTTATTCACTTATTCATGAGTCCACGGGTCACACAACAAATATTTACTGAATGCACCTTATATGTTAGGCACTGTGGTAGGGCCTAGAAATACAAATCACAAATGGATCTCATCCGTAAGCAACTCACACTTTGAGAAAGAGATAACAACAGCTCCTTGTGGAAAGTGCTGTGGGAGGGAGCAAAGGTAAGGCAGGGGGTGAGGGTTCTAAAAGGAGAAGATATCTTTGGGCAGCAGGCAGAGGCCCTGGGCAGTTGCTTCCGGCTACAAGCAGCCTCCTGCATTCATGCCAGCATGTCCAGCCAATGTCATCATCATCTGAGTGCCAAGTCCTGGAAAAGATAGGAAAGCACAGGCCTGGGGTAAAGAGGAGCAGGAGTTACTCAGGTGAAAAAGATGGGGAGAGGGCGCCTGGGTGGCTCAGTGGGTTAAAGCCTCTGCTTTCGGCTCAGGTCATGATCCCAGGGTCCTGGGATCGAGGCCCGCATCGGGCTCTCTGCTCGGCAGGGAGCCTGCTTCCTCCCCCTCTCTCTGCCTGCCTCTCTGCCTACTTGTGATTTCTCTCTCTCTGTGTCAAATAAATAAATAAAATCTTAAAAAAAAAAAAAAGAAAAAGATGGGGAGAAGCATTCCAAGGAAAGGGAAAGGCTGACTGTGTGAAAGCACGATGTCATGATGTGGTACAGCTCCTTTGGGAAACTCTTGTTGGCATTGCTGAAATGAATGAGGTGTGTGACAGGGCAGTCGGGAACTAAGCCAACAGAGATTAAGAGAGGCTAGGCACTGAGGGGTTTATGGTTTTGTGTGCAAGATAAGGAGTGTGAATTTGAACTTGATCCTGCAAGGTATGAGAAGCGAGCAGAGATATTTAGCAGTGGTATGATCAGAAGGGGATCTTGGAAATCTCGCTCTTGCCCTAGTGGAAGACCAGATTGGAGGAACCGCTGGGATCATGGCAGGGACCTAAGGCAGAAGTGAGGAGTCCTGGGATTAAGGAAGGAACAGTGGGGATGGCGAGCCAAGATTTGAGAGATAAGGGGGCAGACTTATTGAATGACTAGATGGGTGTAGGGATGGGAGGCAGGAGTCTGAGATGTCCCTTAAATTTCTGCCTGGGATGACCAGGTGGACAGTGATGACATTCTCTAAGTGAGGGAGGAATGGAAGAAAAGCAAATTTCCCTTTGGAGGAGGCAGGCCATAAAGAGTGATTCTGACATATTAAGAGTATGAGGTGCTTTGAGGACCTTCAAGTGTGGATGTTGATGTACTCTTAGAGATGTATGATGCCACCCTTAACACAAAGAGAAAACTGTTTCTGGATTACTTTTAGAAACTTTTTGACATTTGCTACTGAAAGCATTTATTTTAACATGGAAAATCATCAGCGTATAGGAAAACAGGTATACAAATAAATAAGGTTGGGTCTTACATGAATCTAACTACAGAATAATATTTTAGCACATAGGTCTAAATATTTTCCCATATGCTCTGTTAATATTATTCAACATGTGATTTTTTAAAAAAAGTGTAAAATACCAAAGTCTTGAAAGATGGATTATTTAAAAATTTTTATTAGTCACACGCCCTTAATACATACTGCATTTGCTCTGAGAAGGAAATGTACACCCGAAGGGTGAAGGGGAAAAATAGTTTCCTTAAGTGAAGGAATGGGAAAAGTAGAGGATCTATCTGGCCACTTGCCAGTCTGAGAATATTGAAAAGCTAGACGTTTCAAGACAAATCTCCACTAATCCATCTTTTACCAAAGTTCTCACTTAAAGTCCACTTTTTGACATGAAATATTTAATAGGAACTTATTTTAGCCACAAAGTGCCCTTAAAAAAATGTAATATTGGACCCCATACTAGGCTAAAAGGAGGTATTAGGTGACTAAAAAGAAACTTGCATTAAAAAAAAAAAAAAGGAAAAAAGGGACTTGTGGAAGGCCTAAAGCAGTTAATGAGAATTTCTACTGAAAACTGAAAGCTAATGACAACACGAAGTTTCTTTGCTATTGAGGACAGATGCTTCTTAAAGAATGGATAAATCAGTAAAGTTCCTTTTCTAGTGGCATCTGGAACCACAACTTTAATCTGTTGGAATGGCAGAAGGAAAACGAACAAAATACCAATAAACACAAAAAGGTTTTCTTTTAGAAAGAAGTACCATTTAATTGGCTTCCACCCTCGCCGTTTATAACCAGCTCCCTGACAGGGAGTAACTCCCTCAGGAAGGTGGCTTTTTGTTGGGTGTGTGTATGATGTTCTTTCGTCTTGCATCTAAAAATTAGAACATAACAAGCTTCTAATCATCACTTGTTAATCCAAAGCAAAAAGAATTTTTTTTCCATTGAAAGCAGATTGTAGTAAAAAAAAAAAAAAAAAGCAACCTTCTCCAAGGTCATATGCTGTTGGCAAAGCTCAAAAAAACCTTGTAGTCCAACTTGCTTATGTTCAGCTGTGTTTACTTAGACTTAACATGACAAAGTCTGCCTCTGATTATGCTGTGCAGTCATCTGCCCACAGATAAATAGATATTACACAAACTTTTGGAGAGAATGACATTTGGCCTCCATAATTTTGGAATAATTTACTATGTACCTTCAACTTAAAACACCAAAATGATCCACAATATGTTTTCGGGAATGAAACATAAATATTTCATTTTTCAAAGGGAGCAGTCTCCATGACCTTTATGGATTTTAGGTGATTTACTAACAGAGTATGGTACTGGTTTGGAAGGTGTGGGGTAGCTCTGCAACAGGCAGTTTGAGGCAGCATTTATTTCAGTCTTTTCAATAACCATCAAGATTTCAAGGAATTTCTGTAAACAAGCTGTCACTTAAAGAAAATAACTTTCCATCAATTTTTGCAACAAGTCTCCAGAACAGAACATGCATATAAAAATAAGAGTTAACTAAATTATTTCCAGAGACTGCATCTTGGAGTAATGTTTACACTATCGGTAGAAAGCAAAAGCTCAATGTTTTACCACCATATCTTACACTAAATGCAAAATTTTGCTTTGGAGTAATGTAAACCATTTCCACAGCATACAGTCTGTTCCTGATTACCTAAGAATTGATTCTGGCCCATCATATTTACTTTGTTTGCTGTCGTATTTACATAATAAAAGATATACATACTTTCCTCTCCAAACTGAGATTGTTTCAAAGGTGGAAGTACTTATTCTATTCAACAGTTATCAATCAATAAACCAATCAATCAACAGATCTTTACTGCATTTTGCTAACAGCTGGTAACACAGTAGTTAACGAGAGGGAGATGATTCTGTCTTCTGAAATTTATCTAATGAGAAAAATGACAAATGGAACACATGGTGTCATTTTCTGGGTTGTTCAGCTTAACTTACAGAATTATGAAGAGTTTTTCTCCACGAAAATGAATTTATTTTCAACCCTGAGCCTTGTTTTGTTATTGAATTAACTTAAGAGATGGAGCCCTTCATGTAGAGTGGTGGTCTGTGAAGGGAGCCATGAATATTCTGCAGTGCCAGCTCCCTTTACCAGTTCAAGCCACGTCTGTAAAAGGGTTAGTCTTTGACTGATTCATTTAATGCTTTCTAGGGTGGCCTTTACTCTAATTTACTAAATTTGCTTTGATAAGTGCTCTGTAAAGTGGACTAACGTAAAGGGCGGCACTGCTACTGTTCCAGCAACTGCCACTTATATTTAATAAGCAAAGATATCCAAAAGTCTTTCCCTCTAAAGAACGGAATCATTCCACGTACTTTATGCCACATTCCCCCATTGTTTTCTCTTACTGACTTTGAGATTCACAAAAGATGGTTTTAAGTTGATGTGTGTGTGTGTGTGTGTGTGTGTGTGTGTGTGTGTGTGAAGGAATCTATTTTCAAATGTACATGCCTTTAATGTCAGCAAACAAATCCATAATATGTGCTGGAGACTAGTGTCCTGCTCATACCAGTCTCTGCAAGTTCATACATGTAGGCCTCATTAGCCTTTATTTATTTTTTTTAAAGATTTTATTTTTATTTATTTGACAGAGAGAGACACAGTGAGAGAGGGAACACAAGCAGAGGGAGTAGGAGAAGGAGAAGCAGGCTTCCTGCCGAGCAGGGAGCCAGATGCAGGGCTTGATCTCAGGACCCCGGGATCATGACCTGAGCCAAAGGCAGATGCTTAATGACTGAGCCACCCAGGCACCCCTTTTTATTTTATTTTTTGATTTTTTTTTTATTATGTTAGTCACCATACAGTACATCATTAATTTTTGTTGTAGTGTTCCATGATTCTTGTTTGTGTATAAGCACCCAGTGCTCCCTCCTTAATGCCCATCATGATACCCCCACTCCCCTCCCCTCTGAAACCCTCAGTTTGTTTCCCAGAGTCCGTAGTCTCTCATGGTTCATCTCCTCCTCCTATTCCCCCCTCCATTTTTCCCTACCTTCTCCTAATCTCTTCCATGGTATTCCTTATGTTCCTCAAATAAGTGAAACCACACTCATGAAAGAAATCGAAGAAGACACAAAAAGATGGAAAAACATTCCCTGCTCATGGATCTGAAAAATAAACATTGTTAAAATGTCTATGCTGCCCAGAACAATCTATACATTCAACGTCATCCCAATCAAAATACCAAGGGCATTTTTCAAAGTGCTGGAACAAACAATCCTAAAATTTGTATGGATCTAGAAAAGACACTGAATCACCAAGGAAATGTTGAAAAAGAAAAACAAAGCTGGGGGCATCACGTTGCTTGACTTCAAGCTATATTACAAAGCTATGGTCACCAAGGGAGTATGGTACTGGCAGGCACAAAAACAGATACATAGACCAATGGTACAGAATAGAGAGCCCAGATATAGACTCTCAACTCTATGGTCAAATAATCTTCAACAAAGCAGTTAAAAATATCCAGTGGAAAAAAGACAGTCTCTTCAATAAATGGTGCTGGGAAAATTGGACAGCTATATAAAGAAGAATGAAACTCGACCACTCTCTTACACCATACCCAAAGATAAACTCAAAATGGATGAAAGACCTCAATGTGAGACAGAAAACCATCAGAATCCCAGAGGAGAACACAGGCAGTAGCCATACTGACACTGGCCACAGCAACTTCTTTCAAGACACGTCTCCAAAGGCAAGGGAAACAAAAGCAAAAATGAACTTTTAGGACTTCATCAAGATAAAAAGCTTCTGCACAGCAAAGGAAACACTCAACAAAACAAAAAGGCAACCCACGGAATAGGAGAAGATACTTGCAAATGACATTACAGATAACGGGCTGGTATCCAAAATCTATAAAGAACTTCTCAAACTCATAGCTTTTCATGCAAAACTGCATCCATTGTCATTCTAGAAAGGGCAGATTCCTCAGATTCAAAGTGTCGTCACAGAACTGAATCCAGGAAAATGAGGGAGGATGAAATTCTCTTCTGAAGCCCAGCCACACAACCAAGCCACTGATGAAACAGCAAGCCCAGTGACGAAGGCTGTTGCTGCTCAAAAGAAATTACTTTCACAGCTTGATTCTGAGGTCCTATGAGAGCTGCCTCAAAGAGGAAGGTAAGTGGTGTTAGAAAACACCGAGGACAAACAGATGACCACATAGTTTACTTTCCGAGCATGGAGGTTGTGGGCCAGTTGATACATTAAAGTAATGAAAACCCTTTTAAGTTATGGAGCCATTTGCTGGGGGATTTCTTACAAAGGAAAAGTAAACTTGCCAATCTTATTAGATTGGACCAAAACATAACCCTGCACAAAAATTAGTACAGAAGCTAATTTAAAAAAAAAAATTTAAAAATCCTATATGCACAAATTATCTGATGTTCAGTCAGGGCTATCAGGCGGCAATGTTGTGTCTAAGAAAGGAATAACAGTATCTCTGGACATGAAGTTCATACTCTAAAACACAGAATTTAACACAGAGGAAAATGTCAGTTAGTGGATCTCTTGACAGGAATTAGTTTGCAGAAGATATGTAGTTGAATCAAACTTAATATGGCTCTCTCAATGTTAACCAAAGTTGGAAGAAAAAAAAAAAAGGAAAGCTTTCACAACCAAAAATCTTGAAAAATTTCCTCCATTTTTTGGTTTCATTTTTCCCAGAACTGAAACACCACAAAATAATACCATCTCAGGGCACTCACTTCCAGCTCAGTCAGGAAGTGCTGAGGTACATAAACATTTTTTATTTCACTTTTTTACAAGAAGGTGACCAACATTTTCTTAGCCTTCCAAAAAGCTTCAGGTTTGGAATACATTTTGGTTAAATGTCAGCAAAGGAATTTGCTCATCGTTCAAAAAGCACTTTTTCTTTCCAACCTTGGAATATATGTAGAAACTGTGTTGTGAATGGAATTACAAAAAGGCTCAGAGCCACAAAGGGAAATCCAGTTTTATAATTTCGAAGAGAGTTGTATAGGGAAGCAATCTGTAGAGGAGGAAACAGGAATAACAAGGGACATGCACACTGCGGAGCTTGCCACGTGCTTTCACGACCACAGCTCTGGGAGGTAGGTGATTTTCTTTCCCTCATTATACAGATATGAAAATGAGTCAGAGAAGTTAGATGACTTATCTAATGTTTTTCAGTTAGTGGTAGAGAAAAAAAAATATCTGAACCCAGACTGTCAAAATCTAAAGCCATAATTGGAAGGCATGGATTGAAAACCAAAAGCCAGCATCATGTATAATGGGAAAAAACTAGAAGTGTAGCCATAAAGGTCAGAAGCAAGATAAGAAGGTGCACCATCATCACTATTATTTAACACTGTATGTGGAGGTACAAGTCAATGCAATAAGCCACAGAAAGAACTCATGGCAAAAATTTCAGCAGGAGGTAAAACCACCACTGTTTGCATGTCATGTAACTGTATTACTAGAAAACACAAGGAAATCAACTAAAAAACTGCCCATAATAAGCAAATTTATGGGAGTAGCAGAGTATAATGTTAACATATAGAAATCAATGGCATTCTCATATATAAACAACAACCAGTTAGAAGAATGTGATGGAAGAAAGGATTCTACTTACAACAAAACAGCAAAAAGATAAAATATCTATGAATAAATATAACAAGAAATATGCAAGACCTATTTAGAACATTTTAGAACCCTACTAATGGCCGCAAAAGAAGACATGGACAGACATGCCAAGCTTTTGGATAAGATGATTACACATCCTAAAAATATCATTTTTCTGTAATTAATTTGCAAATATAACACAATTCCTATAAAACTAATAAAATGGTTTCTTTTAGTAGACAAAATATGAAAAAATAATCAAGCAACAATAGCTAGAAAAACTATGAAAAAAGAAGAATGAAAATAAACACAGCCAGATATTAAACATATTCTAATTAAAACAGTGAGGGACTATAACATGTGTAAATAGAGAGATAAGATAGGCTCAGTTTAAAATGTGGTTTATTTCCACCAGAGAAGAAGGAGGAAGACTGATGGATCACTAAATGGTATTAGGATAACCGAGTAGCTATACGGAAAAAAAAAAAAGCTGAGTACTTTTTTCACATCATATACTACTATATGTCAAACTCAGATGCATTCCAAATAGAGAACAGATTTAAGGTAAAAATTGAGACCCATAGAAATATTAGAAGAAAACTTGTGACACCCCCTTTAAAGTTGTGAAGTAAGGGGGTTCTCTCTATCACTTAAAATCTACAAGCCATACAGAGTAAGAATATTAAACACAATTACAGTTTTTTAAAGGCTACATGGGGAAAAAAATCAAAAGGAAAATCAGAATATACATAGTTAATCGGGACAAAATATTTGTTACTCAGAAGGATCTCCCTACTCCGTAAGTGTTCTTCAACTTAATAAAACATCATCTACAAGAAAGTCCCATAACCAAAAGAATATGAATATATATACACACAGGGAGAATGAAATTTTGTGATTGTCTCATATCACTTAAAAAAATGTCTTTAAGCTTCATCCATTTTGTAGCATGTGTCAGAGTTTCCTTCCTTCTTAAGGCTGAATACTATTTCATTGTATGTCTATACCACATTTTCTTGATCCACTCATCTGTCAGCAGACACTGGGTTGTTTCTAACTTTTGGCTATTGTGAACAATGCTATTATGAATGTGGGTGTTACAAACGGGAGCAACAGGAAAACAAAGCACATGTTGCCCAGTGGCTTCAGGAAGTTCCTAGTCCACAATGTCAAGGAGCTTGAAGTGCTGCTGATGTGCAACAAGTCTTACTGTGCAGAGTTTGCTCACAATGTCTCCTCCAAGAACCGCAAAGCTATTGTGGAAAGAGCAGCTCAGCTAGCAGTCAGGGTCACCAATCCCAACAGCAGGCTGCGCAGTGAAGAAAATGAATAGACAGCTTGTTGTGCACGTCATGTTTGTGTTAATAAAACCATGAAAACTAAAACAAACAAACAAACAAAAAAACAGCTGCTCCAGCCCCTGTTTTCAGTTCTTTTGGGTATATAGCCAAGAGTGAAATTGCTGGATCACATGGTAATTCTATTTTTGATTTTCTGAGGAACTAGCATACTGTTTGCTATAGTGGCTGCACTATTTTATATTCCTACCAGCAATGTTCAAGGTTCCAATTTTTCCACATCCTTGCCAACACTTGTTAATTTCTGGTTTTGTTGTTGTTGTTGTTGTTGTTTAATGGTAGCCATCCAAATGGGTGTGAAGCTGTATCTCACTCTGGTTTTGATTTGGATTTCTCTAATGATTAGGAATGTTGAGCATCTTTTCATGTGTTTAACATTCATTTGTGTATCTTCTATGGAGAAATGGCTATGTAAGTCCTTTGCCCATTTTTTTAATTGAGTTTTTTTTAATTGTTGAGTTGAATAGTCCAACTTTTATATAAAATAAGGAAAATAATAATTTACATTCACATCTGCTTTTAAATATTAAGGACTCTCTGTAAGGGTACATTAAAAGTTAAATATTTAAAAATATGTACTTAGATGATATTCCTCCAACACATATGTATAGTATCCTGTATTTCTGTGTAGTATTTGGCATACTTCTTTGTTCAATGCTTGTCTCCCACAACATGCTGTCTGTCATGTTCATTGTTTTAGCTCCGATACATCGCAGAAAGGAATCTCAATGATTATTTGTTAACAGACTCACTAACCAATGAAGAGAGAGTAATTTATCACGTTAGAACGTATTATGTTATCAGGAGGCTAGACTGTCGATTACAAAATAGTAGTCATGCTGGAAAGCAGAAAGAAGGACCTGAGGAAAATAAGCAGTAAGCTCAGGGCTGCATTATGATTTTTGTTGTTCTAGGAACTTCTGTCTTTGCACGCTCTTTCCTACATTAAAAAATGTTAAAACTATATTTTATGAATACATCAACAAATAGGTGTACACAATCCCTGTTTGCTATGTATTCATTGCTATTATGTTCATTTTTCTTTCTATTTTAAAGGATGAAAGGATTAAGATGAAAGTATTTCCGTGGGTCCTGGAAATTGTGCTACTGAGGGAAGCTGGCCCTTAGAGAGGGAACCAATGAAAAAGTAGTGGATGTGAGGTATTTCTTAAAGAAGGCAGGCCCATGATGCCAAAGACTTGGTCCTGGGGGATGGAGAGGCAACACAAACATGCATGAACCCAGCATGTATGAAGCGAAGTAAAAGAAACATACAAATTCAACCATTTTGAGGCTCATCTTCTCCGCTTCCACACCACTGTTCCTCTGTCCTCTCTGACAATTACTTGCCACAGTATGTGGCATTCGCTGACATTAAATAGGGACTAATTCTGCAATACTAACTATATTTTGAATTTCAAAGACAATGAAAAATAAAATAGAACTTTCTTCCGACCATATCCTAAAATGTTCCTCTAGTTAGTTCATGTGAAGTTTCAAGAGAACTGTATTAAGAAAAAAACCAGCATTGGGGAGGGTATGTGCTATGGTGAGTGTTGTAAATTGTGTAAGACTGATGAATCACAGACCTGTACCCCTGAAACAAATAATACATTATATGTTAATTAAAAAAACCCAACTCTGCTTTTCTAAATGGAAGCTTATAGTCTATAAAAAAAATTCTATTTGAAAGCACAGTGATACATGTGCAGATTAAGTTAAACTGGCCTGTGCGTTATTCTATCAGAAATAAGCAGCAATAAACCAAGGTCAACTTTGTACCCTGAAAAGAAATGGAAAAGTGGATAATGCTAGCTTTTGCAAATTTTCTAAATAATTTTCTCCTACAATCTATCCATGAAGAGGGAAACTCACTCTCTTCATTGATTTAAAGAATTTTTTTAACCTAATTTTTCCAACCAGAGAGTATTATTTTTTTTTAAGATTTTATTTATTTATTTGACAGAGATCTCAAGTAGGCAGAGAGGCAGGCAGAAAGAGAGGGCAAAGTGGGCTCCCTGCTGAGCAGAGAGCCTGATGTGGGGCTCGATCCCAGGATCCTGAGGTCATGACCTGAGCCGAAGGCAGAGGCTTTAATCCACTGAGCCACCCAGGTGCCCCAGAGAGTATTATTTAGCAGCTGGGATGGCATGTACACCAACCTCTTAGAAAACAGGCTGGCTATCAAGATAGGAACCACTGTGCACACTTTGTTGTAGAAAAAACTTTGCTTCCAACTTTTTATGCTTTTTCTCTGATTTGGCCCACTGACCATGGCAAGGTCTTTGATCCTTTACCTGGACCTATATTTTTCTTGTGCACCATTCATTTATTTAGTCATTCATTCATCTATGCATTTTCTTTATACCTTAACACACACAAAAAATCAAGAACAGACCAGCTTGTTGGGTGTGGGGATGAATGGTTGCACCTTCAGAACCTGTATTTTAAGGAAGTCATACTCTAATGAGGGCAACAAACTAGTTCTTTCCTTCACACTGCTTTCCGGTAGCTCTGGTGACAATAACAAAACAAAGGTGAGCTGGTACAGATGAGGTTCTACACCATAAGCACTAAGGACTTCATGGAGATGAAGATGGCAGGATTTCCTTAAGAGTAGGATTCATTGCTCTTCCTAAATGGGACTGGAGAAATATCAGCCAGTTTTCAGCCAAATAGAACTTTGACTTCCTTCTCCCTAATGCCTCTTCCTTGGCATCAGCAAGTTGTAATAACAAGCTCTTTCCCTAACTTGTCTCTTACCACCACCACTAAGGCACTCTTTTCCAAAAGAATCACAACGTGAGCCACACCACATCCAAACCACATAAGCAATTTTAAGTTTTCTAGTAGACACAATTAAGAAAGTAAAAAGTAAAAGATAAAATTATATATACATGTATATATAATTTTTGAGAGAGAGAGAGAGAGTGTGTGCATGTATGCAAGTGGGATGGGGTTGAGGGAGGTACAGAAGGAAAGGGAGAGAGAGGATCCCAAGCAAGCCTCCACACCCACTGGGGTGCCTGACATGGGGCTCCATCTCACGACCCTGAGATCATGACCTGAGCTGAAATGAAGAGTTGGACGCTTATCTGACTAAGCCATGCAGGCACCCCAAAGAGGAAATTATTTTAATAAAATATTTTCTTTATCTCAAAATAGCCAAAATTATTACCATTTTGACATCTAATCAATATAAAAATTTATGATATATTTTCCATACTTTTCCCCCCCATACATTTAAACACACCTCAGTTGGGACTAGTCACATTTTAAGTGTTCAGTGACCTCATGGGACTAGAGGCTACCATATTGGATGGTATAGTTCTAAGCAACTCCAGATAAAATGAACACATGAACCATTCTATGAGCCATTCCTTAACTCTCATAGTGATATAGTGAATTCTGAAGAATATTTGAAAGTACTAAAAATGTCCATAGTTTCCTACAACATTCCTGTGAAAGGAGAGATTTCTAGAATTGTCCTACAATGAAAAAGTTGAAGATAAGACAGGGCTTGATTGTGGCCATCTATTTTGCTTTCCATTCTTAATCCCTGGTTATAGAAACCTCTTATTCTAGATTCACTACTAATTGGTTATGGTAACCTTTTCTCCCTTTTACCAGCTCATCTTCAGTTTCTGGGTTAGCACAAGAAGGAAAGAATCCTTGATGTTGCTGACTCCATGCACACTTTAACCCAGTTTTCCTCTCTTAATGGTACTTTTTATCTTATTTTTGGGACACTGGGAGAAGACTGAATGAGGCTTATAAAAAGCTTACACAAATAAACATTAAAAAAAAAAGAAAAAAGCTTAACATATAAGTCCCATAGTACTCAATAAATAAAAATACCCGTTTAAAGACTCACGCCACACTACTCAACATGGAATCCATAAATTCTTTCAGGAGCCCATTCAGGCCTAACGTGTCAATAATTCCTGCTTTTTAAAAATTCTCTGATCCTTTAGGATGCAAACCCTGATCTGAAAAATCTGGAAATAAGAGTCATTCCTCCATTCTATTCTGATTTTCCTTTCTTCCTCTAGCTCTCTCCTTTCTCAATCCAAATAATCTTTCAAGTGTTCTTTTTCCTACACCACTACAAAGTGGATTTTTTTTTATATATCTCCTCTAGTTCCTCTTTCCTATTACACATTTTTTCTGCCTTTCTATTTCTGATATCATCATTTCTTATACCTAGCATGTAATCATATTTATTCTTTCTATTTTTCTAGATGATTCTCTCTCAAAGTCAGATTCTCTAACTCTTTATTCAGACAGAAGTATCTGATCCATAGTCAAATATTAAAACAGCCCTTCCTTTCCAGGAAAGACATTTATATATAATTTATAAGTGCCCAAGTTTAAATGATTAGTAGTTGAAAGAGAGGTGAGTGAAGTTTCTTTTCACCCTGCCTGAGTCTTTTCATGACGGCAGAAAGGACCTGAAGAGAACAGTCTATTCGTGATGAGCTGGTTAAAGAAGGAAAAATTTGTCTAAAGTTGCTCCTTTGATTTAATATCCTCCTAGCCTTCCTCTGGTTGATAAATCAGAGAGTAAGCTTAGGACCAGGGATCACAGAAGGTACTCCAGTGCTGGAGGGAAGTATGGAAAGGGCCTAATTTCCACTTTGAGGATTTCTACCCCTTCAGTGCAACTTCAGAACTCTAGGGGTTATAATGAAATTTCCGGTCTATCCCTAACTCCATACCTCTGTCAGTTTTTACCACTGTTTACCAGGGATATTTCTAAGTCATAAAATGGGACTGAATGGGAAGCTTCCTTCAGAAATATGATAAACTATAGCCCAATCTTATCACTGCTTTCAAGTAAGATGAACATCTTTTTGTCCTGCTTAATCACAGGTAAGAAACAAACTATACATGCTAGAATACCCTGGAAATGGAAATAGAATGGAAACAGCAGTGCTTTGAAATCACAGATCATCACCAAGAAGGGAAATTCTGTCACCAGGGAAAAGAATGTATCCCTTAGAATAACATAGTTGCAAATTTAAATCAAATGGAAGAAATTACTTAATCGACTCTTCTCCTAAAATCACTATCCACTTTTTCATACCAATTTCTATTCCTATATCATGTTCTTCACTTTTTCTGATAATACATGTATCATTTTCTTAATAGAACATAAACATGAATGGAAGTGTTTTCTGTTGGATTCGCTGATTTGTTTTCTTTTTTCCCAGAAGCTTCAATGCATCCCTCAGTTTCCAGACTGGCCAGGAAGATGGAATGGGCAAATCTATTAGTATGGGCTCCTCAGCCCAGAAGTGACCTCCACACCAGCTATCCTGACCTGGATTTGACCCTGCAGAGGTTATGAGAGCACTCTGTGCCTAACCACCTACTCTGTTCCAAAGAAGGACCCCGAGAAAGTTCTAAATTCTCAGTCCCAAGAACTGGAAACTCCAGAACTATCTCCAAACCCAGGGAGAATGATGGTTGGATTTTAGAGAATCGATGAAATGCCTAAAATTATAAACACATATAACTGAAGAAAATAAGTTGCCATTTAATATCATATATACTTTATAAGGAAAATGAAAGTAATGAACCACAAGGCCCCATAGGTTTGCTCTAGCTTCTTGGGTTTGAGCATGCAAAGTTAGGCCTGGAGCAGAGTTTGGTTGCTGAAGTTGGAGACAGCTGGATTCTACTACATTGAGTGAAAAGAAGTTGGAGATTTTGAGACAACTGGGGAATTAAGGGGTGAGTAAGAAAGGATGGAAGGTGGAAACATGGAACTAGTGAGATATTGTGAGGCTAGGGGCCATGTCAGGCACAGCAGGAAGAATCCCATGTGGGATGTCTGAGAGACACATAAGAACAGAGAAAAATAGTGTTCCCTATGAAGCTACGTGAACTGCTATGATATAAGGCCCTCCTCCGTTCCCTCCAAATTTTCCAAAGTCTACTACATGTCTGCATCTTCTGAGAGGAAGGACATCCTGGCAGCTGAGGAGGGAGAACACGTCATATCTGAATCAATGTGATGCAGACCAAGGGCCACATATGTGAGATGGCAATGCAACCCATAAGATGAATGCAGTTTTGAAAGTCCACAGTGACATATGTGTTGAAGACAGAACCCTCAGGCATAATCAGGAATCCTCAGAAGGGCCCGACCTTCCGCAGCATGAGTAAAGTATCCAGAAGAATCCTATTTAGATCTAAAGAATCAGAGATACCCCTTGTGCCATCTGGGTTAGGCTAAAGTGTGGGGTGGGGAGAATGGATGTATGTTCCTCTGGACAAGGATCTGAAGCTTTTTATCCAGTTTTCAAAGCAGCCCACGTACAAAAGGAGGAAAAGCTCCAAATAAGTTAAGAATCACTGTTTTGGAGAGTTCTACTCCATAAGTGATTTTTTTATTTTGAGTATACTTAACCAGGATGGAAAACACCGTAAAACTGTGTGGAAAAAGCCTGAATGAGGAGCTGAGAGACTCAACTTCTCTTTCTGGCTCAGCCGTTAAGTAGCTGTGCATCAGTGGGTCACTCCCTCCCACCCTGGGAGAAAGGGGAATAATTATCCTTATTTTTACCTCACAGGGTTGTAATGGCGATCAAATAAAATAACAGATGTTCATGTACTTTCTAAAGTACATAGAGCAACACAATATATTATTAGATCTAATCTGGCATTAGATTTGCTAACCCAATACCAGAATAGTAAGTACAAAAATGACCTTAGTAAAAATATTTTTACAATTCAATCATGGATATTATCCCCTTTTCTTGCCATAATAAACAATGGCATTCTGCTTTAAAGGATATTTTTATCGGCCATCCAACTTTTGGAGTCTCACTGTGTTCTAGCCTCACTCTACAACTTCTATTTTGTGACTCTTCCTACCTACTGCCTTGCTCCTCTGCAGGTGAGCACGGAGGGGCGGGGGGGGACTTCACTTGCTTCTACGCAGGGCAATGGGCATGACATTTGATCTTAACACAATGATTAAGTCACTCATGAGTAGAGCCCAAAGGGAGGAACAGCTCCAAAAAAACAAGCCGCTTTGCTGGGACTACAACATCCAGAAATTCACAGTCGCTTCTGCTACAGTTATAATTTGTAGTTTGTCTGGCACTGGGAAATCCAACTGTAGTCTCTGTGGTTTAAATAAAATGTATCTACAGCAGCTTGGAGCCATGTTTTAAAATGTTCCATGTTATTTTAGTTCAAGGACAAGCTTTTAAAATTAAAAGAAAACTTTGGCTTTAATTATAGATTAAAAGTGAGAGGTTTTTTTTTTTTTTAAAGGAATGCTATTGAGTCCAACTTTTGGGGAAAGCATTTAAAATAAAAAAAAATTAATTCTTCCCCTAAAGTAACAATCTTCATTAATATAGGAAGATCAAAAAACAGAGAGCATGCACTCACACATAAAGACAACATTTTTGTGGTTTTAAAACTATGATAGTCACAGTTCATCTATTCGTTATGATATTTTCCAGTAATTTCAGTTACATTTTATGACCAGGATGCAATACTTTAATAGGCATTACGGCTGACACAATGACAGGCCTAATAAAAGGCAGTTAATATTGCTGTTTAACCTTAAATGTAAAAAAAACAAAAAAAAAAACCAAAACAGTGTCTTAGATACAAACTTATGAAACACAAAAGTTGAGTTATATTGTTCATGTAACCAAAGGATTCATTCAATGCAGGAGTATTTGAAGACACCAAGTGTCTACACTGTTGTTAAAACTTGATTCAATTTTGTGGAATGTATCTATTCTGCGATTCAAGGCACCACTGTATTTCCTGTGGATTTCTATAGAGTGGCTTGAAGTAGAAGCCTCATGTCAAATACACTAGCAGGGGTTGTAAGTGAAGGCTTAGACGCCAGGCTACGAAAATGCCGGCTCCTTGCCTGCCCTCAGTGCTCTGGGGCCACTGAGGATGCTACAGGAAGGAATCTGACTGTAGTACTGCTTTGTTTCTTAGCAGATTTGCTGCCCCTTCCAAGGGAACAGCTCCCCCTAATAAGGGCCCCATCATCCTTGTTCTGTGTGATTGCTTTATCTACTTTCTCCACAAGTTTGGACTCCATAGCTGTCAGAAAGATTGCTTCAGGCAGATGCTTGCTTCCCTCTGACCACTGTTATGTCCCTGGATTCCTTCTCTCTATAGAGATTCTCTGCACTTCCTCCTGGAAGTCTATGGCCCGTGGGCCATTGTTTGTCCTACAGAGAAAACTCTGTCCTAATGACAGCGTCTCCAGCCTTAAATGCTCATACTGGGACTCTGAAAGAAAGAACCTGCATTACGACAAAGGAAGTGATGAAATAAATTCTGGACTGAAGGTTGTAATCAAAGATGAAGGAGCCACAAGACTGATCATAAACTTCTAGAATGGGAAAACAATTAGGATGGCCTAGAGTAGCCAAGGGGGCACCTTTGATATTCTCACACTTTCAGTCACTCACAGACTTGCAAGTTTTGCTTTCAAAATACTGCGTGCGAAATGGGGATGATAATGGTACCTACCGCAAGGGGTTGTTATGAGGATTAAGTAAGAAAATGCATGTTAAGTACTTGGCAGAGTGCCCAGCACTTGATAAATGCTCAATAATCACCAGGTACTATTACTGTCATTAATACGTCCTAAACTACCTAAACTATTTTGACCTTGCTGTTTTCATCACCTTACAGGTACCAGCTGTCCTGAGATAAAGACCTGCAGTTTTTGATTGAGAACCATTAACTCTGGAGGACTGAAGGGGTAGACAGTGTATTTATTATGGCACTTAATAGGTGGGGGACAGAGCACAGTGCAAGGACACAGGCTCCTTCGAAGCCAGGAGGGAGAAGAAAGCTTAGAAAAGGAGATCAGAGGATCTCACAAAGATAAACTACCATCTTTGTAACTTTTCCCAGGTTTGGGAAAAAGTAAAAGATAGTGGTCCAGAGCAAGGTTTTAGAGTCAAACAGATCTGAGCTTCAATCCTGACTCTATGACATCACAGTTTATGTGGGCAAATGCTATAGAACTCTGTTCTCTCATCCTCCAAAGGACAGTAAGACATACATCGTGGAGTTATTGTGGGGGCTAAATAAACCAGCACATGAGAGTAAAGCACAGTGCCAGGCACACAATAAGTGATCAATATATGGCAGCTGTTGTTTCCACGTGTAGCAAACACTCATCATCCCACCGGAAACCAGCTAGGCATCTACATTAGAAATAACTTATCCAGGGCGCCTGGGTGGCTCAGTGGGTTAAAGCCTCTGCTTTCGGCCCAGGTCATGATCTCAGGGTCCTGGGATCGAGGCCCGCGTCGGGCTCTCTGCTCTGCAGGGAGCCTGCTTCCCCCTCTCTCTCTGCCTGCCTCTCTGCCTCCTTGTGATCTCTCTCCCGCTGTGAAATAAATAAATAAAATCTAAAAAAAAAAAAAAAGAAATAACTTATCCATTCTCTGATGACCGCCCGCATGTTAAAATGCCAGCTTCAGGGCACCCAGATGGCTCAGGTGGCTGAATGTCCAACTCCTGGTTTTGGCTCAGGTCATGATCTCAGGGAGTCTGCTTGGGATTCTCTCTCTCGCTTGCTCTGCTCTCCCTCGGCTTGCATGCTCTCTTTCTCTCTCTCAAAATAAATAAATAAAATCTTTAAAAAGAAAAATGCTGGCCTCATGTTATGAGATAGAATGTATATCTTAAGGAAACCAAGACTAATAAAATGTATAAAGAGAATACATAATGTGTGATTTTTGTGCTCATATGTAACTAATTATGTAAATGTCATCTAATTTATTTAAATAAGATTTGATTTTCCAGTTTAAAGGCTATCCATATCAAAGCAGTATATTTTTATATTTTATAATTAAAACATCACACTAATGATAACGCTTATTTTCTAAATTTTTGAGATTGAATGGGCAAAACCTTATCTAAATCCCCCTAAGTGATCTCTGCTGGGATAGGCAGAATTTTGCCCTCCTGAATTTTCCCCCATTCTATGGGACTATGTTATGTTACATGTTTAAAATGGCATTGCAGGGGTAATTAAGATTGCCAATCTGTTGATCTTAAAATGTGGAGATTATCCTGGATTATCTGAGTGGGCATGATTTAATACATGTGCCTTTAAACTCAGAGCTTTCTCCTGTGGGGGTGCAGGACAGAGAGATTCAGGTGTCAGAGGGAATCAGTGTGCTGTTGCTGGCTTGAAGTGGGGACAGTTCTACAGTCATGAGGAAATGAGTAATGCCAATAGCTTAAATAAGCTTGTGAGTGGGTTCTTCCCCAGTGCCTCCAGATTAGAGCCCAGTGCGACTGACACCTTGATGTCAGCCTAGTGAGACTCTGAGCAGGGAATCCAGTCATGAATGCCAGACTTCTGGCTTACAAACGTCAGAGCTAATAATGGTGTTAAGTTGCTATTTGTGGTAATTTGTTATGCACCAATATAAAACCAATACACAGACGTAAGAACTGTTCTTCGCTTTATAACCACAGTTGTCTTTTCATATCTGTCATGGTTAAGTAATTAAAAATACTCCTTTTCTGACTGTGGCATACAAGCTGTCTGTCCCTAGCCATGATCTCAAGCTGGCGTTCTGGCATTTCTCTTCTCCTTCTTAGTTTCAAGACCTTGACTTATTATTTCCTTAGAATCAGTTCTTGGATATACTGCTGCCCATTAGCCTCTCCAACAGAGAGTATGCAGGCTCACTGGAAAAGAAAGCCCTTCAAATCCCTATAATCCAGGAAAACCCTGGTGGAGGGATCTGCTGCAATGTCTGCCTAAGAATTAGTTCTGATACTTACTGTTTATTCTTTTTACCCAAGACCATATCAACCAGTGATAATACGTAAACCCCTTGGCCTCATCAGAATGATTCTAGCACCTCAAAGGATATACCAAAGCATTTGCTACATAATCCAGGGAAAGACCCACCCAATATAACAGATACTGCCTAACACAAGGACAATAAAGCCGCCACAAGCAAAAGACTCTGGAAATGTTACGTGCTCCAAATAAAAGAGGGTGCTACTCTAGGAAAGATATTAGAAACAGTGGCTTATTTTAAATTAATTACTATATAAATAGCACAGTTTCCACATGTTGACAGCTGGACAATCAAGCATATCCCTGAGGGAAGAAAGAAAATTCATAGAAAAGGATTCTGTGGTCAGTCCACTACTGCCCAGAGACATGAGAATGTGGTGAAATACTCGGTCAGCTCAGCCACAGTTGAACAAACCGAGGAAGAATCTGGATAGCAGAGCCCTGAACAAAGACCATGCACTTCACTGTTTCAAAAAAAGAGAGCGAGAGAGAGACAGAGAGAGAGAGAGAGAGAGAGAGGGAGGAAGAGGAGAGACGGAGGGAAGAGGAAGGGAAGGAAGGAGAAGGAAGGGAAGGGAAGGGAGGAAGGAAAAGAAAGATATTAGAGAAAGCCAAGATATTCTGACATTTTCAAAATAAATCAAACAAGCAAATTTTAATATGCAATTTATTAATACGATATTTTTGAAATATGATAACCCTTTCCCTCCTACGGTATCTCTTTATTTTGATGTATAACTTTAATCAGCTACATTTATAGCACTAGCTAAAAATTATTAAAGTAATCCAAGTACAAAGGGGTAAAAAAAAAAAAACCCTAACGATCTGAAGCATATGATTATTTAATGTTCCATTAATTGATAATTTTGCTTCAAGGAAAGATTGGGAAAAGAGGAACTGAATTCTTAGCTCCTTGTTTTTACTTAAAAAATTCCCAATAGTAACCACTCAAACAAAGAACTTAAGTTTTCCACTGGAAGAATGAAAAGAAAAGTCAGTTCTAGCATGCCCTGCCACATGCTTAACTACAGAGTAAAATAGTATCCATTCAGATTCTAATCACATTTCAAAAGTATAATATTTATTAGGTCTATGACTGCCAAGTACTACTATATCATATTATAATTACAGGCATTTTTTAATTTAAATTATATTTAGCTCTTTATTTCAAGCACTGTAGTTTTGGAAACAAGTCTTACCATTGTAATGTGTCATGTTTACGTACGCGAAACCTAGCAAAATTTTCCAGGACTTGCCATATTTCATTCTGTATATAATTATTCTTTATTTATTATTCCTTTGATATTCAGAATCTGTGCATAATTCTGAATATGTGCAAATTCTCACTAAAAACTATCAGCCACAAACATCTTTTATGATGAAATCATTTACTGACAACAGTCTATATTACAGAGTTCCCTTTAAGATGGTACACTGAATAAGCTTTATTTATCTAAACAGAGAACCACAACTCAAAACGGGTGGAGGGCAAGACCATGGCAGAGTCTGAGCTGCTTTTCCCACTAAGGAAGACACTGCAAGTCAGCAGTTCACAGAGAATAAAGCAGGCCATGGGAAGGATCATGAAGGTTACCAGTTAAAGAACAGACATCGGAAGAGCTAGGCCACGCTTTTGCTTCCTGAGCCTACAGAGCACCTCTAGGTCACCTGAACCCAGGACACAGTTTCTACAGATGTTCTTTAAACAAGTTAGGGGACTGGTACAAAGACACTCCTACCAAAGGCATTAAGGCCATGAAGAGATGCAGAGTAGAGATTCAGGTAACTCCTGATCTCTATAGGGGTCATGACTGTTATGAAAAAGCAGCAATAAGGGAAAAAAATGATGTTCTTGGGAAATGAAAACAAGATACCATAATTAAAAGAAAGATTACAGTAGAAAGGTTGATCAGTAGAATGGATAGGGCAAAGCTGAAGACTAAATGAGTGATCTGGAAAGGAAAGTTGAGATAATTATATTCACAACATGGAAGGGAAAGATGAAGAGCATGAGAGGTAAAGTAGAGAACCAAGGGATCCTAGGCCAAGATGACTTCACACGTGAACTCTTTCCAGTCCTCAAGATATGCAGAAAAGCCAATCCTTACATTGTTTAAACTTTTCCAGAGAAGAAAAAGATGGAGTACTTTCTAGCTAATTCCACAAAACTGGCTTATCTCCAATATCAAAATTGTGCAAGGAGAGCATTAGAAAAAAAGGAAAACTACAGACAAATCTCACTTGAGAATTTTGATATAAATTGATTAAATAAAATGCTGATAAATCAAATCCAGAAATATATTAAAATAATGACATATTATGATGGAGTAGATTTTTTTCCCAAGAATTCAAGGAAAGTTAAATACTATGAAATCGACCCTATACAAGTAGACTAAAAGAGGACAAAATGGTCTTAAAAATTGTGGAATTAGCATCTGATAATTATAATAACCTATTTAGTTATGCGTGCATTTTGGGAGTGGATAGAATCTCTTATTAAATAACCTAGGATGGAAAGAGAATCAATCCATTACTTTGATAAAGTGATTATATCAGAAGTTTTCTGCAAGCATTATACTTAATAGTAAAATATAAGAAAAATTCCCTTTAATGCCTGCCATCACTACTATTATTCAACATTGTTTTGGAAAATTTGAAAATGGAATGTAATAACTGGAGGGAGGGAGGAAGAGAAAGAGAGGAAAGAGGAAAATAAATACATAAAACTTACTGTTTGAAGGTTGTATGATTGTGTGTACTCTGACAATCCAACAAAAGAAAATATTAGACAATATAAGAAAAATACGCAAAACCCAAAAGATTTCCTATTTATCAGCGATAACTATTATCAAATGTAGTAGATAGGAACTTATCCACAATGGAAACAATAAGAATGACAAAATGAAACATCTAATAGTCTAATGAGAAGTATGCAAACCTTACGTAAAGAAAACTATAAAAATTTATTGACTGTCCAGAAAAATAATCAGAATAAATGGAAAAATATACTATGTTACTGAGTGGAAAGACTTGATATAAGAAGGATAAAAATATCCCCCAACTTAATATATAAATTCAGTGCAATCCCAGATGAATTTCCAAGGAAATTTTTAAAATAAAACTTGTCAATCTTACCCAAAGTTCAACTGAAAAAGCAAATTCAAGAGCCTTGATGAGAATATTTAGAAAAAAATGAGAGTAGACATACCCTACCATATGTCAAAATGCACAATAAGGCTACAGTCATGAAAACAGTGTGCTACTGATGTAGGAGTATTTTAAAAGTTTGGTGGAGTACATTAGAATCTAGGAATACACATATAGAAAGGTTATGGACATTGGGGAGGGTTTGTGCTTTGGTGAATGCTGTGAAAGATGTAAGCCTGATGATTCACAGACCTGTACCCCTTGGGCAAATAATAAAAATAAAATTAAAAAAAAATCCAAAAAAAAAAAAAAAAAGGAACGTAGAGTATAATAAAGGTAGCATTTCGAGTCAGTAAGGAAATGTGGAAGCAATAAATTGTGTTGGGACAAACTGTGTTGGGAAAAAACAGAAGTCAGATCATCACTTCATATAATTTACAAAAAAATTTTAGGTCCATTAACAGTATATAAATGTACAATTAAAATAAGAACAGTAGTAGGAGAAAAATTAAAAGTGAACTTTTCTAATCTTGGGATAGGTCTTCCTAAATGACAAAAGAAAATGACAAAATGACAAAATACATAAAATGACAAAAGACATAAAGAACACATTGATATATTTAATCAAAAGCCCTCTCCACTCTTGGCCTCTTAACCTATCCTCAGGGCCCAACACCCTCCCTGGGCAAAGTCCTTTACCTGCCACCGTGGGGGCTTTCTGTGGCCATATTCCCTGAAGCTCCTTTTAAATGCTGAGCTCAGAGCCCAAGTTGGGAGTGATAAAATGGGAGGCACTTAACGACCTTCTGTCAACTGTAGGCTTCCTTTACTCCCTATACTTTTTTGCACAGAATCTCAGATTATCAATGGTAGAAGGTACTTCTGCATGCCCACTTTACAGGTGAAGGAACCAAGGCCCCGGTTAATAAAGGGGCTTGCCTTGGAACATATACCTAACTGCTAGCAGTTTGGGCTGAATATGGTGCTCCTGGTTTCAAAGGCAGTGCTCTCTGCTCTTTCCACATTGTAACTTCCTGTGGCCTAATCTACAAGGAGGTAGTTTCAGGTCAGGTAAGGAGGCTCACTACAGAGAAAATTTGAGCCCAGCAAAGTCATTTTCCAAACCACATATGAAACAGTAGGAATTTAACTATAGTCAAAATACAGATCAAACACATATTGCTTTCACAGAGTCCCTACTCAGACCTTTACACTATCATTTTAGTTAAAGCACCTGAGAGACAGGATGAGGTCAAATAGAACATAGATCATTTGCCTTTATCTTTCTGTTCTGAGCTTCCTATTAGCATTTCACTGAGTGTGTATGTCAGGGGGTGGGGATTAGGAACAGTATTTGGGGGTTGGTAATATGTCATAAATTCATAAATTTGAGGTTTTTTATATTTTCCTAATGAGAGAAAAGTTATTGTAACCAAAAACTAAATTTTACTGCTTCAGTCATAGTAACCGTGAAATAGTCCTTTCAAGATAGTTGAAAATTACTATTCCAGATGATTTATGTTTATACTTTTTAAAGCACATTTTAAGAAAAAAATATAAATAAAAAAATCTTCTGAAGGAAAAAAGTACACAGGTTAGATAAACCGGAGGCCCCATGGGTTATGAGTAAAACTGAATTGGTGCCATATTTCTGGAAAGGTCTAAAGTAAAGGAACCCAGGAGACCCAGTAAAAACTAAGACAAGACGAATTGCACTTCTGACAAGGTTGTGAAAAAAACTCCTTGATCCAGCTGGATAGATTTAGCAGTTCAGAAAGAATTAAAGGGATGGGGTGGGGGAGGAGGGACAAAAACCAAAAACAAAAAAACACTTGAGAGAAGAAAGAATGGGGATAAGACAAGGATAAAAGTCATTTTGAAAAAAAATGCAAAACAACAAGAAAAGGCAAAAGAAAATGCAAAACAACAACGCCATTCAACCTCAGTTGCAAACTAGCAAAAGCTATGTGGGTTCTTAAGCAGCCACAATATTGCAACCATCTAGCGTTGTGCTCCGTGAAGACATCACACCAAAGGCACTTGGAACCAAATAATCCTGGCCAGGGATTTTACATTTAGAAATGTAAGACCCAGTAACATTTAAGGAATTCTCCCTCTTGCCAGATAGCCATCCTCTGGCCCTGAACCCATGTGACAAATGATCCTGAATACCACGTTGCCTTTTATGCATCTGTTGTCTAAATCAGTGTAGAAACTGGAAGGAGAGACTGAATTCTGGCCCTTAGCAAAAGGGTACATTTTAGTGTCGTAATGACAGTCTTGGCAGAACAGGGCATTCTTACTTGAAATGTCTCCGCCATACTGAGAGCTTTGTCCACCATAACCTGAGTCTGGCTCAGTCGAAGGGACTATCAGTTCTAAATTTTAAATACACAAGCAACTATGTGAAAATTTCAAGAGCAAATTGTTTCTTGGAAATCCCACTTCATGAATGATTGTCTCTGACCACCTTTCAGCACTTGAAGAGGTTTCATTTTCATTTGTGTTGTTTTCTGTTTTAATTTTATATTACCAAAATATTCCTCTGAAAATCACCATTTAAAACTTTTCTGTTCTCTTTATTTAATTGATCAAAGGCAAAATTGCTTTTGTGTACTATGTGGTGTGTGGTGTGTGTGTATATCAGGGCACCAAAAAGGGAACACATTCTTTTTGTCAAAGATGTTCATCTTGGTCACTGTATCCAAGATGCTCTAAAGGACAGAAGCAGGTGGGCAAGAGACTGTTTCTAACCTTATCTGCAGTCCAGGGATAGTGGCAGACAACATGTGCTTGAAAGTGTCCTGGCCACACAGTGCCATCACTATGGGACTGCCCAGATCTTTGAGACACTGAGGTTTGAACTTTAGCTTTGCTTTTCCTAGGTACATCCAGAGATGTGCCTGGCCCGAGGAAATGCTCGAGGTGAATTCAACTCTGCAGGGCCTCAGCATATCTTGCACAACAGTGTCATGCTTGCCTGAGAAAAAGAGTTCATGGCTTGCTTTTCAGACTGGTAAGACCTAAAATTGTTGGAAGTGGATGAGTAATGTTGCTGCTTAAACCTGAGACTAGTCTATCTTCCCCAAACCATTTTCCATTTGGGTTGTAATTATCACTCAAGTTTTTTTTCTTTCTTTTTTTTTTTTTTTTTTAAGATTTTATTTATTTATTTGACAGAGAGATAGAGAGCACAAGCAGGGGAAGAGGCAGGCAGAGAGAGAAGCAGGATTCCCGCCGAGCAGAGAGCCGGATACTGGGCTGGATCCTGGGACCATGATCTGAGTCGAAGGCAGGCCTTTAACAACTGAACCACCCAGGTGCCCCTCAAGTTTTTTTTCTGTCCACTAGCAGGTAAGGATTCAATGTTTCCAGTGTTCACACAAGGCAGAGGGAAGATACCACTGGTTAGTTTCAAAAGCCACTACATTTTCCTAACTACACTCAGTTTCTATTACGACTATGACTACACACACGCAGAGACACACACAAACCAGCAGTATTAACCTTTAGACATTTTCTGGAAACCATTCTAGTTTCCCTTAGTAACCAAAGGATGACCCCTAGGTAATGATGCCTATTACAACCTGCAGTCTATAAACCTATGTAAGGATCTTCCCACTGTAGCCATTAAAATACAGAGAATTTTTAAAATGCACACACACTTAGCCTAAGTTCTCAAAAGTTCAACACTAATGGCTTAAGTATTTTCTTTTATTTTAAAGTAAAAGTCAATTAAGTACCTGAAATTGCCCAAAGCAATTACACTTATTATGCCAAGGATCTGGATCATACCTCCAAGCAACCAAGCAACTCATATCCAAAAAACTAGCAATTTCAAAGCTTAGGACAGGGCCTAAAGCAATTTTCTAACCTGCAAATTCAAGAATTGAATGAGAGGACCCTTTAAAGTTCACTATTGGATTTATAAAAATCCTTGACTATTTCCTTTTTTAGTCCAGTGAAAATGAGAGAAATTGGGTAACCAAGTTGTTAAAGGAAAAAATGGAGAAAAGAGACATTATGCAGCTGTACCTTACACGTTCCATCCTTCACCTAAACTGAAAACTAAGAGAAAACTCAGATTTTGCAAAAGAACTATTTCTTTGCGAGGGAACAAAATTGTTAACTGTTTTTGCTTCCTCAAAACTCACAATTATAAATGATATAATTTCTAGTAGAAAACAAGAACAGAAGCTTCCAAAATTTAAAAGTACCAAAATTCTGGTCTGGAAGAAAACACATATTTATTCTGAGTAAAAATTCTGTTACATCAACAAGACACATTTTGACATAGAAAAATACCTGTTAATTTTAGAAACAAAGTAGGGAGGCAGAAGGGAAAAACTCACTGCAGCTAACCAAAAAAGAAAGAAAGAAAAGAAACCACTTCCATACTCATTAAATAGAATGTCTTGTTATTTTCACAGACAGTTAAAACTTTTTGACATCCTTTTTCGTCTCAGACTGGAGAAGTGTCAATGGATCTTATTTGGTCTCTTCAGTGTGTAAAGAGTTTACAAACCTAACCAAATTTAGAATTAGTGGGAGTTATGCACTTATGTTCCTTATACATAAGAGAAGAAAAAAAGGCCCTTTTATGCCAGCTTTGAGTTGGGCTTGAATTTTTATGACTTATTTAGAAGCCCTAGGGAATGAAAAAAAAAAAGTCTCTTAATGGAAATACTGACACAGGCTTAAATATAGTGACATGAACAAGCACTTCTATGAAACACTACCAGGATGTGACTGACCACTCCAGCAAGTCTGAAATGCAGACGGTTTCAGACAATCAATGACAACTGACTGAATGCCAGGAAAAATGTAATGGCAAGTTAGAGAATCAAAATTTTAAGTTGATAAACTTGTTTTTAACAGGAAAATATGTTAAATGTATGGGAACTTTACACCAATATATGGAAGAAAAGATAATGTAAAATGTAAAATTCCTGCCTAGACTTTCTCCAATTCTGTTACAGGATTTAAAAAAGTCATTCTTAAAAAGTCAAAGCTGTCCTATCAATCTTGAGAGGTGTGGCAGAAGGGTTGAAATCAGTGGATCTAAATCTGTGCTTTGTTTCTCAGATCTTCCTTACAAGGCTATGTGCTAGATAGAGTGAAACAACAAATATTTGTTTTTATCTGTCTATCTGCTACACTTTTTATTCTTTGGCGGATTTTTAAAAACTAGCTAACCTTTTCCATGTATCATCCTTGCATTCTCCTGAAAGTCGCTTTTTTTACTTGAAAATTGGGTTAGTTTCATTTTATACTTTCTAAGTTATTATTTTGAAGCTCTTAAACATCGCATAGTTTTAAGCTACATTTTATTTAATGTTTTCCTCTGGCTTTAACTTTTTCGCAATTGCCTTTTTAAAAGCCGTTTAAACTGACTCGAGATCATTTTCTTTCTCTTGTCATGTTCACGGACACAGATCAACAAATATCTGTGTACATTAAAATGTCTTTTATGGTTTGGAAGGTAAGCAGACCAAATCATTAAAACACTAACTCATTTAAGAAACAGTTATGGGGCAAATATGGGAAAGACGCTGTACAAATTGCTAAGGGGGCTATAAAATGAATAAACCACCACTTCAGGGCCTNTTATGGGGCAAATATGGGAAAGACGCTGTACAAATTGCTAAGGGGGCTATAAAATGAATAAAACACCACTTCAGGGCCTCAAAGAACTTTTAANGCAAATATGGGAAAGACGCTGTACAAATTGCTAAGGGGGC
Source organism: Ailurus styani (assembly GCA_002007465.1). Taxonomy (NCBI): domain Eukaryota; kingdom Metazoa; phylum Chordata; class Mammalia; order Carnivora; family Ailuridae; genus Ailurus; species Ailurus styani. The sequence continues at coordinate 4,901,297 of LNAC01000067.1, read as the reverse complement.
TATAAAATGAATAAACCACCACTTCAGGGCCTTACACGTAAGGCAGTGAGTAGCAGCACAAAAGAGAGACAGAATGCAGCTGTATTTCAGAAAAACAACGTGTCTAACCGTCACACACGAGGAATATTAGTGTTGCTATCATTCTTAGGTACCACGTGGAAAAAACACAATGTGAAAGGACAGAAAACATTAGGACCAAACACAGTCCTAAAAAATGTGTACATTTTCTAAACTAAGCTGCCATATACTTTCAATTTGTTTGTAAGCCATGCTGTCTGTAGGGGCTGTAGGTCTCAGTATTTACATTCAGGTTTTTGAGACTCTCATATGATACCAAATAACAAAGAAAAGTGGAAGGAAAAGCTACCCCTGAAGGAGCCAGCAAACCGCTCATGCCAACAGTTGTTCTTTTTTTCTATTTTTATTTGCCATTACTCTCCCAGTTTTTAACAGTAGATGGAACACTTATGCAATTTCATTTAAATTTTGCAAGTGAATCCATAAGGGAAAGTTAATTTTAAAAATCGAGCTACTTTTAAATAGACCATATGAATATGTTTGGTCTTCATCATCACTGATAAACATTTAAAAATCTATGGTGTTTAAAACATCATGCTTAAGTTTTAATAATTCTAGAGTAACCCCACGCCTACCCAAAAGTCAGAACTTCCGTAGATCTCATTTATAAGATTACCGCTTTAGAATCAGTAATTAGGAAAGAATTCCTTTCAACATGCTATCAGAAAGACACCATTCTTTACTCAAAGGTGTTAGGGGCAAGTTTGGGGTTGTGGTTAATCCTAAAATTACTGATTTGAGAGGGAGGAATATCATATAAAAAGCAATAGGAGGAGGTAGTTTAGGGAAGAGAGGATATTAAAGCACCCCCCACATGCTGTATTTAATATTATAAGCTTAGGAGAGCAGAAAATTCTACATTTTTAAAGTCAGTACTTAACTTTCTATCTGGAAATTTCACCTATGTGGAATACCTCATTCCCAGATGGTGTTTGATAGGTGAGGTATTATTGTAGTAAGGATACAAGACAAGAAATTGGATAACCTTTCAAGTATCCTTTAAATGTCACTAACTGGGCTGGTGATAGAGGGTTTTATTATTCTCTGTTGGAGTACATCAGCAGTCATTTGCATGCCAGGAAAAGAATGCCTGGAATAATCCAAAAGGGCAAAGCTTAGTTCTTTCACTAAAAACAAGGAAGTGACAGGCACAAAAAGGGAAATAAAAGAACATTAACGTAACCAAAGCAGACTTACTGGTCAACAAAATCCCATAGAGAAACTAGCATGTACACAGAAACACATACTATTTTAACAGTGGCTCTTGACAAAGCGTTCTCTTGACTACCATGAAGCTTTCCTTAAGCTACCCACAAACACAAAACCTAAAACTGATGAAACATATAAATTAGTAGTGATTATTCACTGTTCAAAAAGATCTGCCAAGACAGCCCTTTAAATCTTTCTTCTGCTTCATTTAACTATGGTTTCTTTGATAAGCAGCCTAACTCAAAACACAGGGCTCCGGTGAGCCTAGAACAGGGCCTGTGCAGAATGGCTCTTAATAAACATTTCTGTAGGTGGAATGAATGCATGAGTACCTCATGTATGAGTGGGCTGTATCTCAGAAATGTACCCGTGAAGTCAGCTTTTAAAACTGAGAATGCACTCGTCCCAAGAAGGCATGCTATATATTAAGGTTAAATCCCAGGCTAATCCAGTGCTTTATGGAACTCATGCTCATACCTGGGTTTTACCACTGATAATGCCAGCTTAGATTCTAAAGTACATGCGTATGCAGGAAGAGAGTGAAAAAAGAACATCTCTCTTCTCTTGAGGGGGCATCATTGGTCAAGGAAAAATGTTTGGAAATGGCATTTAGCTTCTGGCATCCTCCCAAACTTACTTTCTACTTCCTAGTTCCTCTTTCCTTAGTAACCAAAATCCCTAGTTCTGTCATTTTGCTCCAACTGTGGCAGGCCATCCAAATGGACTCTACCTTCCAAAGAATTCCATGCACCAAATAAGTGACTTCTTTCTTCTCTCAGTCAAAATCTCCATTTCTTCAGGGATATTCACCTCAGGAAAGTGGAGGGGAAGCTGATCTAATTAATTCACACTGACATAGAAAAGAGTTCTATCCATCTATATGTTTTTGCCACACCAGATGTGTCTAATTAAGAGGGATTTTAGACAGTTTAACAAGATGAAGTTTAAACATTCAGCCTGTGGGAGCCAGTTAAATTTATGAATTATATACTAGCAGAGCAGTGGGGCTCAGAGAATAACCATTCGAATGTACTAGCCATTTATAAGTTGATCATTTGTGAGCTGCAAAAAGAAAGAACATAACAAGAACTTGTCCTCAAGCCAAGCAAAAGAAGGAGGGGAAATCCGCACGTTTTATTTCAAGACTTGCCCAATTTTCCCCTCGTCAGTACGCTTCTTAGAAACCTCCCCTCTCTCCTTCAGTAAAGAAGGAAATTTGACAGGCTTTTGAGGGTAAATCAAACTTGAATGCAAGTTAGGAAAGGCTCCAGTGAGGACTCACTCTGTAAGGTGGCCCAGGTGGCAGATGGCTCCTTCACGGATGGTCCCATCTGGAGAATATCAGTACTGATTCAACAGAGATGGAGGTGGATGTTAAAGCTAGAGTCCTCATCCTGATACCTTAGAGAGCAGACCCACCTAAGCCTAGAGGACTTGAGGTCAGTTTGTAATGGGAATTCGCTCCATCAAGCATCTGAAAATTGTCATCCATTAACCTAACATAATGAAAAGTACTGTAGCTTTAATTTAGACAGCTTAATTCAACAGACAGCACTGAGTAACTTTTCTCAAGTATTATTTAATTGTATTTAGAAGCAATAACCTTAAAAATTCTAATCAATTTTAATATTAAAATTTCTGCTGTCAGAAATGCTTTAGCCAATATTTATTGAAAGCCTAGTATGCCCCCTGAAAAGAGAGCTTTTTTTTTCTTTCTGCACAATGGGGAGACAGCAGATTACAAAGAAATATTTAATGTCTACATAAAATTAATAAAAACATGTTTGTATCTACTTTGATGTTGTCAGTCAAGTGGAGAGGGAGCTAATCTGATTAATTCACACTAACATAGAAAAAAGTTCTATTGCCTCTATGGTTTAATTAGGAGTACTACTTTATAATCTGGTAGACTTTGCCCTCCTAGAATTTAATAAGAACAAGTGAAATGAAATTCAGTGATACATTATCCTTCCACACACCAACTCCTTCATTTTGCTTTCTGATTCTGTATCATTAATGAAATACATCATAAGATAGCAAAAACAGGTGGAAAAATAGATACAGTTGTTTTCAGCATAGATGAACTAATAAATTGTGTTTAAAGGTGATCTATTATTGAAAAAGAATTTAAAAGATGAAATCTTTACACTACTATAAAACTGGGGTGGGGGGAAGGGAGTGGCATTTAATAGCAGATTTAGAGGATTTCTATTTAGGTGAAGAAAGAAAGATATAACCAGAAGAAATTGAAGGAATTCAGCATAAGCCTGTATGCCAGAGAAAACCATAGCAGTTGCTCAGAAAGTATTTATTGAAATCCCCTGTTCTACTATTTATGCATGAACGGTAACCCAGCTACAACTGCAACAACGTTGTCGCTCGGTTCCCCCACAAGACAGCCCTTTATTGTTTCAGGCTGAGATTTAGCAGACCAGTTTTCCACCACTAGTCTTTTTCAATTCTTTATCCACAAAACCAAAAAAATTTATTCTGTTCTTTTTAAAGTTTATACACATGCATGCAAAACCAGAAGTTTACGTGTCTAGGCTGTTTTCTCATTGCTTGCATAACTAAAAAAAATAGGTTTTTATTTAAAAATAGAACTTGGCAAATGAATGGGCCATTGGATATTTTAATAAAAATAAATGACCAAGATACTTAACTTCAAGAAGCACCAACTACACAGGAATGCTATTCTCTCTTCAGTTTTCTAATTTACCACCTTTGAAAAGAGCATGCGTTTTCAGAAGACGCATCACATTGGGTAAATTTCAAATTTGTTTTTTCTAGGCACCATAAAGAAATTTATAAGAAATTAAAAAAAATAACAGACTTTAAATTATTCCACCTATTCAAAATTAATTTTCATTGTTTTCAAAAATCTTCCTTGTTTTTGTCTATACATATTTGTACTGTCATAACTGCATTCAATGTTTCCACAATTTTAAATTGTTTTTCACTTAACCTTATGTTATCAATATTTCTCATGTTGCTTCAAAGTCAGAATCAGTATCAGAAAATGTTGATTTTTATGCTATTCTAATCTGGTTTTGGATTAGGATAACATTTACATTTTTTAAAACTGACATACTTCCCATATTTTTATATGTTACAGAAAAATGCATAAAGCATGAGAGTTAATTATTTTTCAAAGTTTGGAAAAAAATCTAATCACTCTATCAAATCATGTATTTTGGGAATGGAGTTTACTAAAAACCTTGACTTTTCCTGAATTAGTAGTATTTACAACTTTTCTCATTATAATTTTATAATTTAATTTGTGTGGATAATACCAATTCATTTCACCTACACATTCACATAATAGTATATTGTCAAACAACTGTGCATAGTACAGTATCATTTAAAAAATATTTTTAATGACTTGTATTGATTGCTGTATCTCTCCTTTCTCACTTCCAACTTTAATCTGTGCCAATTTTTGCTTCTTTCTTTTCATATTGTTTTCAAAGAGTCAACTCTTTATATTTATTTTTCAGCTTTCTATTTTAACTTTTTTGTTTTTATTCTTTTTTCAATTATCTGTGCTTGAATGACTTGATTTCCTATCCTTACCTAACTCTGTAAATAAAATTCACGAACCTCTGAATTATCTATCAGTTCTGCTCTGGTCACGTTAGCTAGATATTAGTATGTAGTTTTAAATTTTTTGTTATTAGCTAAATAGTCTTTTATTTTATCTTTTACTTTTTCCTAGACCCAATTATTATTTACAAGACTAGTTTTGTATCTCAGAGCGACTGAAGTTGTTTTCATTCTTGAAGTTGGAGATGCAAACAGAAAATGAGGTTAAGTCTTTAAAACTGTATTGAGATTTTCTCTGAATCCTCACATATAATATATCTTGTAACCATCTGTAGACACTTGAAAAATAAGATTTCTAGTTAAATAATCTGGAAGGTATATTAAACAGACCAAATTTGAATTCTTTTATGAAGCCCTACTGTTCACATATCAAGCTCCTTACAACGACTACCTGTAATATCGTTTGTGTAGTATTTAGTAGAGGGCCTAGCATATCATAACTACTCAACAAATGAGTGGTGGCAGTTCATGTACTATTAAGAGTCATCATAGTCTGGTAGTAGTTATATTCCCCCTACCCCTTATGCAGGTTAAGCTCAACTACTGGTCCAGGAAGAGTAACTAGCTATGTGTTCTTGGTCTGGGTTTTCTTATCTATGATACAACGTGGCTGGACTAGATGCTTTCTGAAGTTATTTCCAGCTCTAACATTTCTAAATCTCCTCTGTCGGCATTTTCAGGACCTGGACTCTATCTACACCAGATGTAGGTCACACATATCCTTTGTTCTGAAGCAACATGCTCAAACACTCTTTATGAGCAAAACTCTCTGGAAACCGAAGTGAAGATAGAAATTTTTACCAAACTCACTACTCCATCAGAGAGTTTTGGACAGGCAGAAATCGATTCATTATTTTTGGAATGAAAGTAAAAAATTCAAAGCTATTTATCAGCCCTACTTGTGCTTTCCAGGAATAAAAGTAAAATTTCCAAAGCAATTTAAGCCAGACCTACACTTTCCCTTCACAAGAGTCTTGGCACCCACGCTAATTTGTGTTCATTTTCCATCACTATTAGCAATCAAAGAATTTAAGAGAAAAGATGAAATACAAAGTGTTTACATGGCTGACTATAATTCAGGACCTTCCTCCTCCAAGTATGTGTATCATCGAGATTAAAAATGAGTATTAAGGATGAAAATTCTCATCTTTATTTTTAAGGGTAAAAATCCCCAATAGATCATCATCAACTAACAAGCACATCTGGTAATTAAAAACAAAAGCTTTCAAATTAAATTATGGACTATCTGTGAATAATCTCATATAATGGCAAAAGAATTATGCCTTTATACCTATTGAAACAGACCCCTCGCTGGAATTTTAGCTCTGTTTTAAATAAGGTATTATAAAAAGCACAGACTTACCTGTACGATAGACAAAGTTGCCTTCGGTTTCTGATGATGAGGGAGACACCAATTCTTCCTCAAATTCATTGGAACTAAAAGATCCCGAATGGTTTCTTTGCCTTGTCTTTCCCATCATGGCAGCGTTTGTGGCCATGACATGTCTCAAAGAGTCGTTAAGGTAACGATTCAATAAGCTGCTCTTGTATTTGGGGGGTGATACGTAGTCCTCACTGGCCCGTGACTCTGGCCTGATCACTCCAGCTTTTATGACTGAGCTTTCACTTTTAATCACAGGATGGTGAACTGGATTATTATAGCCCCCTTCATTTATGTGGTTTCTTGGAGGATTTTCTCCATCTAAGGGAGAAAAATATCAGTAGGTAGTACTTACATATACTTTTCCCCAGCCACCAAACTGTAATAGTTAATCATTAAATATATACATAAAGGAATACTTAAAAGTGTATAAAATTATCTTTGATACCCAAGATTAATTTTTAGGCAGGGGAAGCAGGAATCTATATAATCTCTCCCTATGGTATTTTATTTTTAATGAATTTCACAGAAAATGTTATTCTGACACATGATAAATCTATAAACAAGAGGAAACAGCCATAATTCTGTTGGTCATTTATAGTATTGTAAAAGCGAAGTTACCTCATGCAGTAAAAAAGAACCATTATGGCACCATCATGTTTTTGTGGAGTCAACCTTAAAAACAGCAATTGAGGTGAACTTCTCGTTAACAGAGGTAAAGCAAAATAAAAATATTAACAAACCTTCAGAACATGAATCATCACTGCTTACACTAAGCCGCTCAGCATTTCCTTGAACATACTTGTTGTACAATTTTATTCTTAAAGCCCAGCTTAAATCTGGCTGTCGAACAGTATTCTTAAGCCGACGTCGTGCATTAGCAAACCAATTTGACACCTAAAAAAGTTTTATTTTTCAATTAACAAAACATAAAATATTACCCATCACATAATTACTATCCCACAAGAGACCTAAGGCTCTCTTCAGTACCTCTGATCATTAAATATTCTCAGAATGTAATAGTACTAGATATTCATTTGTTCATTCACTTATTCATTCAACAAACATGCTGTGCACTTACTACAGAGACTGACCACATACTGTATTCTGGGAATAAAAAAAAAAAAAAAAAAGAACAGCCCTTGTCATCAAATGCTCAGTCTAGTAAGAGAGGAAGGAAAATGTACAAATAACTTTAATATAGGAAACAATGTGATGAATGGTTTAAGAGTCATTAAAATAAAATGCAGGAGTCCAAAGGAAGAAGGGGTTACTTTCAAGACTTCATGAGGAATTAAGTGAAGCGTTGAAGGAATCTGTCTGGTATAAAGGGTAAGGAAGTGTGTTCCCAATAAAGAGGACATGGGAAAAAATATTAGTCAAAATCGAGAGACACCGTGGTGAGTGAGGAAAAGGGAAAAGTTAACGATGACCTTGAGTCATCCCTGTGTAACCGAGAGAAGGACAGTGCCATTTTGAGAAAGAAAGTAGAGCTGTTTCAGAGAGAAATGATGTGCTTGGTTTGAGAAATGATTAGTTTGAAGTACTAGAAAAGCATGCAGGTGAGATGTGCAGCAAGAAAATGAAACTGATATCTGAGACTCAAGGGAGAGGAAGAACAGATGTGGGTCAAACACATAGAGGTGACAGTGGTAGCTTTGAGTAGGTTGAAAGAGAGATTGAAGACCAAACCCTGGAAACCTCCAGACATCAAAGAGGCAGGACTATAAAAGAGGAACTAGCAGAACAATCAGACATAGAGCAGTCCATACCAAGTAGAGGGAGAAAAATGCCAGTAACACCGGGCTTTAAGTTGAAAGTCAATTGCTTCCAAAGCAAATAGAGGTGAGGGCAAAGAAATAAGCACTGCAAAACAAAGGCAAGTTACTTCCATTGTTTTTAAAAGATGTTATTGGATTTCCAGAAGTTAAAATGGTACTTGAGATTTCTTTTAAAGTATCAGGCTATCATCAGAAAAAAAATATGTAAATAACCCGAGGGGCCAATATTTGCTTTTAAAAGAATGAAATGTGTCAAGAGAACTAATTACATCTTTCTGCCAGTTTATTCTAGATCATGACTCCACATTACTCTAATGGTTTATGTGGCAATGCTTGCATTGGAAGTTTCTTTTTTCTTCTTTTAGATTTATAATATAAATACACAATTTTTACACATTGCTCAAGACCTAATTAGTGAATGGACCTATGGTGAATCCTACTTTTTAAGAAAACAAAACCACAATTCTTTTCCTCTCTGTCTCCATGAGTTTTGTTTTTGTTTTTGTTTTGTTTTAAGATTTTATTTATTTATTTGACAGAGAGAGACACACAGCAAGAGAGGGAACACAGGCCAAAGGAGTGGGAGAGGGAGAAGCAGGCTTCCCGCTAAGCAGGGAGCCCAATGCGGGGCTCAATCCCAGGACCCTGAGATCATGACCTGAGCTGAAGGCAGACGCTTAACAACTGAGCCACCCAGGTGCCCCTGTCTCCATGGGTTTTTAAAACATGGTAGTTTTCCCCAATTTATACACACACACACACACAAATATGTATATATACATATACAGAAAATATATATAATATATATATTCAGTATTCATTACTTCCTTTGCATCTTAAGTACTAACTGTCCTCTTAAATTTATGTGCATTGATGTAGTAACTCACCATGGCACTGCAGAAACCTTAGTCTTCATCAACCGCCTCTGCCTATCAAGTTGTGTTATTATAACTGTGATTTAATCTGGTTTCAAATTTTAAGTCTTCTCCAACCTCAATAGACAGGCATCTTCTGGGAATATTCATTCAATAAATACACATCGAGTTGCTCTTGTGCTCTAGCCATCGTGGTCAGTGCTAGAAATCTTTAAGTGTTAGGATAAACGTTATCCCTGCCCACAGGGAAGGATTAGCATATAACTATGTATTAACTGTGATACACTGGTGAACATTCACTATGGAAGCACGAAACGTCTGGTCCAGTCCTCAAACCTCTCTCTATTCTCCAAGTCATGGCCGAAGTATTTATCTATGTCCTAGATAGTAGTAACTGGGAATTTTAGAACATTCTTTTTCTGAACTTCCTTATCTTCCATTCTATGCACTTGAATGAATCTTAACCACCACCATTAAATTCAAGTGTTGATATACCTTATGATTTAATTGCTTAACTTCTTCAAATCCTCATTAATGTCCTGTTATCCTATAACTGGTATAATGGAAAGATACCTGGTTTCCCTTTCTCAATTTGCCAAAAACGTGTTAATTTAGAGAATTCACTCAACTTTTCTGAACTTCAAGCCCTTCATCTATAAAATGCATTAGATGGGGCGCCTGGGTGGCTCAGTGGGTTAAAGCCTCTGCTTTCAGCTCAGGTCATGATCTCAGCGTCCTGGGATCGAGGCCGCATCGGGCTCTCTGCTCAGTGGGGAGCCTGCTTCCTCCTCTGCCTGCCTCTCTGCCTACTTGTAATCTCTTTCTCTGTGTCAAATAAATAAATAAATCTTTATAAAATGCATTAGATGGTACCTAACAACCTTGCCAATTCTAAAAACTAAGATCTGTGAACATAGTCTGTGCTCTCCTACAAAATTGTTAATTTATTCCCTTTATAGCTGGTGCTAACCTACCTTCTGTTTTCAAGCAATCAGACGTGTGTTTATGTTCCCTGACATACAACTTCTATGCCTGTCACTTATATTTATTAGAATTCAATTTCAAAACGTTTTTATTACTTTCTTTACTAAATATCATATAATTAAGAGTATCCTTAAATCATAACTAACCTTAAATTCTAGCACAACCATCACATAGTAGAGTATAAAATTCAATTCTTATGCAACTCTTCGTATTTTATTAAAATGCAATAGCCTTCAAATTTTCAAAAACATTAACATACCATAATTGTAACATACAAAAATGGGACCTTTAAGTGTCATGGCGGGATTACAGTTTTTCATATACAGGGGTCATATATCCTTTTTCATGTTTTATATACTCAGTTCTTACCATAGTATATGAATTACAAACTAGAAAATTTTCCAGAAAGGTTTGCTGATACCTAACATGGGCTTTCTCTAACCTGATTTCATAAGTTTGACTGGCAAACAATCTGCTAATATATTTACTCTGCCAGTATTTTATCACCAGAAACTTACCATACAATTTAAGCACTGGATATAGTCCAAGGTGTTTAATACCTGCTTGCATTAAGTCATGTAAACAGCAAACAGTTGGTTAACAAATTTGCATAAACACTGTTTTGCAATTTTTTTGTCCTGATGAACTAATGCAAACCCAATCTGTTTCACAGAAGGTAAAAATACCAGTTCAGATTTTCTACCTCTAACTTCCTATGGATTCCTTCAGGGTGTCATGCAAATCTCATTAAATTCTATTTTACATGAAACAGGCCTCGGGCGCCTGGGTGGCTCAGTGGGTTAAAGCCTCTGCCTTCGGCTCAGGTCATGATCCCAGGGTCCTGGGATGGAGGCCCACATCAGGCTCTCTGCTCAGCGGGGAGCCTGCTTCCTCCTCTCTCTTCTCTCTCTGCCTGCCTCTCTGCCTACTTGTAATCTCTCTCTCTGTGTCAATTGAATAAATAAAATCTTTAAAAAATAAAATAAAATAAAATAAAAAGAAACAGGCCTCTTTACCATGGTTAAGTCCTGCAACAGCATTTTGATGTCAAACTCCAAGCTTAAGAAACACTATATTTTATAGTGAAAACTTGGAGAACCAAATATCTAGAAGCTGGAAGAGAAAACTAAGTAATTTTCATCCCTACTCTAGCCGAGGTGTTTACATTCATCATATTGACAAAGCAATCATTATAGTAAACCCAAAGGGATAAGTTGGCATCTGTCCACCTTTGAACATACAGAATTAACAAACTTATTCTGAGTTACCCAACTGAAATATTGAGAACCTCATTTCTACACCATGTAGTATAACACTTGGGATAATATAGAAAGACAACCTGAGAGTTTGTTAAATATTTAACAGTTGCTATAATCCTTGCAGTTGATAACTACATACATATCTCAGCAGAAGCACTCACCCAACAAAAACAGAGCTATGTTAATAGAGGGGGTAAAATCTTAGAACTAGCAGTTTTAACCAGTGGTACATGGACATTATCATAGGAATGTGAAACTTCCATATGTAAAGGAAGCGTTAACACTCAGTCATTAAACGGAACCTCCAAATCCACATGCATTGCACTCTGCATTGTGATCATGAAAGAAATCACCCCAAGGAGACATTTCACTCTTTTAATCCAGAAAAAATATAAATATATTAAAATATATATACACATGAACAATGGAGATCACTGGACCAGATATAGCACCCATCTGCCCTTCTCTGAAAAACTTCTTCCAAGGCAATTATTCTGCAGTAAGCTCTATATCCTACAATAATACAAACCCCAACTGCATACCACTCTATGTTATTCCACAATAAAGCTGTTCACATTTTGATAATACAGAGTATATTTTTAATAATGTTTAAGCAATGATCAGCCATAGAAATTAAGCACAATGGAATATTTTGGCTGGTGAAAGTACACACACGTCATTACTTGTTAATTTTATGAAAATGTTTATATTTCACTAAGAAATTAACAATAAATTACTCTTTCTGCTTCATTTTTCAGGGATAAATAAAATGTAGTTATGGATTAATGTCCTTAGAGCTTCTACTTGTCAGAAAAAGTACCTTTTGTGGTCCTAAAAATATTTCCTCCACTAAAGTTTAGGTTTAGTGGAGACTGCAGACCAGGTTTTATGTCTTTCCTTATCAATTTAAGAGTAACAAAACAAGGTAAAAGTACATTTTATGAAAACTTTAACAGTTTGACACATGGCCAAAGGAAAATGTTAAGTGTAAAAGAAATTCTCAAAATACAAGATACTCTCACAGTTAAGGAATAAAAGTTATGTTAACTGCTTATTAATGTCAGTTATAAGAAACAGAGGAGGTACTGCAATAAACAGGAAATAGGACTTTAGAACCAGAAATAAGGGAACACTCCATATTTGTCCGCAGACAAAAATATGACATATTTCTAGCTCTATTGAAGGTAATAAAATGAGTTCTATTCATGCTTTGCTATAGAACCATCATATAGCATTAAGGATAATGAGCTGCTCTCTGCGTGTTTAATGGAATGGATTTTAAAACCAGAATATCTTAGTCAGATTTCAAGACCCTCTCTAATTTTCAGGACGGTGTTTTGGAAAGCCGCATGGTGATTATAATGGTATTCCCCAATCAGAACCTATTCACTTTGCAGACATGTACGAACAGTTTATGGAAAGCACGGTGCTGGGATATGGGAGTATGAAGATGAAAAAGACATGATTGCGCTTCTCAAGAAGCCTGACTCCACAGGAGAAATTTTTTTTTACTGGGAGAACTTGACTCATTAAATTGGGGTCTAATTTGCAGGGATCAAAAGTTTTATTCAGCTCCTAGCTTTATATTTTTTCCTCCAGAAGTGTAAAGTATTTACACAATTTATTTGGTTTCCTATAGAGTCAGAATTTGCTTAGATGTTTAAGGTATGTCTGACTTTCACAAACTCTCCCATATATAGCAACGTAAGTGCAGCTGACTCTTATTAAACAACACAGGTTTAAACTGCAAGGGACCACTTATACGTGGATTTTTTTCACCAAATACAGTACAATACTATAAATGTATTTTCTCTTCCTTTTTTTTAAAAGATTTTCTTTAAAAATTTTTCTTTTTTTTTTAAGATTTTATTTATTTATTTGACACACAAAGAGAGATTACAAGTAGGCAGAGAGGCAGGCAGAGAGAGAGGAGGAGGCAGGGTCCCTGCTGAGCAGAGACCCCGATGGGGGGCTCGATCCCAGGACCCTGAGATCATGACCTGAGCCGAAGGCAGAGACTTTAACCCACTGAGCCACCCAGGCACCCCTTCCTTATAATTTTCTTAATAACATTTTCATTTCTCTAGCTTACTTTACTGTAAGAGTATAGCATATAATACATATAATATATAAAATATGTGTTAACTGACTGTTTATGTTATGGGTGAGGCTTCTAGTCAGCAATAGGTTATTAGTAGTTAAATTTTTGGGAGGTCAAAGTTCTATGTGGATTTTTGACTCGCAGGAAGGGGTGGCACCTCTAACCCTGTGTTGTTCAAGGGCCAGGTGTAGATAGATATGTATGCATACATATATACACACACATATATACATATATATGTATATTCTTACATAGATATCCTATTATGCCTAATTGAAAATAAGTGGAGCCAAATTGGATTACTATGTTTAAAGTCCCTTGGCTATTCTATACATTTTGATTTTTTCCATTTATCACTAGAACATTCTAGAAACCAACTTCATTTACCATAAAAATTTGGAAATCATTAAGCAGGTATCTTATTATTATAAATAATTATCTTTACTCCATTTATTTATTTATTTATTTATTTATTTTTATTTATCAGAGAGAGAGATCATAGTAGGCAGAGAGACAGGCAGAGAGAGAGGAGGAAGCAGGCTCCCTGCTGAGCAGAAAGCCGGATGCGGGCCTCAATCCCAGAACCCTGGGATCATGACCTGAGCTGAAGGCAGAGGCCCTAACCCACTGAGCCACCCAGGTGCCCTATCTTTACTCCATTTAAAAATTAAATAATTCTGTGCGTTTTTATTTTCTGACGACTAGTGTAAGAGAAAGAAAATACAACGAGAATATAAGATATAATTAGAAAATCATAATAGCATTACCAAGATCTTAATGCAAAAAGAATGGTTATTTGTATTTGAACTATCATTACAGGTAGGAAATAATTTGGTTCTGTATTAAAATTACAACTACTTGTATTGCACCTCAACACAACTACTATGCACAAAAATTTAAATGTCTCTGCTATTGACAGTGATACTTTCCATAATTAAAAAATGTTCTAAATATGTCATATTTTTTGCTTTCTGTATGAAACAATGGCAAGCATTAAGTATGGAAATGTATGATATACCAAAATTAATCTAATGTTTTGCTGACATCAGAGTGAAACATTTAAATAGCTCTATAAACTAGGGTATTTTCAAAATAAATAGCGTACCTGTTTAAACTGAAATCTGAGCATATGCATTTATTTTCATGTCAAGTTTTTCTGACTGAAATCGCTGAAAATTCATAGTTTTATGTTAAACAGATATTAAGCCAAGAACACTAAATAAATTTTCCCCTCCAGTGCTGCAGCAAATCACTATTAATACTATTGCCTGTTAACATGAAGCAAAACAGATGTTTTTCTCTACAATTGTATCCTGAATATAAGCAGACAAATGCTTATTATAGCTTTAATAAGCTTGAATACAAGACAACTTTCATGCTTTGTCAAACTTTCCAGCAATTCCTAAAATGTCAACCTTAAATACTCTGGAAAGCAAGTTTTATTTTATCTAGCAGTTAAATGTTATCTTTTATGTGGGGCTTCCCTCACTATAAATTTAATGGAATGACCAAAACTTCACAAATGCAGTAATGTAGTGCTACTATAATACATGAAACTTCTCAGCTTATTTAGCTCCTCCTCTTTCTGAATAAATTTGTTGTTTGCATGTATAAAAGTTTATGTCACCAAATTTACTAAAGAAGTGCGTGGTGTGCTGGAAAGAGCATTTGACCTGGAATTACATTATTTCCAGGCCTACCTTTACCCCTTACTAATACTTAACTGCCACAGTGCCTTGGTCACATCATCTGTAAAATGCTCACTGCTGCTCTACCTCACCACGTTTTGGTAAGTACCAAATAAGCCTATGTAGGGGAAAAGCTATAAAATAACTTATAGCAGATATAAAAGAGCATAAATGGCAGACATAACAGAGTTTGTTCATTAGAGAGGAAACAAACTTGCACCCTCTCCCTGCACTTAACGAGATAAACTAACCACTTGAAACTGGTCTCTTCTTAGACCCAGCAGAAAGATACCAGCAGCAAAATTGTGAATATTTTAGCTAATGCTCAGGATGCCTCTTATTAAAAAATAAAGTCAAAAGCCACTTCTTGCCCTTCCACCCTATGTCCTAGCTCTGTCAGTAAATGTAATTTTTAAGTTATCCTGTACTTGATCTTTAATATGGGAACCTAACGTACAGTGCCTTTCGGCATGGTTTCGGCAGTTTCATCCAGGCCCGCAGCTTCAGTTCCATCCTGAGAACTTGTTAGAAATGCAAATTTGTGACCCCACCCCGAACGTAGGACTGAATCAGGAACTCCAACATGGGGCCCAGCGGTGTGAGTTTGAACAAGCCCTGCAGGCGATTCTGATGCACACTCAAGTTTGAAAATCACTGCAGAGAGTCCCATCTGTCTCCACCAACATAGGGTACAGGAGTCCAGATTCCCAGACACCACCTCATAACTCCAAGTTGACTCTTCACCGCCCTCCCTAACGAAACACCATGCAATTCCTCCCGAACCGAGCACGAGCACTGAATTGATAGATAAGATTGAACGCAAACCCAGAAACTTCCTACAACCCCTCAGCATCCTCGGAGGCAGGAGCCAGAGCACCAGGACCGGCCTCGAAGGGCCCCAGCCTTCCCCAGCGGGAGGCGCCCGGTGCAGATCCGCGCACACCCGCCGAGGGCCGGCTCCGCCCTCCGCCGCGATTACCTGCACCAGTGTCATCTGCGAGCCGAGCGCCAAGAGGATCTTCTCGGTCTTGGTGGGGTACGGGTTGTCTCGGTGCTTGTAAAGCCACTGCTTGAGGGGCCGCGCCATGTCTTGCAGAGCCTGCCGCTTGTGCCTCACCTTCCCGCCATTCTGCCTGGCCCTGGACTCCGGGAGAGGAGGAGGCCGGGGTGAGCCGCGCCGCCCGGCCGCTGCCCCCGGGACTCCCCACGGCTGGATACCGTTGCGCCCGCAGCCCCGCGTTCCCGCCCCCCGGGAACGGCCGCGACGCCCGCGTCCGGCTCTGCCCGGCGTCCCGACTGGACGGACTTGCCCGCCCCGCACCCCCCGGCGGAGGCGAGGCAGGGCCCGGGACCACGCGACTTCTGGGCGCGAATATCCTTCCCCGGGCGACTCTCTTTGAAATGGCCTGGTTGTCGCAGGGGGTCATGTGGCGGTGACGGACACTAAGTTGATCTTGAAAGGGCGGGCTAGGCTGAAGCCAGTAGCCCGGGGTTAGAGGTCTCGGTGACGATGGCGAAGTGATCGGAGGGAAAATGTTATTCGGGCTACATAGATCGGCGCGGCAGGGCTATCGCCCCCTCCACGCCCGCCTGCACCCACGCCCTTGAGTGGCTCTGGCCTCGTGGGCCGGGTCAGGCTGCCGCCAGCTCTCGAACGTTCTTTTAGGGAACTCATGCCTGCCACTCGGGGCTTCCGGTCGCCCGTGGTCAAAGGAAAGGTCGCCCACCGGACGGCGGGCACAGAGCAAGGGATGATGGCCGGCGGGCACAGAGCAAGGGATGATGGCCGTCCCGCCGCCCTGGTTCTTTCTCCTTGAGCTATTTCCTTTGATCCTCTGGAAAAAGGGGAAACTTTCCAAGCAAGTGTTTGTGGAGCAAGGACGCAGAACCTAAAAAAAAACCCCAACAACAACAACAACAAAAACCCACTCTCGGGGCCTTTTCCCGACTGAAGGGAGAGTTTTAAAAGTATGGAAAACTCCGTCCGTGCGGAAACGCACACTCCAAGGGGGTAAGGGGCCGAAGCAGCCTGGAGCCCGAGGCCAGGCGCTGCGCTCCCGCGCGGCTCCGGGAGGTGTCGCCGCGCCGCCGCCCGCGCGCCCGCCGTTCGGGGAGGCTCGCGCGCCTGCGCCGCAGCCTCCAGGACTTTTGCCTCTTTAAACACTTTGAAATGCAACTCCATCCGAAAGGACTGGTAGTAATATTTTGACGAAACCTAATCTCTCTATGACTAACCAACAACGCCGCAGAACAAGCAGCTGATGCAATCTTTCAGGTGGGGACGGCCAGGACGGCCGCCCCTCCCCCCGCGGGGCGCGCAGGGAGCCGCCGCGACGCCTCTGCAGCCGGAGCTGCTGGCCCACCCGCGCGTTCTCGCTCCCCAGCAGCCCCTCACCCGGCTAAACCGAAACCCGGCCCGGGAGACCCGCGGCCTCCCCCTCCGGGCTCGCCGCGGAGCCCGCCGAGCCGCGCGCGCGCGCGCGCGTCCAGGGCGCCCTGCCTAGAGCCGACCTTGCCAACACCTTGGCCGTGGCGCGGCCCTGTCGTGACAGAAGAGGGGAAGCCCACAGGACTGGGCTGACCTGGGAAGCCCCGACTGCTTGGCCCTGCCCTGTTCCTAGGCATCCCGCTCGGTCCTCCGTGCCTCGCAGTCAGCCGCGCGTCTGCACCCGTGGTCCGGAGAGGGGCAGGTAGCCCCTACCCTGAGGTCCAGATATCAGGGGACTGAGAGGCCGTTCCAGGCGTCCTCGGTTTCCAACACGCCTCTTTTGAGCTATCCTGCGCCGATTCCCCTATATTTTGAGAAACTAATGCCTTAAGAGGACAGACAGTGCGCGAGACCAGGGGCGGAGACCTGCCCCCCGCCCCGGAACTCTGGGCCCCTAACCCACGGGCCCCGGCGGCCACTTGCACACCCGCGCCGCTCACCGCTCCCACCCCTCCGGGCTGAGGGCAGGCAGGGGTCCCGGGAAGGTGAGCGTACCCCGTTCTCCGGTGTCTCAAGCCGAGGTTGTCCTTGAGGGGCGGGCCGTCCGGAATGCCCACCTCAGGGCGGGCGTGGGTACTGTCCAGGACGCCACCGTAGGGCCGGCTGCCCCGTTCCCGTTCCGGAGCACCGCGACCCTCAAAAAGCACGGCGCCGCTGAGCTTGTTGAAGACGATGGTGTTCATGGTGCAGGCTGGCCGGGGCTCGCCGCGCGGCCGCAGCGCCTCGAGGCCTGGCCGCCGGGAGCTCCGCAGGGCTCGGGTTCTAGGAGAAGATGCATTACGTTACTCGCTCAGCGCTCACATCCCTGTGCGTCTCGAGCCCCGGACTTGGCGGAGGCTCTGGGCTGGGGCTGAGCCGAGGGGAGGAGGGGCACCGCCGCACCTGGACGAGGGAACCCTGGCCTCTCCCCACCTGGTCACACCGCTTTCCCCCTCCCCCCAAGTCCCCACACGCTCCCGGGACAGGTCCCTACCCTCCTCCTTGCCCTGACGGTCGAGTTCCCAAGGAACCTCAAGCGGTAATAATTTACCTGCGTGGGCAAAGGAAAGTAATTCCTAAACGAGTTCTTTTCTTGGTTTTAATCTGGAAGTACTGTTCTCGGGTTCGCGGAGCGGGATAGGCGCGGAGGGGGGGGGGGGGTTGTTCCTCAGTCACAACGGAAGTCTAAAGCATCTCGGAGCGCCCACTCGGGTTTTAAGGAGGGGTTGGAAGGAAGGGAAATTGGGGGGCGATATGAACAACTGCATCTGCAAGTCCCGGTTAATGAGTCCCAGGCCACACCGGCATTCCGGGGATTTTCATGTTTTCTAGATCCTGGATGGTTTGGCTGAAACCCCGTGCGTTCTAATTCTGGTGAAGGTCCCCGGGGGTCGGGGTGAGGGCAGGGAAAATTCGCTGACTCCGGAGCTAGAAAGTTAAGTGGCGTCAGCGACAAATGCACCACATCGTCGCCCTCCCCCCGGAGGCTTCCTGCCATCCCCCAGCCCGCTTCAGGATGCGCAGGGTCCCGGCGGGTCAAAGGCGCCGGGGTCCCGGGCCTCCCGGAGCCCGCGGTCAGTGCTGTCCTCTTGGAAAGCGCTGGCGTGAGCCTCGAGCTCGGAGCCCTTCCTCACCCGCCCCTTTCTGGGGTCTCGGGGAACCATGAGGTTGCATAGGTGTTAGGAACGGAAGGAGGCATCGCGGTCCGCGCACCACCGAGCCTGCGGCTACCATCCTTGAGGAAAGCTTTCAGCTCACCTCCCGGGTCGCGGCGGCCAGGAGCCTCTGGCCGCAGAGCGCGGGCCTCAGGTTCAAGTCCGCACCGCCGCGGAGCACTCGAGTTCCCGCCCCCATCACCCAGCCTCGCGCCTCGCTGTAGCTCCTGTTTCTTCCCAGCCGCCTCCGCACTGCCGCCAGCGCCCCCTCACCCCGCCCCGCCCAGGCGTGGGCTGCCACACCAACAAGTACAGATCTTCCGCCTCGAAGAGCGCCCACACTTGCCAACGCCCCCTGCCCCGCCCTCCAGCCACCACGGCGGCGGCCACGCGCGACATTTAGGGCCGTGACCATAGCGATTAAGCGACAGCCACCGTCAGTATTCGTGGGGAGGTGAAGTCAGACTTCTGCGGGCTACCCCGCGTCCCGTAAGGCTGAGTCCTCCCACGCAGACAGGTACGTGTCTGGAGTGTGCACACAGCCTCGGCGAAAAGTGTCAAAGCAGATTTCCGTGCTCGAAGCCCCTGTTCTAAGGTCAGGACTAGCCCTGGGTTTTTGTTTGTTTGTTCGTTTGTTTTGTTTTGTTTTTAAATCAGTGCGCTTAGTGCTTCGCGTTCATGCTGCGTTTTTTGTAAAACATACCCCTTTTCGGTCCCACGGTGTTTCCCCACCCCAGTCCTGTCCTCCCATATTCAACGGCGAGTTTTTCTTAGCGACTGCGCTGAAAGGTTTGCCACACCGGACCCTCCCCGGCTATCCCGAGCCCACACAGAGACCGCAACCACAGCCCCCCGGCGCGATCTGGGTACGCAGGCAGCAGGCGCGGTGGGAGGGGGCTGCAGAGGTCCAAGAGCTGGGTCCTGGGGTGGGGGGCGGGGAGGGACGTGGGAAGCGCGGTTCCTGGCCCTCACCCGGGGCCCCAGGGCCGTCCCCAGCGCTTCTTCTCTGCTCCTGTACTTCCCACTTACCCTTACCCTGACTCACTCCAAACTGTCGCTTGGCGAGCTCCCTCCCTGTGGCACTACCCCGCCCAGCGCCCGCGAACAATTTTAAAGCCACGAAGGAGCGGGCAGGTGGGCTCCCAGGCTCCTCGCAGACCCTCGGGCCGGCCTCGGCCACCACCGGGGTGCGCGCCCACCGGACCTCGGAGGGGGGTGGGGGAAGGGCGGGGAGAGCGCCGGCGGCAGAGGGAACCAGCAGCTCGGGAGCCAGAGCGAGTCTGGCTTCCCGAGGCCCGGAGCGGGGGCGCCGGGACC
This sequence comes from Ailurus styani, assembly GCA_002007465.1. Taxonomy (NCBI): domain Eukaryota; kingdom Metazoa; phylum Chordata; class Mammalia; order Carnivora; family Ailuridae; genus Ailurus; species Ailurus styani. The sequence goes on along the minus strand of LNAC01000067.1, from coordinate 4,880,899 downwards.
CGAAGGCTGTACCTGTGGCGGTGGGGCCGGCGGCCGGCGGCGGGGCTGCTGGCTCTCCCGCGTCGAGGCTAGGCGCACTCCCATCCCCGCCGCATGTTCTCGGCGCGGGCTCCAGCGCGCTCACCGCAGCCACGGCCGTCGTCTCGGCTTTATTTACCCAGACGGGCGCGCGCGGCCCGGGAACAGGAATACCGAGGCCTTCTCATGTTTCTTGACTGCCCGGCCCAGCCGGCGAACATCCTGCGGGCGCGGTATCCACGTTCCCGGGCCGGCGAGAGGAAGCCTCCGCGCCCTCCCGGCCGCGGGGACTGCTGTTAACCCTCGCAGACGAGTCGCCGGGGCGGGCGCCGCCGGGGAGCCCCCGGCCCGCCGAGTCCTCCCCAGCGGGGCCCGGCTCTCAGATCCGCCGGCGTCGCCAGCGCAGAGCAAAAGGGGTTATTTCCTTCGCACTTAGGGGAGAAATTGGAGAAGCCGCAAGTAGCGCCCGGCTCCGGCTCTGGGAGCTGAGAAGCTGCGGTGCAAATCCCGCATCTTAGCTGGCCCGGGAGCCGGAAATTCAACCACGCGTGGCTAGGCAGCGGACAGCAATTGCGGCGCTCCCCTTATTTTCTGCGCGGTTAGAGGGAGTGAGGTTAGAGCTCGGGTTTGTGCCTGTAATGCGCGAGCACATTACAGGAGGTGCTTGCACCCCGGGAGCTTCTTCTCTGGTGTCCCGGGGCTTCTGAGGTCCGGGCTGTCTCAAATCCAGGCACACGTTCACCGTCCGAGGCCAGCGCTGGAGAGGCTGCGCTCGCCGCGGGACATAGGGGTGGAGGGAGGCAAGGCTGGGGCCAGACGAGCCCAGGTGCCCAACCCACTGTGACCCAGGTAGGAAAGAGAAGGCGAGCCCTGGGCCAGGAAACTGCATGGGAGAAGGGGGGTGGAACTTGGAAGAACCGCGAGCTGGGACACGGTGCAAGGAGAGAGAAGGCCTCTCAGATTCTCTTATTGATGATAGTTCCCTTTCCACCATCACCCCAAAGAGGAGAGTAGCGAAGGCTGTGATTTAGGTGCAACTGGAAGCTCAGTGCTCCTGGCAGCCTTGAACATCCTCAAGGCGCCGAGCACCAAGCCGCCCGCGTTCTCGCCGCGGGCCTTGCCGCCGCAGCGACACCTTCATCTTTTTCTAAGAGCGAAAGTAGATTTTCCCAAACCTGAAAGTTATGGCATCATTTGTTCTTTTCTCCTTTAAGGTGGCTGGCCAGCTCTGAGGCAGGGGCCCACCTAAGCATCTTCCTTTTATGTGGCCTGGAAGTGGTTAAATATTTATATATATTAAAGCTATTATTTCCTAGACTAATCACACCTTCTAATTTTCCATTATGTTATCTCCCAAAATACGCGACGGCAAACCGGGCAGTGGCACAATCTAAAACAGAAAAGGACGAGAGTTTAAGTTTTTGCGCATTAGGCGGATAAATATTATCATTTGATCACCTTTCCCAATGTCCTTTTTTCCTTTATTGTGTAAATTGCGGTTGGAGCATTCGCATTTTGTCATTGGCGCTGCACTTGACTTGCTTTAGTGTGAATTCAATATACACGTAGGTCTACAGTCCTCGCTGGGGGATTTAAAGTCAGGGATACATCATAAAATTTCAGCCATATACTTGCAGCCACTAAGTTTCACAAAAATTGATAATTGATAATTCAGAGGAAGAGACGGATTCTCTCCTATGGTCTCTATGACTGATGGTAGTCACCAGACATTATAATGAAATCAGCTGTAAAACTACCTCCTGACATAAATTTTGGTCAGCTGTGCTGGGTAAAGGAACAGGCATGTATGTAGTTGCTTGCAATTTCATAGTACAATACTGACTCAAGGAGCAGTATGCTGTAATAGAAGCTAGCATAGGACAAATGCTGTTTTAGTCTTAACTGCATGTACACAATTTTCAAAAACATTTAGGGAACTTTGACTTAAGATATATTTACACGAAAGATTTGTTTTCTTAAAATCTGATATAAAATACACAGCAAAATATCTTTCTGCAAAACTTTTTTTAAATTTGGTATAGGAATAATATACACCTTGGTTTTAAATCACTGAAAAAGTAATGCAGAATTACTTTCGATTATAGTTTAGTAATTAGAATCCATTTTAAATTTTTAAAAAACAGTGAAGTGTTGATTTTAAAATGAAATAGTATGGAGAATCCCTCTGTAATATACAAATGGGCATGTATTTTGTGATAGACCAAAATTTTATTTTTGCAAATTTCATCCTCTCTGCAAGAGTAAAGTTTCTTCTTTATTTTAACCCACAGTTCAGACACAGTTATCATTATCTGAAATTTCACCTTTTCTGAAGATGAATTTTACTGAGCTTCTAATGCTATATTCTAATCTCGATATGTGAAATGCTACATTATAATCTTCAAAAGTAAACCTTGAAGTTTTAGAAAACATATCAGAAGATTGAAGAGAGTGTGTAGTTTGTGGGAGATAGCCATAAGCAGGGAAAAGAAAAAACAGCTTAGGCCAGAAGTCAGAAAACTTGAGTCCTGATCTGAATTCTGGTTAATTTGATCTTGGTTTAGCCTGAATTTACTCAACTATAAAATGAAGATATTAAGTTTTCCAGAAACTTGCCATACGCTATTATTAAGATACTTTTTCTAAAATGTGAAAGTAACATGTTGGTATTGCTAAAACTAGAAAAATGTTAAGTAAGAACCTTTGGCAGAAATCTTAATTCATTCTATTAGACCTAGAGTGTAGTTATAAATATAAGTAATTTTTACTTTCTAATTTTAAAAAAGCCTTCATTTTAAGCATTTTTGTATTTTACCAGGGAGCCTGACATTTCAGAACAAATATTGGTTAAAGTTTTTGAAAATAAGGGTTGCTTTTAAACTCTTTTCTAGTTATTACTTATAGGCAATGAAATAAATTACAAAGCCAGGGAATGACTGTCACTTCCCATCCAAATGTTATAAAATAGTAAATTTATGAACAAATAGCAGGTTCACCTCACACTTGGCCAGTGTGACTTGTAGAGATACGTGTCGAAGTGCATAAGTGGAACAACGGAACAAGTAGTGAAAGTCACAGCTGCAGAAACATTGTGGCGAACCAGGAGAGTTGGGGGGCCTCCCAATTTCTCACAAGGCATTTGTGCTTTGTTTGTAATTTAACTTTAATTCCATAAATAATCCAGGATAAATCCTCTCAGAGAAGGCCTTCTCCATAAATTCACTCACAATCAAGGGACAGAGTATAAGTGAAAGTTCCTCTTCTGCCAGCTCCACCCAGTCATGTTCCTGGAAGACAACCACCAAGAGGTGGCCACTGCTGGTTTGATGTGTAGCCTTTGACTCTTTTTTCACCGCATTCACATATGTGAATGCAAACAAAACATTATCATTTTGTTTTATGACCTTCTGAAATATACGAGACCATTCCTTACACCCTTATATAAATGTACACACTCACAGACACCTAGAATTAAACTAAAACTTGCTTTTTCATTCGATTTCATACAGAACTTTCATATTAGGACATATACATGTAATTCCGCATTTTTAACTGTTACATAATGCTCCATAATCCACTTAGCCATTCCCCATCCTATTGCTGCCTTTTCAGTGTTCACTATTATAAACATTAAAAACTCTTGTTTAGGATTATTTCTGCACATGTGTAAACACTTTTTCCAGGAATAGCTACACAGACATTGAATTGCTGGGTTGGAGACATGATTTAAAAATTTTGATGGATATTTCCAAATTTCCCTCCAACCTGTACCCCCATTTGCTGAAAGGCTACACCACATTCCTTATGTTTGGATTTTATAATGTTTGCCAGTCTGATGAGTAAAATAATGTCTTATTTTCATTTGTTTCATTTGTTTTCATTTGTTTATGAGCCATTTGTATTTCTTAATTGAAGAAACATGCTTATATCTTTATAGATGCCTTGTTAATTTTATAAAGGTCCTTTATAAATCATTTTTCCATGATATATATGCTTTATATATTGAAAATATGTCACCTGGTCTGACGTCTGCCTTTAACCTATTTTGTTTTTGTCTTACAGAAGGTTTAGACGTGAATATAGGTCAATAGGTCTGCCTTTTCCTTTATGAATTCTGGGTTTTGTGTCTTCCGTACAAAGGCTTTTTTTTTTTCGTATTTTCTTCTAATGCTTTTAAAAAATTGTTTTCACTTGGCTCTTTAATCCTCCTAGAATTAACCTGTATATCTTGTGAGGTAGAAATGTAATCTGATTTTTTTCTTCTTCAATTGAGCAGCCAGTTATTCCTATTGTGTCTAGTAAAGAGTTTTCGCCCATTGATTTGAAATTACTTTTCTGGTACACATGGCAAATTCCTCTCCATGTGTAGGTTGGTCTAAGAAGGCTTTAAGAGATGTTGCAAAACACCCAATAGACTGTAATAAATTCAATCTTCAAAATTTTAAAACCGTCTTGTGCGCCAAAGACTTCTAATATTATTCTGTTTCTAATTTCAGAGCATGTCAAGTATCGAAATAGTAATATGCATGGCCTGGTTATGGTTCTAATTTAGAAGGCTAATTCAATACTGTTCTAGGACGAAGTTGCCATTTATTTTGTCACCGTCCTGCTAGAAGCAGGAGAGCAGTTTCAGGCAGCCATATTCTCCAGAGTGGAGTACGGGCTGCACAGAGCTTGGCAAACACATCACATAATCAAGTGGTAGCTGACCAGGAGCAATAAAAGGTTATTTGTCAAAGCGATGAGTCCCTGCCATCCATGATTTGAAAAGGTAAAATGCATCTTTTTTTCTTGCTCAATTCTTTATGGAATGTCAATTACTTTTTTTCACAAAGCAACCATTCAAGATGAGAACCTTCATTCTGATTGCATATTAGTCAATTTCACCCTGGACAAAAATGCAAATATTTTGTTGTCACCATTTCCTCAAAACATTAGCTACATAAAAGTACAGAACTACAAATAATAAACAGTCAGTAGAGCTGAGATCCAGGGGACTAAATGTTTTTTTTCTACTTCACAGAGCTGGAGACAGGACCTGAAGTAAACTTGGGACACTAGTACCTCATCTTTTTTGCTTGATTCCAAAATCTTTCCAGTAGCCACCAAGAATCACGGAGTCTCTACTCCATTATACATGTGAAAATATACTATATACTGAGGTCCAGAGGGGAATCTGGAGAACATTTTGTCCTCAAAATGTGCATTGAAATACAAAAATTTCTCCCAGGAGACTACTCTATCTTGAAAATCAATTTGCCTGCATATCAAAACATGGCCATTTAAATAAATACAGTGAAGACTTTTGATCACAAGCTAGTATGTATGATTCAATGTTTGGAACCTAATGGACTTCAGGTACTCAATAGAGTTTTAATATTTAATTACTATATGTACTTCATGGTATTATCAAGCTTTCGGCTGACCCCTCCACCCCATCCATCCTCCCTGCTTTCATTTTTACCCTGTTTTCATCTATGTGTAGGATATTTGAATAAGTTCATCAAAGGAATGTCTTGTGAGCAACAAGTCTATATACAACTTTTGCTTAACCTGCTTAAAAAGAAATTGCTTGTCCTCCTCTTTAACTCTTCCCTGTTACCAAGGACTGGAACACGGGTGTGGGAGTGACCCACATCTATTGATCAGATAACAACTCAAAGAACAGCAAAGCCACAAGATGAAAGGAACCCAGGCCCTCGAATGGACCACATGGGCAAGAGCTTCTGGCCCTGGGCTCAGCTAACTCTTTCTGAAAAGGACTGGACAGTTAATGTTTTAGGATTTGTGGGTCATGAGGTCTCTATTCAACTCTGAATTGCAGTGCAAAAGCAGTCATAGACAATGCTCGATGATGAATGAGTCAATGAATCAGTGTTGCTGTGTTTCAGTCAAACAATTTAATGGACACTGAAGATTGAATTTTATGAAATTTTCATGTGCCACACAATATGCTTCCTCTGACTTCTTTTCAGCCATTTAAATATGTAATAACTGTTCTTAGCTCAGAAACAGAAACAGACAGCAGGCTNCACCATTTCCTCAAAACATTAGCTACATAAAAGTACAGAACTACAAATAATAAACAGTCAGTAGAGCTGAGATCCAGGGGACTAAATGTTTTTTTTCTACTTCACAGAGCTGGAGACAGGACCTGAAGTAAACTTGGGACACTAGTACCTCATCTTTTTTGCTTCATTCCAAAATCTCTCCAGTAGCCACCAAGAATCACGGAGTCTCTACTCCATTATACATGTGAAAATATACTGTATACTGAGGTCCACAGGGGAATCTGGAGAACATTTTGTCCTCAAAATGTGCATTGAAATACAAAAATTTCTCCCAGGAGACTACTCTATCTTGAAAATCAATTTGCCTGCATATCAAAACATGGCCATTTAAATAAATACAGTGAAGACTTTTGATCACAAGCTAGTATGTATGATTCAATGTTTGGAACCTAATGGACTTCAGGTACTCAATAGAGTTTTAATATTTAATTACTATATGTACTTCATGGTATTATCAAGCTTTCGGCTGACCCCTCCACCCCATCCATCCTCCCTGCTTTCATTTTTACCCTGTTTTCATCTATGTGTAGGATATTTGAATAAGTTCATCAAAGGAATGTCTTGTGAGCAACAAGTCTATATACAACTTTTGCTTAACCTGCTTAAAAAGAAATTGCTTGTCCTCCTCTTTAACTCTTCCCTGTTACCAAGGACTGGAACACGGGTGTGGGAGTGACCCACATCTATTGATCAGATAACAACTCAAAGAACAGCAAAGCCACAAGATGAAAGGAACCCAGGCCCTCGAATGGACCACATGGGCAAGAGCTTCTGGCCCTGGGCTCAGCTAACTCTTTCTGAAAAGGACTGGACAGTTAATGTTTTAGGATTTGTGGGTCATGAGGTCTCTATTCAACTCTGAATTGCAGTGCAAAAGCAGTCATAGACAATGCTCGATGATGAATGAGTCAATGAATCAGTGTTGCTGTGTTTCAGTCAAACAATTTAATGGACACTGAAGATTGAATTTTATGAAATTTTCATGTGCCACACAATATGCTTCCTCTGACTTCTTTTCAGCCATTTAAATATGTAATAACTGTTCTTAGCTCAGAAACAGAAACAGACAGCAGGCTAGATTTGACTGGTGGTTGTATTTGCTGGCCCCCTGGAGCTGGGCTACTCAGCTCTGGACTCTTTTTTTTTTTTACAGATTTTATTTATTTATTTGACACACAGAGAGAGAGAGAGAGAGAGAGAGAGAGAGATCACAAGTAGGCAGAGAGGCAGGCAGAGAGAGAGAGGAAGAAGCAGGGTCCCCGCTGAGCAGAGAGCCCGATGCGAGCCTCGATCCCAGGACCCTGAGATCGTGACCTGAGCTGAAAGCAGAGGCTTTAACCCACTGAGCCACCCAGGCGCCCACAGCTCTGGACTCTTATGAGAGACAAAAAGACTTCCCCTTTTGAAGTCACTGTATTTTGGGGTTTCCTGGCCAAGGGAACTTAGCCTGTACCCTCCATAGTGCACACCTGCACAAAGTTACCACCAATGGGCTTAAGCAACGTGCTTTTTAGATGACTAGAGGCTTTCACAAACAAAGAACTGGAAAGGGGATGTAAAGAAAGCATGCTTTCTCCCCTCTCCTCCTGAGAATGTGTCGCATGTGTTTAGGGAATTAGCCTAATTATTTTTACAATGTTTTTGATGCTGTTCTTTTTTTATTTTAACCCCTTTCAGAAAAGGTATTGACATACCTTTAGACACAGTACTGGTGTTTGGGTTTTGATGCTTATTTTTTTTTAAGTCATGGAAAATGATGATTAATGTATAAGGATTACTGTTTTCTGGCTCACTTCCTCCTGCCTCTCCCCAAACCCCCACAAAGTTCAAACTATTTTTTTCATTGTTTTCTTTTTAAATAATCAACAGTAAATATTTATGGGACACCTGCATGCAAACTCCTGTGCCAAGAACTGCATCAAAGTTGATTTAAAAGACATGATCCTTGCCTAGCTTACAAACATGTTAAGAAAAACCCCGGAAAATAAACATACCTCATCTAAAACGTTTGAAGGTGTCTGATATAAAGATTGTTTGAATCCAGTAAATCTGTAAATCATCTGTAGAAATGCATGAGGGAGCTCAAAGACAATAGAAGGGCCATTTTTATGTGTCTGCTAAAATTTTTGTAACCATATTACCAACATCCTTCCCAAAAACATCCAAAAAGATCATTATTTCAGAAATTTGAGCCTGATTGAAAAACAGCATTTTCACCTCTTACATCAGACTTTTTCAAGTTTTATGCCCAAAACCTCTGCGTTTCAAGAGGGATTTTTAGGGCTTCCATTGAAAAAAATATACGGGAAGAGTAAACACACAGGTTAGCTCATGATCTTTCCTTCCTCCTTCCCTTGTCCAGGCCTTCTTGCAACCTGCCTCTGACCCTCCACCCTCACACGCCTTTGGAAAACTGTTGAAGGGAGAGGGGGGTTGGAGGAGAGGAGTTTTGCGATTAAACTTCTCCTTTGTGGCAATGAGGTAATTCTTGAGGCTTGGAGAGAGAAGACCCCACCGTTCCTCAGCTTGAGGAGACTAATTCTTGCCCAGGTATCTGGGCCTTGAGGCCCCCCACCCCCGGCCAAAGGAAACTCTTTGTGGCGGCGCAGTCAGGTCTGCATCTAGAATGATGCAGTGATCCTAAGTAATTGATTAGCGATCGGCTCATTTTGATATTCATCGATCTTTGCTAAGTGTGCTTTGATGCTGTCAACTACCACAAATCCTGTTTAGAAATGAGTGTGGGCTATACAAGAAAGGGAAAAGGAAAAAAAGGTGTGTATGCCAGTGAATTGTGCAATTTAAATAGCCCAAAGTCTAGGATAAGAGAAGCCTTGTAATATCCAAATGTCACAATTTTTTCCTTGGACCTGTGTTTGCAGTCAGCTCAAGACAGACTGTCCTAATACAGTAATTCTGGAGTCTTACAAAGGGGGACATAATTACGGATTTTAAAAAAAATTTACATAATATGCACACAGCACTTACTACACGCCCATGTACTATTCCAGGCATTTAACTCATGTAATTCTCACAGCCACCCTTTGCAGTAAGCACACATTAGTGTCCATTTTGTAGAAGAGGATAATTCTCCTTTCTTAGGGAGAGAATTTCCTTAAAAGTCTCGGGTTCGTCTCTGGTGGAGCCAGGATTTGAATGCAGTCAGTCAGGGGCAAGAGCCTGTTTGCTGAATCACCTAACTATAACTAGCTACCTCTTTGATGGTACATGGGAAGGGTAGAGAGAAAAAACTTTTAATTCTTGACTGCGTAATTGTAGGCACAACTAAACACATGGTTGCACACTTTTGGCTCCAGCAGGAAATTGGATGCCAATGTGTTTGCTTTTCTTTTTGTATGTGGCCTTCTTCCTGGTGGAGAGCAGGTGGGATCTCAGTGTCACGTAGAATGTGACAACTTTGCACAGCTCCGACATCATGGTAAAAGGCTGTACTTCCTGTTCATCTTCGTGTGTGGGTTCACACTCAAAAGCCAATAAGTGCTGACTCTTCTGTGGGTTCTCTAAATCTGGAGAACGTCCTTCCTACCAGGCAGGGAAGTGATTCAGCAATGGAAAAAAACAAAAAACAAAACAAACAAGAAAAACAAACTTGCTTTGGAATAGCCCCAGCTATTTGGAAATGTAGCTTTGTTACAGGAGTAGACACAGCATGATTGTAAGTGGTGTATCTCAAGTGGAGTCAAAACCAGTAGCTTTTGCTGCAAAGCTTATAGAGATGATAGTGGCTTCCACAATGTCATGAGCTTCTTCTTGCTGTTTTGTCTCTGTTTTGTTTTGTTTTGTCTTGTTTTCATTTGTGATAGTTTTTAGGCCTGCCTCTAATGTTTGTGTAGTCCAAGGCAAGAGTACAAATGAACGCCTACACACCATATGTCTAAATATTTAGAAGTTACAAATCCAGCTAAACCACTGTTAAATAAAATATGTGACAACCCTCTACCTTGAAAACTATATTATCAGAAGGAAAAATCGAAAACTATGTAAAGTTATGATTTTTGTTGGGAAAATATCAAAGGCAAGTTGGTTTAGTTGTTACTGCACGTGTCTGGATGTTTTGTTGTTGGACTGGCAATGTTAAATGAGTAATAAAATGAAAGAGACATAATATGTAATTTATTGTGTATTTAATGAAATTTATTTTTCTGGTCTTCATTGCAGTAAAAATCACTGTGTTATTGTAATCAGTATTCTCTCATAATTTGTGCTCTGAAAGAATTCAAATAAAATGTAATTCTACTAAAAGTGTCCAGATTTCCGATTTTGTGAATGGTTTGTGTAGATCTACACATATACCAATCTTTGAGTGATATGAATCGTTTAATATTGCAGAATGTTCTTTCGCCACCAGGGATTTGCTAAACGTTGAATACCGGCGGAACCATGTATTGGAGAAGCAAGAAAATGATGCCTGGAACTCCTGGAAAACAAATACTGCGTGAGGTAAGACTAGATTGCATTTGTGGGATTTACTGAGGTGATCAATTTGTCTTTTCTCCCTTCTCTTGGAAGCAACGCTCACCTCCAATGTTCTTAGCAGGATAACCCAAACCTTTACAGTTACAGGCCCTGAATGGTGTTGGTCATAAAGGCAGAGTTTGGGGTTTAAAGCTGCGCTGTGTTGTAGTGAGTGCTAAATCCTACACAAAAGAGGCACCCTGCGTTCTTTAATATAGTTACCTGCGTGCGTGCGATGGAGGTCCTTTAAAAGAAAATTTTGGGGCAGTGGCCTTTTGCCTGGGTCTAGAAGCGATACTGATTGTTTCGAGTGCTTTTCAGTTTTTACGTATTTATTTATTTACATACTTACTTATTTATTAGGCTTTTTCTACTTTATTAAACTTGGGCCCTCTGATGAATCAAAACGGAATCACACTTACCCAAAACTTTCCATCAGTGTATCCTCTGATGATCCTACAATGATTAACCCATAGGACAACACCTGAAATGACATTTTTAGGGTCATAAATAAACACCAGGGAAACATACATTTTTTAACAGGGCCAATTATTACAGAACTATCCTTTCAGACATAATGTCATTCCTGAGTGTTGGAGGATTATACACTTGAGGGAAGTCAGCTTTGCAAAGTATTTCCTTTAACATGAAGAAGGAGACAGCTGATTATGGGCACTTCATCTGGCTACCACTTACTTGCCTTATTCACAGGCAATCATGAGCTCCACAAAATGCTTTTAACCTCCTTCAACACCATGTTTTTCAACATGTAGCCTACGAACTGCTTTCAGCAAGGGTACTGGTTAAAAATGCACATTCCAGATCCCAACTATACGTGCTAAAAGTCAGGTTTTCTGGGCTGAGGCCCCATGGCGATGCTGACACAGGTGTTTCTCTTTGAAAAAAAAAAGTGATCTGGGGCAATGGAGCTTAAGCTTTTTTAATTACGCACCCTGATTAGTAAAAATATTTTGGGCCAGTGTCTCTAATATATAATCATTTATATGTAAATTGTGTTTGTGCACTATTGTGCTATTATATAAATTGTAAAACAAAAAAAAACCAGACAATTTTTAAAAGGCAAAGGAAAACAATAGTTTAAAATAACTGTTTTATCTCTCAGTGATGCAAAAATATATTTTACTTCCAGCAAAATATAATTGCTAGTAAAAAAATATTAATGTGATCACCAGGCTATTTTTAGTGAAAGCAATATAATTTGAATTGCTTCATACTTTAAAAAATCTTGGCTTAATGATAATTTAAAGGTTGGGACTCAAGTTCAGGTTAATCAGAGACTTAATTTTCATGTCATCTCTAAAAAAGATACTTCAAGACAAGACAGGTTCACGCAGAACAGGTCGATTTCTAACTATATTTACCATTTGTTTTCAGCCCCTCCACAAATTATAGAAAGCATTTGCTTAAAATTATGCTTACAGGTCTTCCTTGATATCAACAAGTTCTTATAAATTAATCACAACATGTTACATTTTATTTTCAAAAACTGACTTTAATAATTCACTGAAACTCTTTGAGAAATTCTAAAATAGATGTGAAAATTATGTTTTCAAGTTTTTAAAGTATGATAGGAGTGTCAGTAGGCAATACAAGTCATTTTCAGGAACAAAATCACACACTGATGGGTACATTTCTAAATCTCGAGTGTCTTTTGGAAAGCAGTTACTTTCTCAATTATCGTTAAATGTCATCTTTACCTGAAGGGGGTAGATGAAAAGTGTTTTATGATTTTATTTTTAAATAACAGTAGATTCCCACTGAAAGTCACATCCTCAAGAAGATAAACAAATGACTGTGGCTTAAAGCTAAAGTTTTGGAGGTGTGAAGGAAATGGTGAAAATCATGAGCCTGCCAAGAAATGGGCAAAGGCTCGATATTGGGAGGTGTGTATTTTATGCCCATTGCTTTCATTTGTATTCCCTAAAAATGGAGCAGTCATAAATGCTAACTGTGGACATTGCCAATTCCCTGTGGAAGGGGCAGGGAGGCCTCTGGGACAACTCTCAGCCTTGAGTAACTGGGTGTGTAGTGGAATCCTTCACTGTGAGAGAGAATAGTAACAAGAGCTGATAATTATGGAAATTTGGGTGCCAGGCACTGCCCAAAATTTTAGGTGAACCACTATATTTCTCAGTCACACAACGTCCTGGGCACAGTCCTAGTGTCAGGCTTTTATGGATGAGGAATCTGCATCCAAGGTCATATAGCTACTAAATAATGGAGCCAGGAATCTGGCAAGTTTGGGGACTTTGCGGACCTGAGGAGTTGAAAGGCAGGTCTGGCCCCGAAACTAGGATTATGACTCAACTCTGGCTTCCCAGTAAGATGGAAGAGAGACTGTAGGGTGCCTGGGGGCTGCGTGCCACACACCCAGGAAGCAGATCTCCTTCCCGCTGAATGTGCCCTCTGCAATCTTAAATCTACAAACAGAGCAGAGGCTATAATAACTGAAATCATCCGCTGATCGTGTGGAGCACTGATTTCCTGATGTCTATAGCCTTCTTGGCAGAAATTCTCTGTCTGGTTGTTTTGGATATCATCAACTTCAGAATGTGTTTCTTTAATATCTGTGACATATATAGAGAGGTAGTATTAGTGGCTATAGGACACTTTCTAATACTATAAATATGAGTTTGTGTTTTCTTGGAGCGCTCCTTCTTTTTTTTTTTTTTTAAAGATTTTATTTTATTTATTTGACACAGAGAGAGAGATTACAAGTAGTGAGAGAGGCAGGCAGAGAGACAGGGAGAGGAGGAAGCAGGCTCCCTGCTGAGCAGAGAGCCCGATGCGGGCCTCGATCCCAGGACGCTGAGATCATGACCTGAGCTGAAAGCAGAGGCTTTAACCCACTGAGCCACCCAGGCGCCCTTGGAGCGCTCCTTCTGAATGAGTCAATATATACGCATCCATTCTATTCCAGGCGTTGTGCTAGGTTCTTGAGATTCAGTGGTTTCAAAACTCAGTCCCCTACTCTCAGTCTAGAGAGAAAGAGGTGAGTGGGTAGGTAGTTGAGATTGTTTATATAGGGCTAAAACGGCTGTGCACAGACCTGGGAAGACAGAAATTAGCAGGTGGCGTGGTAGGGGCTGCCGAGGAGGCTCCATTCATGTGAGTATCAGAGTACTCGAAAACAGATCCCATGGGCTTCTTCTTTGATTTCTCATGTCTGTCCTTCCCCGTTCCCCTCTTCACAAATTTCCTTTCATTGCGTTTCTGTTTTTTTTTTTCTAATTCTTTCCTTCCTTTAAAACAGAATCACTGGGCGCCTGGGTGGCTCAGTGGGTTAAAGCCTCTGCTTTTGGCTCAGGTCATGATCTCAGCGTCCTGGGATCGAGGCCCGCATCGGGCTCTCTGCTCAGCGGGGAGCCTGCTTCCTCCTCTCCCTGTCTCTCTGCCTGCCTCTCTGTCTACTTGTAATCTCTCTCTCTGTGTCAAATAAATAAATAAAATCTTAAAAAAAAAATAAAAAATAAAACAGAATCACTGTCTTATGTTTGGAAGANATCTCTCTCTCTGTGTCAAATAAATAAATAAAATCTTAAAAAAAAAAAATAAAAAATAAAACAGAATCACTGTCTTATGTTTGGAAGTCATACTATTAGCAATAAACAAAAGGAGGATGAGCAAATCTTTACCAATAGTTCTTACCTAGGATTAAAAGTTCTCTGTTTAAAGTCATCGAAAATTATGCAGTAATCAGTGGTAGGTACCAGAATGGTATAAAATTCTAAGGGCATTAAATCATGACACTCCCACCCTCAGTGAATAATTCTTATAGTTTTTAAATAAAGAAATGTCTTACTGCTCTAAGTACCTTGAGAAAGCTAGAAAATTAGATAAGCAAAAATTAAGAGAAAAGCTTTATCTACCCACTAGTGGAGATTATCTTTAATACATTTTTTATTTGCTTTCAGATACTTTATATTTATGGATGTATTTTTATTAAAATGACATAATACTTTGCAAGTTGCTTTGTATCCTGGTTTTCTAACGATCTTTCCCTTTATGAGTCAAAATTTTAATCTTATCTAATAGTCTATCCCCAATCAGATTTCTCAACTGTCTTCATAATACCCTTTAGAGCTAGTTAGTCCTACATATTGAATCTAGTTTTTATGGTTCTCAGATTTCTTTTACTCTAGCATCATCCCTAATTTTTTTCCCATTATACACTGACTTGTTGAATAGACCAGACCAAGGATCTTAACAGAATGATTCATCTTAATTTTGTCTGGGTGCCTTCTGGTGCTATCATTGAACTTCCCCCATCCACACTATTTTCTTATGCTGAAAGTTAGGTCTAAATTTTTGCTGGGTTCATGTTGAACATTTTGGCTAGGATATGCCATAGGTGATGGTTTGTAGTTTATTGTGTCACATCAGGAGATTTGATGGCTCCACCATTCACGGGGCTAAATTTGCACACCGGATTCAGGTGATGAAAATCCATGCACTTATGTTTTTCTCCTGTGACTTGAAAGAAATCTTTGTGGTATTACTTTGGCACTCTGCGAAAGTCAGATTCCCCATAAATCATGCACTTAATGCTTTAAACACTACTTGACAGTCCTTGCCTGGGTCAATAATTTCATTAGGGATCAACAATGATTAAAATCTAATTCAGTCCTTCCTTTTCTCTTAGTTGATGACATTCTTCTATGAGATAAAGCTTTTCCTCATCAAGTGGGGTTGTTTTGTTTTGTTTTGGTTACTCTGTAATATAATCTAATTGGAGTGGCAGAATACATATTTAATATTACCTATTAGATACATGTTTTCAAAGGGAAAAACTTAATAACTGCCTCAAATAATAGCATGGGGGGAAGAGGGCTTTTTCTTTTTTAAGTATCATTCTTGATTCATGGGTTTTCATTGATTCAATCAATGTTCCTATACCCTCGAAATATTTTTTGCTCTAAAAATTTTAAGTTGAGTAATTCAGCATCAATTGCTTTACACTGCTGTGCTATTTAAAAAAAAACAGATACAGCCAATTCTACCATTTTATGAATATTTTGAAAAAATGAGATTGACAAGATGGTGAAAATCCCTTTCATTACACATGACGAGCCACCTGGCTCAGAGTATGCCCTCCACCCCTTGCAGTGTGTGAAGTTCAGTCTGTCAGCCTCTCAAGATGAAAATGAATTTACTCTTGGAAAAATGGATTTACCAAGGCCAAAAGGGAAGCACCATTTCAATAACTGTTCACTTGTACCATAGTCAAGATAAGATGTCTCTATTTGGGGACTCTTTCTTTTCTTTTCTTTCTTTCTTTCTTTCTTTCTTTCTTTCTTTCTTTCTTTCTTTCTTTCCTTTCTTTCCTTCCTTCCTTCCTTCCTTCCTTCTTTCTTTCTTTCTCTTTCTTTCTTTCTCTCCTTTCTTCTTCTTCTTCTTTTTTTTTTTGCAATACAAATAGGGAACTTCAGATTTGTTTCTTACCCTTTTTAAAAACGAATTTATAGAGCTAACTTACTGGCTTAATGGCACAGTTCATTCCTTAGCCCATATATTGAAAAGAGGCATGTATTTATTTGCTTGTTATTCTGTCTTCTAAAGTGAAGTTAAATCCAGAAGAACATGAAAATTATGTGTGGGAGCAGGTACATTTGAGTATGCATCCAAGCACGCACACACACACACACACACACACACACACACACACACAGAGAAAGATGTATTATTAAATTATAGAGTTACCAACAGTCTTGACTTCAGCACTGAAAGTCTCTCCAGTCCCAGGAAAACGGGATGGTTCATCACCGTAAAGTTGCCGTATAGAGACCACATGGGATTCAGCAACAGATCTCTAATGAATCTTCCTGTCCTTGACTGAGACGTTTAATAAGGCCTTTAATTCAGATATGAATTGATATGTCAAACTTGCAGGAAAAGAACTTATTACTTACATAGGAATACGAATTCAAAGAAGTATCAGGAATGCACTCAAAGTCTTTAAAACTGCCATATGAAAGGGATCAAAAATCTTACTACTTATTTCTTCTTCAGAAGAGGTAATATAGCTGCCAGTATTTTTGAATATTTCAGCCAAAGCTTAGAAAATGGAATGGCGAGAGGTACAAGGTGCTTGGGTCGATTTTCACTATGGAATTTTATTTATACAGAGACTATTCAATGGATGTTAGGTTGAAAAAGACCTTGAGGAGTTATAGAATCTATCTTTCCACATCTAGTCAAGGCCACAGTTAGATCATGATAGGATTCTACCCAATATATTTTTAAATACCCTCAAAGAAAGAGATATTCCATTATTAATTTTATCCCTTACCTGAAACTCTCATTCTTTATGTGGAACTAATTTTTTTTTTGGTTGATGCTAGAGATTGTGAACAGCCAGAAATCATTCTTTGACAAAGGTTAGAAGATTATTTTTCAATTTCCTTTAAGTATTCTAATTCTAGAAGCTTTTAACTTTTCTTCAAGATTTGTACTTTTAAACCTTTGGTTACATCTGTGCTTTCCTCCAAATCCCTAAAGCATATATTTGGATATATTAACCAGCATAAAAAAAAATACAAGTTTTTATATTCTTTCACCTATAGTACCATGAAACTGAACTATCTGTAGTGAGAATAGTATTATGTAATAACCTTTGTATCAGGATCTTAATAAATCGATGTTTAAAGAAATAAAACCACTAGTTTTATTTATCAGAGTTTAATAGACTCTGTAGGATCTCCAAATAGCTTTACAGATATGGCATCTTATTGTTAAGGATTTATGACTAAAATCTCATTCTCCATCCTCAAGACCTGAGATAAACCTAATCCTAGGTGCTTTCCTAGTAAAAAGAAGTGCTTTCAGATCACAAAAGGGAAAGAATTTGATCCTATGAGACATATATTTTAATTTTAGTTCTTTTCCTGGCTTCCTGATATTTGACCTGAGTTATTGTGTTTGGTGGGTAGTTTAGGAATACAGAAGTATTTTACTTATGTTGTTGGGGGTTTTTCAGAGCTTGAAAGAGTTAACAAAAGTTAAAGGACATTGCTACTGGGTGTCAGTGCAGAAGAATTAAAAAGCAGTATTTTGAACTTGAACATGCATACAAAGTCACCTGGGTGATGTTATTAAAAATCAGCTAATGATGCAGTGTGGCCCAAGATTCTGCATTCCTAACTAGCTCTTAGGTGGTGCTAATGGTCCAAGGACCATACTCTCGCTTGCTTGCTTGTTTATTTAATTGAAGTGTAGTTGACACACAATGTGACCTTAGTTTCAGGTGTACAACATAGTGATTCTGCAACTCTATGTGTCACCCCATGCACACCACAAGAGCAACTACCATCTGTCACCATACAACAGCATTACAATACCACTGACTATATTCCCTATGCTGTAACTTTCATCCCTGTGATTTATTCATTCTGTAACTGGAAACCTATACCTCCCACTCCCTTTCACCCATTTTGCCCATCCCCCACTGCCCTCCCCTCTGGCAACCACCAGTTTGTTTTCTGAATTTCTGGTTCTATTTTTGCTATTTGTTTGTTTGTGTTTGTTTAGTTTTTAAAGGACCACACATTAAATAGCAAGGTTGCAAAGAGTTTAGCTAGAGCTTCCTTCAGAATTTTTTTCTTAACCTTTTTCTTAACCTTAAGACAAATAGTACCCAATGAGATACTCTCTTTATAGGGAGTGGTGGGGAGGTGGATAGAGATGGGAAATAATGCTATTATTGGTATAAAGAAATATTTGTAAAAATTAAGAAAGCTATTTCTGTAGCACAGTGATATAAATACGAATCCTGTGTATAAGGGCGGCTTATCCTGTAATGGGTGAGTGTGTTCATTACGAATTTTTAATTCACACTTTAGAAGTAGATTTAGACTTGTTTTACTCCCTTTTGATGAAATTAATTTTTCTCTATTTCATATCATGAATATATGAAATTACTTTCTACAAAGAAAGTTCATATAAAGAAATGTGATATTGCAAATACCATAAACCAAGTACATTTTTACATTTTGTTATTAAAGTTAACATTTAGATCAGGGTGCCTGAGTGGCTCAGTTGGTTGAGCACCTGACTCTTGATTTTGGCTCAGGTCATGATCCTTGGGTTGTGTTTGAGCCCCACGTTGGACTTCACCCTGAGCATGGAGTCTGCTTAGATTCTCTCTCTCCCTCTGCCCAGCCCCCCTCCCCACCCTCACCCCCACCCTTCGTGCCTATGCTCACTCTCTCTTTCTCAAAAAAAAAAAAAAAAAGACAGTTGACATTTAGATCGTTTGAGCCAACCCCTGATAGCCTCATTTCATGTAGTGCCCACTTCAATTCATGGTCATTTATTATTTCAGTAAAAATTATTTATTGAGCAGCTCCTAATTTATTTGAATTCTTGCTTGATCTGTTAGGATTGTTTGTGATTAACAGAAAGGAAACCTAAATCAAAGTGGTTTAAACTAGATAATAGTTTACCTCCTTCTTATATATTCAAGAATTTGATCCTATGAGACATATATTTTAATTTTAGTTCTTTTCCTGGCTTCCTGATATTCCTGATAATGTCTGCCTGACATTCCAAGATGTCAAGAATCTAGCCACCTGCTGTCTTGTTACTTTTCTAAGGCATGCCTTTCTGTCCTGAGATTATTATCTCATCCAAGATGGCTGCTGGAGTTTTCAGCCATTGTGACCACATTCCAGTCAGCAGAAAGGGAGAACAGGAGACAGAAATGCATGCTTCGTCTACCCCCACACTACTTTTTGTTGGCCTTACATCACATTTAATCACATGACAACACTTAGCTGAGAAATGCAGTCCTCATTGTAAGTGGCCACAGTGCCCATCTATAAAATTTAGGATACTATTACTGTAGAAGAAGGATTGGCAAACTATGACCTGCCATCCAAATCTGGCCGCTGTCTATTTTTGTAAATAAAGTTCAATTAGGCCATAACTACACCCATTCCTTTACATAATGTCTGTTGTTGCTTTCACACTACAATGACAGAGCTGAGTAGTTGTGAAAGAGAGCATATGGGCCACAAAACCGAAAATATTTTCTGCCCAGCCATTTACAGAAAATGTTTGCTGATCCCTGCTATAAAAAAAAAAAAAGAAGAAGGATAATATGTAGCTTCTGTTACCTTTTTTTAGGATCCTTATTCAATTTTTTAGCTCACTTATTTATTTATTTAAGATTTTATTTGAGAGAGAGAAAGAGCATGAGCAGAGGGGAAGAGGCAGAGGAGGAGAGGCCAGGGGGAGGTGGAGAGATAGGGGGAGGGGGAGAGGCAAGGGGGCGAAGGAGGGGGGAGAGGCAGAGGGGGAGAGGCAGAGGGAGAAGCAGACACCCCAGAGAATTGGGAGCGGTACATGGGGCTTGAACCCAGGACCTAGAGATCACGACCTAAGCCAAAGGCAGACACTTAACCATCTGAGCCACCCGGGTGCCCCAATTTTTAGTTCACTTATAAAACCCAGTAGTGCCTACAAAATGTTAAGAAAATAGGGTTTGAGTGAGAATTGCACTTATCCTGGTACAGGACATTGGGGAGACCATTTGAGTAAGTTATTAAAATGTCCCCACATGGTACTGTCTTTTTCTTTATTTCATCAAGACAAGATTTATAATTGTTCCACATTTGAGTCTTGTATCAGTCAGGACTTGATTAATGTAAACAGAATCTACTCTAGCTGGTTTAATCAGGATGGAATTAAATGACATAGAAAATCATTAAGAGTTTAAGAGTGGGCAGGAGAGGGACTCAATAAGTAAATTCTGGGTAGATTTTTAAGAAACAACTCTCTAAGTTCACTGCAAAGCAGGACCACCAAAAGAGTTTCCATCTCACTCCTGATCAGGGAGCTACTAGCTGCAGACCATCACCATCCCCGTGTTGTAGCCAGGAATTGCCTTAATTAAAAAGCCACCATGCTGCTGACTCCAGAGCTATGATTCACTCAAACAACATCAGTGTCTTCCATTGTGCCTCTGGACATAGCAGGCCCATGGAACTTATGTGTGGACACTTGGAACATCTCCTGAGGGAGGCATGATAAACTTCAACTGTCTCTGGGAGGAAGCCTACCAGAAGAAATGGCAAAACTGCAGAGGCAAGGCCTCTGCCTTACTTCCAAATGCCCAATCTTATGCAGAGCGCATTTGATTTGTCAAATCTAGATTGTATTCAGAATCCAAGCTGCAAGGTAGTCTGGAAAACGTAGGTCTCAAGTGTCTGGTCTCTTAGCCTCTCTTAGCCTGAGAAGGCCAACTAGAAAAAGGATGGAATGAATGGTGGGCACCAATGCTTTATGCCCTGTTCTAGAACTACTGTTCTAGAATGGAAGCTCGACATCTATAGGGGATGATGTCCTTTTTTTGTTGATTCTGACAAGTCAATACATCAATCTATCAACAGTCTTCCTGAACTTAGTCAAACCATTAAAGTTTTTTATTCTCAGAAGCATACCAGAATGAGATTTTAGATTTGAAATAATCATTTTTATTTTTTGGATCAGTGCCTTCATATATTTTTTTAGCCAGAAAATGTGTTCTTCAGGTAAAATATCCCTTAGAAACATTATGCATGAATTAATAAATAAATAGCTGCTCTAATCAAAGCAGTGGTAGGACCTGTGGCAGAAACAGTTTGTGCTCCTTGTATATTCCAGGTGCTTGCTTATGTCTTCCAGATTCCCTTGAAGTTAGGTTGAGACCACGTGACGGCACTCCAGCCGATGAAACATGTCATTTAGCTGGCCCTAAAACCCCTGTGGACCCTCCATTTCTTTCTTCACATTGCAGCAACGGTGGAGTCCATATATTGATAGAGTAGCATCACACCATGATGACGCCTGGACCCTGGACTTACCAGATGGAAGAGAAGGCCTTTTGCCCTACATCGGTGTTTGGGAGGGGGGGAGAAATAAACATTTGTGGTATGCTGTCATTGAGATCATAGGCTGTCACCTGTCTCTATAATTTGGGGGGCAGAGGTTTGCCCTGTGACCTCAGTTCTCTAATGGACCCCAGAATTGTTGTTGATTTCAATTCATTCAGCGTTTTTTGGGTGGATAGGAGAGAGGACTTCCAAGCTCCTTATGAGCTTGACTGGAACTGGAAACCATTCAACATTTTTAATAAATAAGTGAATAAACGCTGTAAGAATTTATACCCATCAGCTGGCTCGCTACAATTGTTTAGTTTTGTAAATCTGAACTTTAATTTAATCAATCACAGCATAATTGTACAGAAAGAGATGAATTTTCATACCGGTGAATGGCACTCATCTGATAACTGAACTTTTTTGCTACATCAGATTGTTTGCATAATGCAGAGAGTGGTATATAAAAGTTATATTACATTAACCAATAATTCCTTAAACTGAAAATAATGTATTCTAAATGTATTGATTATGGTATAGGCCAAGCTTCAATAACAGATACTTCTATAAATCATTGGTTCGAATATAAATGAAGTATATTTCTCTCTCACACAGTCTGGAAGGAGGTGGTGGCCTGGGTTGGGTGGGCAAAAGATCAGGTACAGACCCAGGCTGAGTTTAAAGAGAATGTGTGATCCGGATGCTCGTTATTTAGTTAGGAAGGACTGCGTATGATCCAAATATAAAGTGTGTATATGTGTGTGTATATGGGGTTCAGATGACTCAATTTAAGCATAGCATTCCATTTGAAGAAATATATACTCCAGCAACCCAACATAAATTAAAAGACATTTTAATATTTTATGTGCATTTCTCAAGAACTATTAAGGAGATCTGTGCCATAACCCACAACAATACTTTTAAAAATATCATCTCTCCTCCATGCTTCTTTCATACTCCATATTTGTTCCAGAGTCCTCTTACATTTCCCCTGATATCCACCTTTTATGGCTTTTCTGTCTTCTTCCTCCTGCCTCCACCTCAAGCTCTTTCTTATTTAGATCAATTTAGAATTGAACTTCTTTTTATGGTTTCATTTCTGCTTTGCTCATTACCTGGATTCTCCACAAGAGAGAACCCCGGGCTGACCCAGAAAGCAAATATCCTTTCCCTTTTCTTCACGCAGCTCTGGCCCAATTGCTCTCCCTGTCTTCTAATTTTGTATGACAAAAACACCAAGAATGAGACTGGCAAAGAAAGACCTGCTTAAGGTGGTGGGGGAAGGGTAGAATCTGCACAGACAGGAATGGGGAGGCAATGAATACTTACACGACGTTAAAATGTCTTGTTTCCATCACACATATATCATTAAGAGCTCAAGTGAGGATAATGTGGACTGCTATAACTCCAAAACAGATGGAAAATCTCTCAGTTTAAAAATATTCACAAAACTGGATTTATGCAGATGTTCCACCTGAAGGCAGAGCTGAACAAATTAATGCTCACAGTGGACTATGAAAGTCTAATCTATAAAGTGAAAAGGGAAGGGAAGGAAACTGAAAATTACTGAGCACTTACTCAGTATTGTGTTAAGCTCTTTAAACAATATCATGTCATTTAAAAACCCTCATAACCCTTCAGATCAGTGTTCTCGGCTTGGGGATCTGCAGACCATATTCTCGAGTAGTACTTGAGTACTGAGATTGAAAAATGCTTGTGTCTTCCTACCAAAAATAACATGAAAATGTTTAACACGCTATCCTGACATTAAGCTTTTTTGATTGTTATGTAAGTGCCTGACATTAAGCTTTTGATTGCTGAGGGGCCCATTTCAAATATGTCTATCTTGAATAAACATATGGCCAGCTATATGACACAGCTACTTGCTAAACAACGAAGGTAAAGGGTGCGGTTGCCCCCACCGGTGAAGGTCCCTTTTCAGAAAGCCCTGCATCACCTAGATAACTGACTGCTTGAGTCACCCTGCTTTTTCCTTCCTACATCCCAATTCCTGCCCTTATTTTCTAAATTCACCAATAAAGAGTGGACCCAAGACACTGGGGACCCATACTTGAACACCAATAAAGTCAAATCTGCAGGTACATATTCCCTCCCTCTCTAACTATGACCTCACTGTGTGGCTCTTGGATATGCTGTGTACCCTCCAGGACCACCAAAGTCCCCTTATGGTTGTTACTGAGGTGTGTCTTACAATTATAAGAACACAAGGGCTGGTACAGCCACAACCATTGGCTCTGGTCATGGGACATGTCTACCAGAGCTTGCCATAAGTAGTATGGGCCCAGGTAATTGGCCTTGGGCATTCCTGGCCCAACTCATTATTAATGATTGGCTGACAATGAACACAGGAGCATGTTCTAGATCTCAGAAGGATCATCTTATAAGCAAATAATTATAACCAAAGAGTCACACAATATCTCATTGCTACCTTAATTGAGGTAGACTAATGAGAAAGGGACAAAGTCAGACTTGATATGTAAATGACACGTGTCTGCCAAGTAGAGGCCAAATGACCTCATACTGTATGAAATGAATGATGACTTTGCAAGACTTCAAATTCAGAATGGGGCTGAGAGATTGGAGTCATCATCTGGCATATAGTGGTAAAGTCATATTCTAAAGAACATGCATCATAGCAATATTAATATTTGAGCTGTGATTTGGTACAAACAAGAAAATGTCATCACATTGTTAATGCCGCTTCCTTGAGTTTTGTTGTTTTTGTGAGTATTTGAACAAATTTGCAAATATGTGTTAATTTATATCAGTGTGGTAAATTGGATTATTCTTCCTGATTTTTCATTCTTTCACTCTTCTACCATTATATATCCAAGATTGTGTCTTGTGACTCCGAAGCACTTCTCAGCAGAGAAGGCGGAATGTTATAGGAGGCTGGAAGAAAGGCAGTCTGTTTATGTGGCAGCAAAACATTGGCAAAACTATTGTTTTCAATAGAACAAAGGCAAAAAAAAGTGTACCTAGCAAGCCTGTGGCATTGGACAGGGAAGTTCTCAATCAGAATGTTGATAATGTGAAGAGGTTGCAAATTGCAGCATATGAAAAGGTACAGCAAGAAAGTGATGAGCTCAGAAAAATTGGCCAGTTTGTAGGCAAAATGGGGAAGGAATGTAGAGAGCCTAGAAATTCCAGAAGCTGTAGGGTTAATAAATAAGATTGTTTCTCATTTCCATTCAGTGAAAGATAAAATTGAAAAATACCTTGTATTTGAAAGACCTACTAAAATAACCTCATGGAAAGGACAAAATCCAGGCACAAACTCGTTAAGACAAACCTTTAGGCCGTGTCTGGTAGTGGATACTTTCACCTGGACAAAATGACTTTGAGAAAAGTGGTTACGAACCCAAAGTAGTTGTAATTAAGTCTAGAGAGAGACAAGCCTCACAAAAATTACAGTGTAGATTTTGGCACATGGATTGGCTGTAATTAACTGCATCAAAAAATCCAACAGGTTTTTGAGTGTTTGCAAATGTGCTGCCAGGCTAGATTAATAGACTGACTTTGAGATGGATAAAAGAGCACTGGGCTCCCAACTTTCTACAGGTAGCAGGTAGGTGAGAGAGCTGCTCATATTCTGCAATACGATTTTAGATGTGGCCCTGCAGGGTGGAAAAGAAAGGTCATGCTTGAGGCAGAACACGGCCATGGAGAACAATGGACTGGGGCATAATTCCCAGGGATCAGAGCCAGGGCCTAATAAAGGACAGTTCCCTACACTAGTAGGGAAAGTGGCTAATACCTTCCTGCTTCAGATTGTATATGGACCAGTTGACCCCTATATGCCTCCCAANGCCATACCACCCTGAACGCGCCCGATCTCGTCTTCCCCTTTTCAAAGAGGACCAATCTTGGGACCACCCACTAATAAGGTTGATACTAACATCAAAGTGTGCTGCCTGAAAAAAAAAGAGAATCTTGCAGAATTAGACCAGGGATGAGAGGTCCTTGGGGAATAAAAATGCAGATTACAGAACAAGTAGCATCTTTTAATGTTCAAAAGAGATTTTCTTGTTGAAGTTTTTCTCACTAGACCATAATTTGAGTAGCTTCAGACATTAATCACATCATGAAAGGGTGAAACCACACCCAACTCCCAGAGATTTTTTTTTACCAACTCCCAGAGATGTTTTTACGTGGCTCATTGTTAACAAGCCTTTTTATATATAGAAGAAATGTGAAATCTCCTTGGGGGTTTGCACAAACTCCCTAAGATGGGCCATTGGTCAGTCACGCCATGATGAAAGCCCTCAATTCCTTAAATCATTGCCTCCTTTGGGTGAGCAGAGACTGAAAGACCACAGACTTCAGAGCAGTTCCAGCACCTCCTTATCTGTCTAAAGGGAGCTATGGCTACTACATGGGTTGCTGTCACACAAGCATGCAGATCACAAGAATGTGTTGTTTATGAGCATTATTTCTTCAAAGAGTGTTGTGGGGATATTAAAATGATAAAAAGAAGAAAAGGGAAAACTAATAAGGAAAAGAGGTTAAATCCTCTGCCTCCAGCCACCGAGAGCCAATTTTCTCACTTTAGAAAATTTCACTTCTGAAAGCTCTCAAAACATGCCCACTTCTGAATTCATTGACCATCTCTTGGGTAAAAGAACTCACCTCCTTCATATGACATGCTAGGACACAGTTGATCCAGGAGCAGTTTGGAATCAGAGGAGGATGGTTATTCCATAAATGCAGGGTCTCTTCCAGAAAATAACGCAAGGTGGTTCCGGTTCAGCAGGTGACACTTCTAAGAAAGGTCGCCCTTAAAGACTCGTGGTCCTGGGAAGGTCACTCTGGTTTGGAGGTTCTCAGCAGGTGCCTGTGTCCAGGATTCTTTGTCATTGATGGCCTTGGGGACAAAGAGAGCAGCTTTTTAGCAAGGTCAACTCTGGTCTGGAACACTGTGAGGAAAATAATACTTCAAACAAATCAACTTTGCATCAAAAAAATTCACTGGTTTTTGGTCAAATGTAGACTTGCATGGTTATCTTTATTATTGCCTCTTTCCATGATCATAGATGAGACAATTTTATTTCCATCTTTTCCTTTTTTACATTCCTCCCAACTCCTTTTTTGGGGGGTGCTAATCCAATTCTTTGTGTTGTGGGGGTGAACATGGAAAAGGACAGTGGCTGCAAATTTTGGAAGGAGTGGGGATATTGATCTTCTTCTCAGTGCAGTTTTTGCAGTAGACTTTCTTTAAAAACCACATTGAGTTAAGATATTCAAGTCAAACTGATATGAGCAAGCTGGCCATAAACACTGATTTTGTCAATTTTTAAAAATATTTGAGTTTATCAATTAAATGAAATATCAAAATACTCTCAAAGGCCTGAAGTGACATGTCTAATTTTTTAAATTGAACTAGACTTTTTGTTCTCTCTAATCCTAAAGTTAGACGTGAATTGATTCTAGTGACTGTCAGCTAGCTGACAAGATGTGACATATTACTAATACATAAATCTGAAATTAGATATAGTTATGTCTTATGTAGACCACTGTACATATACTTAATCTTTATCAATTAATTTTGGATAGACATATTAGATTCTTTTTATTTTAAAATTCTTTTAAAATCAGGAAAATGAAACTATTTTAACAAATTTATTTTTTATCAAAAAATAAAACTTTCTAAATGAAACATACGCAGTAACTATTTGACATTGGCCATAGATAGAGTTTTCTAGATGAAACAAAAGCAAAAATAAACTATGGGGACTACATCAAAAGAAAAAACTTTTGCATAGTAAAGGAAATCATCAACAAAACAAGGCAACATACTGAATAGGAGAAGATATTTGCAAACGATATATCCAATAAAGCGTCAATATCCAAAAAATATAAAGAAGTTATACAATTTATCACCAAAAAACCCACGAATCATCTTATTAAAATGGGCAAAGGGTGAATAGACACTTCTCCAAGGAAGACATACAAATTGCCAATAGACACATGACAGGATGCTCTAAATCACTAATCATCATGGAAATGCAAACCAAAACTATAATGAGATGTCATCTTAGACCTGTCAGAATGGCTAGAATCAAAAAGACAAACAATAAATTTTGGCGAGGATATGAAGACAAAGGAATCCTTTTGCACTGTTGATGGGAATGCAAATTGTTGCTGCCACTGTGGAAAACAGTATGGAGGCTCCTCAAAAAATTAGGAAGGGAAGTACTATGTGACCCAGTAATCCCACTGCTGGGTATTTACCCAAAGAAAATGAAGGCACTCATTTGAAAAGATATATTCATCCCTATGTTTATTGAAGTTCTTTATCTGTAACAGCCAAGATATGGATACAACTTACATGTCCATCCGTAGTTGAATGGATTATGAAGACGTAGTATATATATATATATATGTGGAATATTACCCATCCACAAAACTAATGAAATAATGAGTGAATAATGTTGCCATTTGCAACAACATGGATGGACCTAGAGGTCATTATGCTAAGTGATATAAGTCAGAGAGAGAAAGACAAATACCAAATGATTTCATTCATATGGGGAATGTAAGAAACAAAACAAATGCTCAAAGAAAGAAAACAGAAAAGTTAAAAAGAAAAACAGACTCTTAAATATAAAGAACACATTGGTGGTCACCAGAGTAGAGGTGGGTGAGGCAAAGGAGATTGAGAATATAGACTTATCATGATGGGAATTTAAAAATATATGAAATTGCTGAACCAATATACTGTACACCTGAAACTAATACAATTACATGTATATACAATTACAATTGTATGTTCTCCCAGACATTATACATACCTCCATATATAAATGTACTTTTTTTAAAGATTTTATTTATTTGAGATACATATAGAGAGAGGGAGAGAGAAAGAGTGCACACATGCATGCACACCAGCAGGCGGAGTGGTAGAATGATAGGGAGAAGCAGACTCTCCACAGAGCTGGGAACCAGATGCAAGGATTGATTCCAGGACCCTGGGATCATGACCTGAGCCAAAGACAGAAGTTTAATTGACTGAGCCACCCAGGTGCCCCCCATAATGGACTTTTAACAAGTTTTCTCCCCCTACTTTTCATTGACATTGTTTCCATGTCAGTTTATGTAATTTAATTCATTATTCTAAACAATTATATAGTATTGTATATACTAGAATTTATTTAACCATTCCTCTATCAATTGGGAATTGATTTGTAGAAGATTGTTACTTTAATTAAATTTATATTATAAACAATTTTGAAAAACAACTATGTAGCAATACATTTTTACTCACTTAGAAAATTCTCTATGGGAAAGATTCCTGGAGATGATATACTTGATTAGACTTTGTGCTTTTAAAATTTTCATAGATGCTATCTAATTATTTTCCAAAAACGTTTACTAGTTTACAATCGCATCAAAAATAGATTAAAAAATTTTTCCAAAATTCCTTTAGATTTAAAAAAATTATTCATTTGAGAGAGAGAGAGTGGGTATGCACAAGCTGGAGAAGGGGCAGAGGGAGAGGGAGAAGCAGACTCCCCGCTGAGCAGGGAGCCTGACTTGGGGCTTAATCCCAGGACCCTGAGATCATGACCTGAGCTGAAGGCAGACGCTTAACCGACTGAGCCACCCAGGCGCCCCATGGATTTTTATACAGTCATAGAACTCATCAAAAAAAGGACATTTACACACTTCCTTTCCGGTTCTTATATAATTTTTTCCTTCCATTTACTCAGGATTCTGATCAAATATTGTATGGAACAGTGATATCAATCATCTTCGTCTTGATCTTTAGTGGGATTGTTTCTACCATTTACCAGTAAATATGATACACACTCTGTGTTTTTGACTGATACCCTTTATCAAATTAAAAGAGTTATTATGGCCTGGACGTTTGTGGTTGTCCCCTCCACCCCATTCATGTGTTGAAACCCTAACCTCCAAGGTAATGGTGTTTGGAGGTAGGGCCTTTGGGAGGTAATTATGTTTAGAAGATGTCATAAGAGTCAGGATCCCATGATAAGATTAGTATCCTTACAAGAAAGGAAGAGCACAGCACTCTCTCTCTCTCTCTCTCTCTCTCTCTCTGTGTTCCTCTTTCCTCCCCCTAACCCTTCTCTCTGCTGTGTGGAGACACTGTGGGAAGGTGGGCATCTGCAAACTACAAGAAAGATTCTCATTACACCATGAACATGCTTGACACCCAGATCCCTGACTTTTACCCTCAAGAACTGTGAGAAATAGATTTCCGGGGTTTGTCACCCAGTCTATAGTATTCGTTATGGCGATGCCAGTTGACTAATACAAGAGTTTTTCAGGGGTTTTTTTGTTGTTGCTTTTTTTTTTTTTTTAAAGATTTTATTTATTTATTTGGCAGAGAGAGAGAGATCACAAGTAGGCAGAGCAGTACACAGAGAGAGGAGGAAGCAGGCTCCCCACCGAGCAGAGAGCCCGATATGGGCCTCGATCCCAGGACCCTGAGTTCATGACCTGAGGAGAAGGCAGAGGCTTTAACCCACTGAGCCACCCAGGTGCCCTTGTTGTTGCTTTTTTGTTTTGTTTTGTTTTTTAATTAATGAAGGTGTTCTCAGCTGAAAGTGATGGGAAGCCTAATTAGGTGTGGCTTAAACATTAAAGGTATTTGTTAGCCCCCTTAAGAACTCCAGGGTTTCAGGAAATTCCAGCGCTGGGTAACCTCACAAATCCATCAGGGGCCTGAGTTCCTTCATCTTTTCACCTCAGGGTTCAGCACACTGTGCTCCTACACACATGTAGGAATTCCTGCCTTTTCTCCTGATCTTGAAATTGCTGCCGCATTTCCAGGTGCCATTTAAGACAACAGCTTTTTGAGGCAGAAATGGGAATATAGGTGACTTTCTCAAAGGGAGGAAACCTTACCCTCCCTCTATAGCATACTTATGCTAACATCTCACTGTTTAATATGGAGTCATAAATAATGAGATAACCATGATTAGCTTGCTTCAGTGAAGACTTACCCTCTGGGCTGGCAAGAAGCCTACCCTTCCTGCAAGATTGGTTGCCTTAGTTCTGTATTGCTGGATAACAAGTTACCTCTCGAATCTGGCAGCTTAAAACAACACACATTTAATATCTCACACAGTTTGTGAGAGTTGGAATCTGGGAATGGCTTAGGCCAATGGTGGTGGTGGTTGAATGTCTTTCATGAGTCTACAATGAAGTTGTCAGACTGGGTGGCAGTCATCTGAATGTTTGACTAGGACTGGAGGGTCTGCTTCCAGAATGGCTCAGCAAAATGGCTGTTGGGGGTGAGGGGATCTCAGTTCTTGGTTGGTTTTGGTGGGGGTGTCAGTTCCTTGCTGGATGGTAGCTGGGGGCTTTAGGTCCATGCCATCTGAACCTGTCTGCAGGGCTGCTGGTGACTGGGCAGTCGACTTCCCCAAGGGCAAGCACTACAAGAGAGAGCAAGGAGAAAGCTGCATGGCCTTTAGTGACCTAGTCCATCACATCACACACTGTCACTTCTACTTTTTTCTATTCATCAGAAATGAGTCACTATTAGGCTTTTGAAACCAGTATCAAAAAATTTGTGGACATATTTCAAAACCATCACAATTACCATCAGAGAAGAGTGAATAAATGTGGTGGATTTTTAAAGAGGGAAGAAATGAGGGTGACTGACAAGGAGACAACTAATTATTTTTTCTACCTTCCACTCTTGGTTTGCTAGATTTTTAAAAAATCATGTACACTTGAATTTTATCAAATATCATTTCAATTATAGAAATAAATATAACTTTTTTCTCTTTTAATGAGTTGGATTACATTCCCAGATTTTTCTAATGCTGACACACATTGCTATTAGTAGGATAGATACATCTTTACTGTCATTCTAGATTATTATTATTTTATAATTTGTTTATTTGATTTTGCACCTATGTTCAGAGGTGAGATGGATTTCTTCTTTATTCTTCTATTGTCTTGCCTAGCTCTGATATTAAAGATATGCTAACCTCATAAAGTGAATTGGGTAGCCCTTCCTCTTTTTCTGTTTTCCAAAAAGTACACTATGTCTAGCTGTCTCTCTTGCTCTCCTTTTTGCTATCCTTGCTCAGCCTTTTTTGGCCCAGGATGTCTTTTAATCTGAAAATTTGTGTTTCTTAAGTGTGTGGTGTTTTGTAATCTTTCTTTTTTCTTTTTTTTTTTTTCATAATAATCATACTTAGCCTCTGGCTCTACAAGGAGCCCAGTTATAGTCTGTCTGCTTTATTTAGGGAACAGATTTTCAGGCTTTATTCTGCTGAAAATGCTGCAGTTTCTGTGGAGCAATAGCTTGGTACATCTTTAAAGTTTTAAGTAGGCATTCGTCTACGAATGCATGACTCTCTTTGGGCCCATGGGTTTACTGACTCTACCCTAGGTGGCTGAGAGGATTTCGTTTCTTCTCTTCTCTTTTCTTTTTATTAACATATAATGTATTATTTTCACCAGGGGTACAGTCTGTGAATCATCAGGCTTACACATTTCATAGCACTCAGCATACCACATACCCACTCCAATGTCCTTATCCCAGCCATCCTACCCTACACCCCCAACCCCCAGGAACTCTCACTTTGTTTCCTGAGATTAAGAGTCTTTTATGGTTTGTCTCCCTCTCGATCACATCTTATTTCATTTTTTCCCTCCCTACCCCCAACAACACCCTGCCCTGCCTCTCAAATTCCTCATATTGGAGAGATCATATGATAATTGTTTTTCTCTGATTGACTTATTTTGCTTAGCATAATACCCTCTAGTTCCATCCACGTCCTTGCAAACGGCAAGATTTCCTGTTTTTTGATGGCTGCATAGTATTCCATTGTGTATATATACCACATCTTCTTTATCCATTCGTCTGTCGATGGACATCTAGGCCTTTCCGTAGTTTGGCTATTGTGGACCTTGCTGCTATAAACATTCTGGTGCACATGTCCCTTCAGATCACTACATTTGTATCTTTAGGGTAAATACCCAGCGACTGCTGGGTCGTAGGGTAGCTCTATTTTCAACTTTTTGAGGAACCTCCATACTGTTTTCCAGAGTGGCTGCACCACCAACAGTCTAGGAGGGGTCCCCTTTCTCTGCATCCTCGCCAACATCTGTCATTTCCTGACTTGTTAATTTTAGCCATTGTGACTGGGGTGAGGTAGTATCTCATTGTGGTTTTGATTTGTATTTCCCTGATGCCAAGTGATGTTGAGCATTTGTCATGTGTATGTTGGCCATTTGGATGTCTTCTTTGGAGAAATGTCTGTTCATGTCTTCTGCCCATTTCTTGATTGGATTATTTCTTCTTTGGGTATTAAGTTTCATAAGATCTTTATAGATTTTGGATACTAGCCCTTTATCTGATGTATCATTTGCAAATATCATCTCCCATTCTATCAGTTGTCTTTTGTTTTTTGTGTATGTGTTTTTTTTTAAGATTTTATTTATTTATTTGACAGAGAGATCACAAGTAGGCAGAGAAGCAGGCAGAGAGAGGAGGAAGCAAGCTCCCTGCCAAGCAAACAGCCCTATGCAAGTCTTGATCTCAGGACCATGAAATCATGACCTGAGCTGAAGGCAGAGGCTTAACCCACTGAGCCACCCAGGCGCCCTGATCTTTTGGTTTTGTTGACTGGTTTTCCTTTGCTGTGTAAAAGCTTTTCATCTTGATGAAGTCCCAAGAGTTCATTTTTTCCCTTGCTTCCCTTGCCTTTGGGGATGTTTCTAGGAAGAAGTTGCTGCCCCTGAGGTCAAAGAGGTTGTTGCCTGTGTTTTCCTCAAGGATTCTGATGGTTTCCTGTCTCACACTGACGTCTTTCATCCCTTTTGAGTCTATTTTTATGTGTGGTGTAAGCAAATGGTCCAGTTTCATTCTTGTGCATGTGGCTGTCCAATTTTCCCAATACCAATTGTTGAAGAGACTGTCTTTTTTTCACTGGACATTCTTTCCTGCTTTGTTGAAGATTAGTTGACCATAGAGTTGAGGGTCCATTTCTGGGCTCTCTATTCTGTTCCATTGATCTATGTGTCTGTTTTTGTGCCAGTACCATATTCTCTTGATGATTACAGCTTTGTAATAGAGCTTGAAGTCTGGAAATATGATGTCACCAAGTTTTGTATTCTTTTTCAACATTCATCTGGCTATTCAGGGTCTTTTCTGGTACCATATAAATTATATGATTATTTGTTCCCTTTCTTTGAAAAAAAGTTGATGGTATTTTGACAGGGATTGCATTAAATGTGTAGATTGCTTTAGGTAGCATAGACATTTTCTCAATATTTTTTTCTTCCAATCTATGAGCATAGAATGTTTTTCCATTTCTTTGTGTCTTCCTCAATTTCATTCATGAGTACTTTATAGTTTTCTGAGTGCAGATTCTTTGCCTCTTTGGTTAGGTTTATTCCTAGGTTTCTTATGGTTTTGGAAGCAGTTGTAAATGGGATTGGCTTCT
This sequence comes from Ailurus styani, assembly GCA_002007465.1. Taxonomy (NCBI): domain Eukaryota; kingdom Metazoa; phylum Chordata; class Mammalia; order Carnivora; family Ailuridae; genus Ailurus; species Ailurus styani. The sequence continues at coordinate 4,847,008 of LNAC01000067.1, read as the reverse complement.
TAATTTCTCTTTCTTCTGTCTTGGTGTTGGGGTATAGAAGTGCAACTGATTTCTGTGCATTGATTTTATATCCTGACACTTTACTGAATTCCTGTATGGTTCTAGCAGTTTTGGAGTGGAGTTTTTTTGGTTTTCCACAAAAAGTATCATCTCATCTGCGAAGAGTGAGAGTTTGACTTCTTTGCCGATTTGGATGCCTTTTATTTCTTTTTGTTGTCTGATTGCCGAGGCTAGGCCTTCTAGTATTGTGTTGAATAGCAGTGGTGACAGTGGACAGCCCTGCTATTTTCCTGACCTTAAGGGGAAATGCTCTCAGTTTTTTCCCATTGAGAATGGTATTCGGTGTGGGCTTTTCACAGATGGCTTTTATGATATAGAGGTATGTACCATCTATGCCTACACTGTGAAGAGTTTTGATCAAGAAAGAAGGCTGTACATTGTCAAATGCTTTTTCAGCATCTATTGATACTATCATGTGGTTCTTGTTCTTTCTTTTATTAATGGATTGTATCACATTGATTGATTTGTGGATGTTGAACCAAACTTGTAACCCAGGAATAAATCCTACTTGGTCATGGTGACTAATCCTTTTAATGTACTGTTGGATCCTATTGGCTAGTATTTTGGTGAGAATTTTTACATCCGTGTTCATCAAAGATATTGGTCTTTAACTCCTTTTCGATGGAGTCTTTGTCTGGTTTTGGGATCAAGGTAATGCTAGCCTCATAAAATGAGGAAGTTTTCCTTCCTTTTCCAATTTTTTGAAGTTTCAGGAGAATAAATATTAATTCTTCTTTAAATGTTTGGTAGAATTCCCCTGGGAAGCCATCCGGCCCTGGGCTCTTGTTTGTTGGGAGATTTTTGATGACTGCTTCAATCTCCTTACTGGTTATGGGTCTGTTTCGCTTTTCTATTTCTTCCTAGTTCAGTTTTGGTAGCTTATATGTCTCTAGAAAATGCATCTATTACTTCCAGATTATCAAATTTGCTGGTGTAGAGTTGCTCATTATATTCTTATAATATGTTCTTATGATTTCTTTGGTGTTGTTTGTGATCTCTCCTCTTTCATTCATGATTTTATTAATTTGGGTCCTTTCTCTTTTCTTTTGGATATGTCTAGCCAGGGGTTTATCAATTTTATTATGTCTTTCAAAGAACAAGCTCCTAATTTTGTTGATTTGTTCTACCGTTCTTTTGGTTTCTATTTCATTGATTTCTGCTCTGATCTTTATTCACTTCTCTTCTCCTGCTGGGTTTAGGCTTTCTTTGCTGTTCTTGCTCCAGCTCCTTTAGGTGTATGGTTAGGTTGTGTACTTGAGAGCTTTCTTGTTTCTTGAGAAAGCCTTGTATTGCTGTATACTTTCCTCTCAGGACTGTCTTTGCTGGGTCCCAAAAATTTTGAACAGTTGTGTTTTCATTTTCATTTGTTTCCATGAATTTTCTTAATTCTTCTTTAATTTCCTAGTTGACCCATTCATTCTTTAGTAGGATGGTCTTTAGCCTCCATACATTTGAGTTCTTTCCAACTTTCCTTTTGTGATTGAGTTCTAGTTTCAAAGCATTATGGTCTAAGAATGTGCAGGGAATGATCCCAATCTTTTGGCACTGGTTGAGACCTGATTTGTGACCCAAAAAGAAGAATCTGTATTCTGTTGTTCTGGGATGGAATGTTTTAAATATATCTGTGATGTCCATTTTGTCCAGTGTGTCATTTAAAGTCTTTATTTCCTTGTTGATCTTTTGCTTAGATGATCCATCCATTTTAGTGAGGGGGGTGTTAAAGTCCCCTCCTATTATTGTATTATTGTCAATGTGTTTCTTTGATTTTGTTATTAATTGATATATATAATTGGCTGCTCCCATCTTAGGGGCATAGGTATTTAAAATCGTTAGATCCTCTGGTTGGACAGATCCTTTAAGTGTGATATAATGTCCTTCCTCATCTCTTATTATAGTCTTTGGCTTGAAATCTAATTTATCTGATAAAGGATTGCCACCCCAGCTTTCTTATGATGTCCATTAGCATGGTAAATGGTTTTCCACTCCCTCACTTTAAACCTGAAGGTGTCTTTGGGTCTAAAGTGAGTCTCTTGTAGACACCATATTGATAGTTCTTGTTTTTTAATCCATTCTGATATGCTGTGTCTTTTGATTGGGGCATTTAGCCCATTTACATTCAGGGTAACTATTGAAAGATATGAATTTAGTGTTATTGTATTGCCTGTAAGGTGACTGTTACTGTATATTATCTGTGTTCCTTTCTGGTCTGTTACTTTTAGGCTCTCTCTTTGCTTAGAGGACCCCCTTCAATATTTCTTGTAGGGCTGGTTTGGTGTTTGCAAATTCTTTTAGTTTTTGTTTGTCCTGGAAGTTTTGATCTCTCCTTCTATTTTCCATGACAGCCTAGCTGGATGTAGTATTTTTGGCTGCATATTTTTCTCATTTAGTGAATGTATCATGCCAGTCCTTTCTTGCCTGCCAGGTCTCTGTGGATAGGTCTGCTGCCAATCTAATATTTCCACCATGGTATGTTACAGACCTCTTATCCCAAGCTCCTCTCAGGATTTTCTCTTTGTCACTGAGACTTGTAAGTTTTATTATTAGATGACAGGGTGTGGACCTATTTTTATTGATTTAGAGGGGGTTCTCTATGCCTTCTGGATTTTGATGCTTGTTCCCTTCGTCAAAGTAGGGAAATTCTCTGCTATCATTTGCTCCAATATACCTTCTTCCCTTCTCTCTCTTTCTTCTGGGATCCCATTTATTCTAATACTGTTTCGTCTTATGGTATCACTTATTTCCTGAATTCTCCTCTCGTGTTCCAGTAGTTGTTTGTCTCTCTTTTGCTCAACTTCTTTATCCTCCATCATTTGGTCTTCTATATCACAGATTCTCTTTTCTGCCTCATTTATCCCAGCAGTAAGAGCCTCCATTTTTTCTTGCACCTCATTAATAGCTTTTTTTGATTTCAACTTTGTTAGATTTTTGTTCTTTTATTTCTCCAGAAAGGGATTTTCTAATATCTTCCATGCTTTTTTCGAGCCCAGTTAGCACCTTGATAATCATCATTCTGAACTCTAGTTCTGACATATTCACTAATGTCCGTATTGATTAGGTCTCTAGCCATTGGTATACAAAAAATAAGGATAAATATGATGAAGGGATGGAATATGACTGTGAAGATGAAAATTAAAAAAGATTCTAAAAAAGGAATTGATAATATAAGAAGTTGGTTGAAAAAAAGAAAAAAAAGAATGTGATGAGGCTAGAGACTAGAACAAAACTATGTGGTAGATTTAGGGTATATTTTGATCTATTAGATGAAATGTATCCCAAAATTTTAAAAAGAAAAGAAACTACATGTATAAAAAAATAAGGTTAAATGCAATGAAGGGATAAAATATGACTATATTGAAAATTTAAAAAGATTTTTCAAAAAGCATTGATAAGAAAAAATAATTTCAAAAAACGTTAAAATAGGAAAGAGGAAAATTTTTTAAAAACAGAATAAGAAAAAATAAAAATAAAAATATTTAACTTTGAAAGACTAAAGGATCATGAGAAAAAAACCATGAATTCTATTTGTTGCTTTCCCCTAGCTCTGGAGTTCTGCAGTTCTCATCGATCGGTGAACTTGGTCTTGGCTGGATGTTCTTGCTGATCTTCTGGGGCAGGGCCCTGTTGCCATGATTCTCAAATGTCTTTACCCAAGGTGGAATTGCATCGCCCTTGCCAGGGGCCAGGCTAAGCAATCTGCTTGGGTTCGCTCTCAGGAGCTTTTGTTCCCTGAACACTTTCCGTACAGCTTTGGAGGACGTGAATGAAGATGGCAGCTTCCCAGTCTCTGACTGGTAGAAGCAGAAAGCCCAGGGCCTCACTCCTCAGTGCGCCCTCAGAGAAAAGCAGTCAATCCCTCCCATCTCTCTGGTCTCTGGCAATGCTCCATGCTCACTTGGCCTGTGACTGAGCATTTCTATCTCTGGCACACAGCCCCGTTTGGAGTCTCCAAACCCACCAGATTCCTGCAGCGTGTTCCTGTGCCGCTTCTTCTGGAGGAGGAAGGTGAGTATCCCTGGATCTGCCACTTGTGGTGTCCCTGCTCGAAGAGCAGTAGCCCGACTGTGCCCCAGATCTTGGTTTAAGGTAACCTCAAGCTGAGAGCCCACCCCTTGGCCCAATCTCTTACCCCAGCTTCCCCTCTCTGATACCTGGGAGCTCTGCCACACTCAGACACCCCCGGTCTTTTTGTGACCCTGCGGTTCTGAGACCACTGTCCCCACCCGCGCAGGCTCCACCCCCTGCTTAGCCTCTGGAGCAACATCACTCCATGGAGCAGACTTCTAAAAGTTCCGATTTTGTGCTCCACAGCTATACCACTTGCTGGGAGCCAGCCCCTCCCCCCATGGTCTATCTTCCCATGTGTCACCTCAGATTCACTTTTCCTCATGTCCTACTTTCCAGAAGGTCAATTTAATGTTCCTAGAATTGCTGCTCTTGTCTTCTGTCTCCTGTTGAGTTTGTAGGTGTTTCGAATGGTTTGATAACTATCTAGCTGAACTCCTGGGGCCTGATGATATTTAGGTCTCCTACTCCTCTGCCATCTTGCTCCTCCCTCCTCAGCTGAGAGTGTCCTTGATGGGAAGATAGTGAAGTGCCTCTCTGGAAGTCTTCTTCTATATGTGCTTGGAGTTACAGGCACTCATTTGATGCTGGTTTCTTCATAAATCCGACCTCATTTGCTTTTGTACTACAAAACCTCTTCATAACATCTGCTTTACTGGTGATACCAGTCCTTGGATTCTAGCACTTAATGGATTTATTTTATTTATTTTTTTATTATTATGTTCAATTAGCCAACATACAGTATATCATTAGTTTTTGATGTAGTGTTCAATGACTCATTAGTTGCGTATAACACCTAGTGCTTATCCCAATGCTTGGGATTTATTTCTTTTACTCTTCATCTCATGGGAATTTCAATGAGACTTTGGGAAGAAGAGTAATAAAACTTCCTTTAGTCTGTTCAGCCTACCATTTAGTCTGTTGCTACTACACATTGTGCACATAGAACTCAACCTCTGCACAAGCATGTCCACAACTGTGGACTTTAGAAACCATTATCTTTTAAGATATACATTATAAACATAATGTATACATACTATAGAAAACCTGGAAAATGCAAAAACATGAAAAGAAGGAAAAAAGATCCATTGCCCAAACAGCTCAAAACAATTATTCTTATCAGACCTGGGTATTTTCTTGTAATCCTATTAAGTATTTGTAATCATATGTATTATTTTTATATCTTTTTTTTTCCGAGAGAGAAAGACAGAGAGAGCACCAGGGTTGGGTGGGGGGGGAGGGGTGCAGGAACAGAGGGAGAGGGACAAGCAGGCTCCCCAGTGAGTGTGGAGCCCAACCTGAGGCTAGATCCCATGATCCTGAGATCATGACCAGAGTCAAAATCAAGAGTCGGATGCTTAACAGACTGAGTCACCCAGGTGACCCTGTATATCTTTTTTATTTAACATTATACCAGAATTCTTTTCTTATGTTATTGCTTGCTTTGTAATAGTACTGTCATTTTTTTAAGTCATAATTTTCATGATTCTAAAATCTAATTTTTTAAATCTGATATGGCCTTTGATGTTGTTTATAGCATACCATTTTTCTGTTTTTTTATGGGATTTTCTACTAGTCCTTGGGTTGGCCTTTCTTTATTTGGGGAAGGGGGTTGTGCTTTCTATGAGCAATGATTACTCACCTTTTATCTTTGCACAATCTTTTCCATTATGTTCTTTGTTGCAGTGTAATTATTTATCCTTGATAGGTTATTTTGTTACCGTAGGCAGCTCTACCAAGGTGTTCTCTCTTATTGGAATGTGAGTGAATCATCTTGATTCCCTTCTCATTTATCTGAAACCTCAGAATTTGAGGGTAGCGTGCTGGTGTTCCAAATCCTTTTGGAAGGCTGGTTCTGATCTTTAGTGAATGAGTCCTGATCTTGCTTCTGTAATTTCAAGCCCTGTAATGGGATTCATTACATTCAGTAAGTGGCAGTCCTTACTCCTGTAGGTAATTTCTTTAAGCTTCACATCGTTCCCTCAACTCAGGCTATAGCACTTTAGCAAAGAGTCGCTTCCTTCACTTCCCCCAGTTCTCCCCAGCAGCTGTTCACACTCTTTTCTGGCTTCTTTTTTTAAATAATAGTTTTTTTAACATAAAATTTACATACCATAAAATTCTTCACTTTAAAGCATACAATTCAGTGGGTTTATTTTGTATATTCACAGTGCTGTGCAACCATCAGCACTATCTAATTTTAGCACATTTTCATCACCCCAAAAAAGAACCCCCTTACCCATTAGCAATCTTTCCTCATTGTCCTCTTCCTCCCCAAACCCCTTAGTTTCCTTGGAAGTGTCATTCTACTTTCTATGGATTTGCCTATTCCAGACATTGCATATATGTGACATCATGCTGTATGTGACCTCTTGTCACTTAGCACAATATTTTCAAGGTTTATCCATGCACTATTTATTTATTTATTTGAGAGAGAGAGAAAGAAAGAGATAGAGGGTGGGCAGAAAGAGAGGGGGAGAGAGAGGCTTAAGCAGGCTCTACCCCCAATGTGGAGCCCAAATGGTGTTCAATTTCATGACCCCGAGATCCTGACCTGAGCCAAAATCAAGAGTTGAACCTTACCTGATTGAACCACCCAGGTGCCTCTATGTACTTTTTAAAAATTGTGGTAAGAATACTTAATATGAGAGCTACAGCCTTACCAAATTCTAAGTGTACAATACGGCATTGTTGTCCATAGGCAGGATGTTGTACAGCAGATCTCTAGAACTTATTCATCTTTCACAATTGAAAATTTATACACATTGATTAGCCACTTCCCATTTCCCCTTCTCCCAGCCCGTGGCACCCATCATTCTATTCTTTTTTTCTGAGTTCCATTATATTAGATGCTTCATAGAAATTGGATCACGCAGCATTTGTCCTTCTGTGACTGGCTTATTGAACTTAGCATAAAGTCCTTAAGTTTCATCCATTTTATCACATATTACAGGATTCTCCTCTTTGTTAAGGCTGAATAATATTCCTATTGTATTTACATACCACATTTTTTTATTCAAGTTGTTTCTTTATTCTGTTGTATGGGTAGGCCACATTTGCATTATGTTAATGAACATTTAGGTTGTTTCTATTTTTTGGCTATTATGTCCCAAGGGTTTTTTTTTTTTTTAATTTATTTATTTTGACAGAGCGAGAGAGATCACAAGTAGGCAGAGAGGCAGGCAGAGAGAGAGAGGAGGAAGCAGGCTCTCCGCCGAGCAGAGAGCCCGATATGGGCCTCGATCCCAGGACCCTGAGATCATGACCTGAGCCGAAGGCAGAGGCTTTAACCCACTGAGCCACCCAGGCGCCCTGTCCCAAGGGTTTTAAGAGGGGGGGAATCCCATGGGTTTTGATGCAGACACTCTTGGTTGGGGGTATGGGAGGGGAGGAGCAGTGGAAATCTCCTTAGACCTCTCTGCCCCATGCTGTCACTCAAACAGTGAATTTGCCTTCTTTCTCCTTTGGTTTCTCCCTTCCTTCCTTCCTTCCTTCCTTCCTTCCTTCCTTCCTTCCTTCTTTCCTTCCTTCCTTCCTTCCTTCTTCTTTTTTTTTAGAGAGAGAACTAGAGAGAGAGAGAACACGAGGTGGGAGTAGGGGCTGAGAGAGAGGAAGAGAGAGAATCTTCAGCAAAATCCATGCCCAGCACGGAGCCTGATGTGGGGCTCAATCTCACAACCCTGAGGTCATGACCTGAGCCAAAATCAAGAATCAGACGCTTAACCAACTGAGCCACCACCTAGGTGCCACTCTCCTTTGCTTTCTGTTCCAGCAAATCTTTGTTTATCACTGAGATATTTGTCTGTGCCTTGCAAGGGACTGCTCTGCAGAGCCCTCTATGTTTCTAGTCAAAAAGAACAGAAGGGGTGAGCCACCATTTTTTGTTACTGGTGAGACACCAGCTTGGGCAAAAGGGTTCTCCCTTCTACAAGAATTTGCTACTTTTCTTTTTCCATACTGCTTCCCTCTGTCCCACATAAGCCCAGACTGAGTAGGAGTCACAAGAATATTTAGGATTTCATGTACTCACCTTCTTCCTCCCTCTCACTTCCCACTGTTCTAGAATGGAAAGTTAGGTGCTCATCCAAATAACATAATTTACTTGTCTCTTTCTTGCCCTGACTGCCACTTTTCAAGCATTATTATATGAAGTTGGCCTTCTCTCTGAGCATTACTTTTTTCCTTCTGTTTGTATCCTATTTTTGCTCATTTTATTAGTTTTAAGGGGAGGGACATTTTGTGATTTGGCTTTGTTTTTTTCAGAAAGTCTTCAGGTGATTCTCCAAAAACCGTTACAAACTATTTCCTTAATTGCTATTTAATAGTCCATTTAGTGAATGGATCATGATTTATTCCAGAATTCCCTTATTTTTGGGCATTAAGTTTGTTTCCCTTTTTGGCTATTATAAATAAAGCTTGGAGGAGAAATTTTTGCATAAATCTTTTTGTTTTGAGATCATTTTTTTAAATTAAACTGCCAGATGTGTAATTATCTGACCAAAGAATAAGTTGATTTTTAAGGTCTTTGAAACATCTATGCCAAATTTTGTCCCCAAAAGATTGTTCTCACTTGCACTCCCAGCAGCATGAGTTAACTGTGTCTCTGTGATTGGATTTTTGCTCTTATTTAAACAAAACAAACAACAAAACACATAACTAACTTCTTGTTAGAATTTATAGCACTATAAGTTAGAAAAAGCATTAAATTAATTTCAATTGCCTTAAAAGGCATAAAGGTGTGACAAAGCTATTGTTATTTTGTTTTATATATCTGTGTACTTTTTGATGATTACTGTGTATATTTCAGTGAAAAAAGTAGAAAGATTCATGTTGGATCAATGTGAACTAGCAAGTTTGGGTATACTTTAGTAGATTTTTCAGAATCTTTTCAGCTGGGTCACTTTTTGTTCTCAACAGTGTTATCGAAGTAGACATACATACTGAAACATATAGTAAATTGTATTTTTTAAAGTGCACAATTTGCTAAATTTGACATGTGTATATGCCCATGAAACCATCAGCACAATCAAGATAAAGAATATTTCCATCACTTCTAAGTTTCTTCTTGGCCTTTGTATTCTTTCCAGATATTTCCAGCACTCCCACCCCCCATCTGTTTTTTTGTCACTGAAATTAGTTTGAATTTTGTGGAGTTTTAAAATTAAATCATAAATCACATGCTCTTTTTTCATTTGGCTCTTTCAATTAGTGTGACTATTTTGAGAGTCATCTGTATTGTGTTTCCAGTTTGAAGCCATTACCAAAAGGTTGCTATGGACATTTGTGTACAAGACTTCATAAGGACATAGACTTTCTCTTCTTTAGGGTAAATACCTAGAAGTGAAAAGTCATATGGTAGGTATAGGCTTAACTTCTAAGGAAATGGCCAAACTGTTATCTCAAGTGTCTATTCCGTGTCACATCCTACCAGCAGGGTATGAGAGCTCCATTTCCTCCACACCATCACCAACACTTGGTATGGTCAATTTTTTTGAGTTCAGAAATTCTGTTTCTAGTGGGTATGTAGTGACATCCCATTGTGGTTTTAACTTGCATTTCCAGTGGGGCTACTATGGTGCTCTAAGGATGCACAGTGATATAGTGGAATTGTTGTGTCCCTTTATATAGTTTTGTGGTGCTGGATAAATTATTTAATCTCTCTGTGCCATGGTTAACTCATCTAAAAAAATAAAGATGAAAACTATACTCTACACTTCAATAAAGTTGTTATTAAAATTCATGGACATCGTGAATGTAAAATGCTTTGTAAACTACATAAGTAAAAGATATTATCATGATGATGGTTAAATTGCTGCATGATTTTGGGCAAATCACTTCAACTTATTTAAGGATTACTTTCCAGTTCTGTAAATTGAGGCTAAATAAGGTGACCTCTAAATTTCCTTCAAGTACAAAAATGTTCTTGTCTAAAATATATACTGATGTTCCAATACCATATATATATAACACATTTATGGAAAAGTACTCCTTAATGTGGAAAAAATGATAGCTAAACATTAAAAAACCATGCATACTTTATAATTTCTTATTAACTTAGTTATGCCAAATTTTAAAATTTTAGCACAGATTTCTATTTTTCTGTGTCTTATGTGGAGGTGGTTACTAATAAGTCCTTCCTTTATTTCTGTAATTACTCTGATCCCGAGAGAAAGAAGTTTTAGCATTTATACATAAGTTCATCCTGTGTATTCTAAATCTTCAAAATAATATGATCATTTCACTAAATATCATGCAGTCAGTTAAGGCATTTTTGTAAAGTTTAAAAAACTCTCTCTGCATAATCAGATTAAGGGCCAGGCCAAATTTGGGAATGATAAAAGGTCTAGGAACCACTTCTGTTTGGATTTGTATGTAAATGAAATCATTTAAAGGAACATCTAATTGGAATATAGAAAATCAAGGGAACTGTGGTATGGAGCTGTTGGAAGATTCCAGGCTCCTTATTTTGATAATGTTCTGCCAAACATCTGTTTTATTGCTTAAAGTCTGGTAAACAAATAATAGAAATTTGATAGGAAAGTATCTCAAAATTGATTTTCAAATTATTAAGAGATTTAAGGATATAGTTTTTTGTACCTAATTAATGTATTTTTTAGCAGTTGACTCAGACATATTTATTCCCTGATATTTCAGTGACTTCATCAATATATTTTGATGCAGTTTAACTGTTTGGTTTGAAATATACTCATAGTGACATGTTTTTTTCTTCAAGTTTTCTTAAAGATGTTATAATGTGTCCATATTCCATAGAGTGTAACAGCCATCTCTTATTTTGGAGATAAACAGTAGCAAAAGAAGTCAATTCCTTCCTTCATATTCTCTGGTATTTTGCAGATTGAAAGCTGACAAAGTTACATGACTGGTGTCCCATTTCTGCTTAAAAATTCTGTTTTTCCAATATTTTATTTCATAATTTCACCATCTTTATTTAGTTCTAGTACTCAATTTCAGAACTTGATCTCATTGGATCTGTACTTCCAACAGTTGTAGAATTACAGTGATTGGCCCTAGTTCTCTCTCCCTGCTTATCTTCACACCCTTGACCATCTCACTGCAAGTGAGTGGAGTGACTGCCCATGCCTCAACACTGGGCTCACCCAGCTGATTCGCTCTGGCTAATGGGATGTTAGCTGACCTGACACAAGCCAAGTCTTGAAAAGGGTGTCTGTGGCTTGCTCTCTGACACGTTGGACATCACCGTGAGAATATCTTTGAGTTAGCCTGCTGGAGGATGTGAGAAATGTGGGCAGAGTCAGAGTCACCCTGGTCATGTCCAGTCATCTGGATCAGGTAATGGCCAGCTGATCCCCAGTTGTGTGACCTGGGCCAGGGAAGATCAGCAGAACTGCTAAGCCTATCTTCAGATCACCCGCAGGTGCATGAACAAAGAACACAACATTCCCTGTCAGTGACAGTCTGTGACTGTTTGTTGTGCAGGTTATTGTCACAATAGATAAGGACACACTAACCAAGTCCTATTTCTAAGCAACTTCTCTTCACATACATAACATTTTTTAAAAAACTAAACAGACTATAAAGTTAGAATGGTCTAGAACAAAAAGGTACGGACATCATTTGGTCAAAATTTGCAAGTATGCCAGGAATCTCCTGTACTGTTGATAGTGAATGAGAAAAAGTTTTATACTCACCCTGATTGACAAGATGGATTGATCAATACCACCGGAACTTTTATTAGAATAAAAAGATTAAAAGCCCGAGACAGGGTGTGATGTTTTTCTGACTTAAGTCAATTCAGGTAGGGGTCTTAAAGAAAAGTAGAGGTTCATTGTTAGTTTGCAGTGTAGTTAGATGAAACAGTTACAAGGCAGTGGTTCTCAGTGCTGGCTGCATATCAGAAGCACGGGGAGGTGGGGGGGGGAGAGTTCCAAAAATACCCATGCTCAGGCCCATCCCAGACCAACTGCATTGCCATTTCTGGGAACAAGACCCAGGTTTATACATTGTTTAACAGCTCTCTGTGTTTTCTAATGTGTAGCCCAGGCTGGCAGATGTTACCCTAACAGGAATGATTACATTATATGGGAGATAATGCTAAACATTTCAGTCTGATCTCAAAAAGTAGGCTCCTTACAAACAAGGTAGTCCTCGGTCAATTCTATGGTGACAAGGTGCAGAGCAGAATGGTTGTAAGACATGAAACATATGGACACTGACTGGAAGTCCTTTTCTTTCAGCATAGGTGAGAGCTCACTATCTCATGAACATTGTCAGTATGTGGGGTTTTTAAAAAAGTTTTTATTTAAGGGGCACATGGGTGGCTCAGTGGGTTAAGCCACAGCCTTCCACTCAGGTCATGATCTCAGGGTCCTGGACTCAGGCCCCACATTGGGCTCTCTGCTCAGCAGAGAGTCTGCTTCCTCCTCTCTCTTTGCCTGCCTCTCTGCCTACTTGTGATTTCTCTCTCTCTGTCAAATAAATAAATAAAATCTTTTTAAAAAGTTTTTAAGTTCTAGCTAGTTAACATATAGTGTAATACTAGTTTCAGGTGTAGATTATAGTGATTCAAAAATTCCACACATCACCTGGTGCTCATCACAAGTGGCCTCCTTAATGCCCATCACCTGTTTCACCCATGCCCCACCCACCTCCCCTCTGATCACCATCAGTGTGTTCTCTACAGTGAAGAGTTTTTCTTGCTTGGCCTCTCTCTCTCTCTCTTTTTTTCACAGAGGAGTGAAATCATATGGCATATGCCTTTCTCTGACTGACATTTCACTTAGCATAATACTCTCTAGCTCCACCCACATCACTAAAAATAGCAAGGTTTCATTCTTTTTTTATGGCTGAGTAATATTCCATTGTGTGTATATCTGCCCATTTGTTAATTGGATTATTCATTATTGGGGTGTTCAGTTTTATAACTTCTTTATATATTTTGTTGNGTTTCATTCTTTTTTTATGGCTGAGTAATATTCCATTGTGTGTATATCTGCCCATTTGTTAACTGGATTATTCATTATTGGGGTGTTCAGTTTTATAACTTCTTTATATATTTTGGATACTAAACCTTTGTCAGATATGTCATTTGCAAATATCTTCTCCCATTCTGTAGGTTGCCTTTTGGTTTGATTGTTTCCTTCAGTGTGCAGAAGCTTTTT
>LNAC01000067.1:4723272-4833719 GCA_002007465.1 Ailurus styani | reverse complement strand
CCCGATGCGGGCCTCGATCCCAGGACCCTGAGATCATGACCTGAGCTGAAAGCAGAGGCTTTAACCCACTGAGCCACCCAGGCGCCCTCTTTATATATTTTGGATACTAAACCTTTGTCAGATATGTCATTTGCAAATATCTTCTCCCATTCTGTAGGTTGCCTTTTGGTTTGATTGTTTCCTTCAGTGTGCAGAAGCTTTTTATTTTGATGATATCCCAATGGTTTGTTTTTGCTTTTGTTTCTCTTGCCTCAGGAGACATATCTAGAAAGAAGTTGTTATGGCCAATATCAAAGATGTTACTGCCTGTATTCTCCTCTAGGATTTTGATGATTTCCTATCTCATGCTTAAGTCTTTAATCCATTTTGAATTTATTTTTGTGTATGGTATAAGAAAGTGTCCAGTTCATTCTTCTGCATGTTACTGTCCAGTTTTCCCAACACTATTTGTTGAAGAGACTTTTTCCCATTGGATATTTTTCCTGCTTTGTCAAGGATTAACTGACCATAGAGTTGTGGGTTCAGTTCTGGGTTTTCTATTCTGTTCCATTGATCTATGTGTCTGTTTTTGTGCCAGTTGCATACTGGTTTGATCACTACGGCTTTGTAATATAACTTGAAGTCTGAAATTGTCATGCCTCCATGTTTGCTTTTCTTTTTCAAGGCGTTTTTTTGTTTGTTTGTTTGTTTTTGTTTTTTTGGCTATTCAAGAGTCCTTTAGGGTTCCATACACATTTTAGGATTGTTTATTTTAGCTCTGTGAAAAATGCTGTTGGTATTTGACAGGGATTACTTTAAATGTGTAGATTGCTTTGGCTAGCATATTTGTTCTTCCAACCCATGAATGTGGAATGTCTTTCCATTTCTTTGCATCATCTTGAATTTCTTTTTCAGTGTTTTATAGTTTTCAAAGTAATGGTCTTTCTTTCACCTCTTTGGTTAGATTTATTCTTAGGTATCTTATGGTTTTTGGTGCAACTGTGAATGGGATTGATTCCTTAATGTCTCTTTCTGCTGTCAGCATGTGTTCTGATTGAACAGTTTCTGCCAGTCTTGTTCAGTAGAGCACACAGTTCAACAATCTCTTAACTTTCCAAAGCTTTTTCATTAACAATTGCTCCTTGAGCCCCACAGTCTGCTTCCCCTAAGAAGGTACTAACCAGAGCTGAAACAAAGAAAAGTGTAGTGCCTCTAGAAATTAAGAACTGCAACAAATATTATAGGTTTGGAAAATGGCAATTATGATTTCTTCCTCCATAGCAGGTTGAGCTGCTGTTTGTATACTTTTAATGGTAGTATTGTTTGCTAGGATAAGAATTCTAGCTCTAAATTAAGATAGGCCTGGATTCAAAATCTGGTTTTATCACTTACTAATTTTAGTTTCATCATTTTAAAAATGGGGACAGTAATGGTCACTTACACAAGAAGTTGTTGGGTGCATTAAATAACGTGATGCAGAAAAGTGTCCCTTACAGTTCTTGGCACATGGTAGTACTTAAAAAATGTTACCTATAATAATGATAATAGTTGTTTTAATTACTGTTGTAAGGCAATTGGTTCTATTTTATACTGTTGGGCATCTCTGTATGATATTTAAGCCATTATATATTTTCTTAGAACATCCAATGACTATGGTCATATTCTGAAGTGTTGGGGATTAGGACTTCAACCTATGAATTTGGGGCAGGGGCACAATTAAGCCTATAACAAAAATCATCAGAATCTTCTCCCAGAGTTTGAATCCAGAGCACAGTGACCAGGGTCAGAACACAGCATGAGCTGGTTCACTATGGCAGGCTGTCTTAGAGGGTCTTTCCGTTAGTACCCAGGGCTGTCCTGACTTGACTTCCAACTTTCATGAGACCCAGTCCTTTGCTTTCTCTTCTTTTCTATGAATAACCCCATTTCATTGTGATACATTCCTTTTTTTGCCTTGAAGCCAGCCAGAGTCAATTTCTATTGTTTGCAATGCAAACAACAACGACAACAACAACAACAAAACATCTAACTGACATATACCCCTAAGTCTGTTCCCCAAATGTGGACTCTAGACAACTTGTGCTGAAAGCCAACATTATCCCTTTGAAAGTCTTTGCTACCAGAGCCAATAAATTTCCAGTTTGAGTTGGACTGAAAGAAAGCTCCCTAATTGTGTATGTGTGCCTGCAGATATTTTGCTTTATGAGTGAATTAAATTACTTATATGCTTAATAGTAATCTGTTTAAAGAATATGTGCTGTGACAACCTCTTCGACCTCAGCCACAGCAGCTTCTTCCTAGAAACATCCCCAAAGGCAAGGGAAGAAAGGGAAAAAATGAACTCTTGGGACTTCATCAAGATCAAAAGCTTTTGCACAGCAAAGGAAAAACAGTCAACAAAGCCAAAAGACAACTGACAGAATGAAAGATGATATTTGCAAATGACATATCAGATAAAAGGCTAGTATCCAAAATCTATAAAGAACTTATCAAACTCAACACCCAAAGAACAAATAATCCAATCAAGAAATGGGCAGAAGATATGAACAGACATTTCTCCAAAGAAGACATCCAAATGGCCAACAGACACATGACAAGTGCTCAATATCATGCAGCATCAGGGAAATACAAATCAAAACCACAATGAGATAACACCTCACACCAGTCACAATGGCTAAAATTAACAAGTCAGGAAACAACAGGTGTTGGTGAGGATACGGAGAAAGGGGAACCCTCCTAGACTCTTGGTGGGAATGCAAGCTGGTGCAGCCACTCTGGAAAACAGTATGGAGGTTCCTCAAAAAGTTGAAATTAGAGCTACCCTATGACCTAGCAATCACACTACTGGTATTTACCCTAAAGATACAAATGTAGTGATTAAAAGGGGCACATGCACCAGAATGTTTATAGCAGCAATGTCCACAATAGCCAAACTATGGAAAGAACCTAGATGTCCATCAACAGGTGAATGGATAAAGAAGATGTAGTATATATACACAATGGAATATTATCCAGCCATCAAAAAACAGGAAATCTTGCCGTTTGCAAGGACGTGGATGGAACTAGAGGGCATTATGCTAAGCAAACTAAGTCAATCAGAGAAAGACAATTATCATATGACAATTATCATATGATCTCACTGATATTTGAGAGGAATTTGAGAAACGAGTCAGACGATCATAAGGGAAGGGAGGGAAAAATGAAACAAGATGAAACCAGAGAGGGAGACAAACCATAAGAGACTTTTAATCTCAGGAAACAAACTGAGGGTCTCTGGAGTGGAAGGGGGGGAAGGGATGGGGTGGCTGGGTGATGGACATTGGGGAGGGTGTATGCTATGGTGAGTGCTGTGAATTGTGTAAGACTGATGAACCACAGACCTGTACCCCTGAAACAAATAATACATTATATGTTAATTTAAGAAATTAAAACAAAAGGGAAATATGTGCTATGAAAGGATTAGGAGAAAGTGCTCGTTTTTTTGAAACTATTCCATTTATCACTGAAAACCCTTCCTTTTTTTTAGTTTAGTTAACACTTGTGAAAGTTCTCATGATTGAAAACCAGGAAAACAGTTGGGTTATGGAAAAGTTGAGTTAATCTGATGGAGCACAAGTTCTGTGTGTAAGAAAAATGGTGCTTGGAAATAAAAGGTTTCAACTGAAAGTCAAACCCATAATGCTTGATTCACAGGGTAGTGACTCTGACAGAGACTACTGTTTATACTCAATGTCCATCTCCCTCTCCTCTTTTTATGGTATTGGATTATTTTAGCTGCACACATGGCCACCCAGAATAAAGGCAGCATTCCCCAGCCTCTCTCTTTTTTTTTTAAAGATTTTATTTATTTATTTGACACAGAGAGATTACAAGTAGGCAGAGAGGCAGGCAGAGAGACGGAGAGGAGGAAGCAGGCTCCCTGCTGAGCAGAGAGCCCGATGCGGGCCTCGATCCCAGGACGCTGAGATCATGACCTGAGCTGAAAGCAGAGGCTTTAACCCACTGAGCCACCCAGGCGCCCACCCCAGCCTCTCTTGCTGCCCGTTGTGGCCATAGACTAAATGCAATTGGATGGAATACATGTAGAGTGATGTAGGCAGCTATTAAGGTTTGTGTCCTGTCCTTCCCTAGTATACCTTTCCATTGCTAATTATGGATCTAGTGGGCTTTCTTAGCTGGTGCAGACAGGAGCAACACTCCAGAACAGCACTATTCCAAGAGAGAAGGAACATGGCCATCTGCTGATTTTATGGGACAGACCCTTGGTACCAGCTTGGATACCAAGGGTATCCTTGTGTGATGGAGAAAAATAAGCTTCTCTCTTGTTCTAGACTCTATATTTGATTTAACCTACAGCAGTATCTCAGTCCTATCTGACATAGTGGCCATGAAAATGTTTTCTATTCTTGATTAAGTGTGGGGGTAATAGTGGAAAATGGAAATATAACCAAATTAGAACTGTTGGTAATGAGTTGTATTCAGTGTGCTCAGTGAACAATGAACATGTATGATACTCAGTTTTATCACATGTTGAAAGTGAGAGGAAGGCCCTCCACTTCAGTAAAAAATGTTATATTCTATATTTCAATTCTCTTTAAAAATGCCAATAAAGACCGTTTCCATGATTTCAACAGGTTTGCCAAAGTAGCTTGTATTGCAGTCAAGTGAGTTTTGTTAGTGGCCTGATCCTATTGCATCAAAGCCAAAAACAACTTAATTTTTTAATGTTGAAGAGAAGAAAAGAGAATTTCTTAAGAAAATCAAACTCTGGTGCAAACAGCTCTATCACAGTATATATAACTCCTTTCAAACATCAAATACTCAATTTTCTTCCGTCTTCAGATGAAAAAAAATAATGACATCATATTGGGCGCATTATAAAACCACATACATATGCTGTAACAGAAGTGGGAATACTTTCCAGAGTCAAATGGAGCCAAAGAATGGAAACCATTTGCCCCTAACTTCCAACTCGAAGCATACAACAGTCCAGCTCTTGAGTGTGGTATGTTCCTTGATTTAGTCTTTGACAGAATGCTGAAAGTTGTCCTCAATTGGAAGTTTCTCCATAATTTCAATCCAAATAACCAGAGCCATTTGTCGGAGCCATAAAACATTTTCTGCCAGTTTTGATGACCTATGATTGTGAGTTAGAATTTTCTTATCTAGTAGAATAAAGAATGAAAAATAAAACCATTTGAACTTGGAATCTAATCTAACTTTAGCTATCCATTTTTGAGGTTGATGTAGATTTTTGGTGAAAAGATGGCAAATGTTAAAATCTTTCCAACAATTACATATTTTCTCTTTAATAGTCTCACGAATGCTTTTTAAAAAAAATTTACCTAAAACGGATGGCCCCTATGTCCATCCAGGGTCTAATAAGAGGATCTCTTGTTCCAAAAGTAAAAGAAAAACTACTTTTTTTTCTCCAGAGTCTACATTTCCATATTCATCAAGGTTAAGTTTCTTAACTGGGGTCCGTGAATGAATTTATGAGTCTATGAGTTCACTCCCTGAAATGAAGGTCAACATTTTGAGGATTCAGATCCATAGTTTTCATCAGGTGCACACAAGCATCCCCAACCCCAAAACAGATTAAGAGCCTATGAGGTATTGGATAATAGATGCTAAATAAGAGTTTAATATAACCTGGCTCTATACCATTAAAAGATTAAAACAGCTTAATCCTTTGGAATGACAAAAGCAGAGCAACTATTGCAACAGCCCAGGGTTTTCAAAACCTTGTTATTTTTTCCTCAGTTGTACAAAGTCTTGCTCGCTCTCCGTGATAGTGAAGCCAGAGCCTTGCAGCGACTGCTTAATGGAGAGTAAAACTCAAGATTGGAGTTGAGTTTGATGTTTACTGCATCAGTTTCGAAGTCCAGCTGTAAATATACTATAGTTGAGAAATGGAGCAATATAATCTTTTCAAGCTTGAAAAAACAGTCATGCAGAGCCAAAGGCTTTGAACTGTTTGCTTGTTTAAGAAGAAATCTATTTCAAGATTTGATTACCACTAACTCAGACAACTTTTTCATCACTAAGTCCTTTCAATTCCATATCATGTGTTTCAAATTTTGTCTGCATAACTTATTTTTGTTCTACTTCTCTGTCAAAAACAATGTGGAAATCCCAGGTTATATAATTGAGGACTTGGAGAGGCAATATACATCTAGCCAACCAAAATAAAATGAAAGCTATTATCATGAAACATGCTTAAGGAAGTCTATCCTTTGTTCAGGTAAGAGTGCCAACATTGGTGATCTTAGACTGAAGTCAAAGGAAACTAAAATGGGTTTTCCTTAATGCAACCATGTGCAGAATCACTCTTTACCATACAGATGATCCGTAAAAATATTTGTGCATTTTTAGATACCCATGAGAAGAAATCAATTTTAGGTAAAATAGTAATGTATTATTTTTATAATATACCTGGAAGCTGAAATCATTCCATTCATCTTCTTTATTTGGGTTTATTATCATACCCATTTGACAAATCAAGTGAAAGCCTCTCTGCATTCTCTGTGTAGAGCACACACCGAAATGCTAGTTTCTTTCTTCCTCCTTCCTAGCATCAGGTTGATCATGCAATTCATTTGAGTTACTGTGAGAAGGGAAATGTTGTATGGGTTTGAACTAATGTCTCTCCTATCTATAGAGTTTTATTTTATTTTATTTTATTTTATCTTATTTTATTTCAGTGATCCAAGATTCATTGTTTATGCACCACACCCAGTGCTCCATGCAATACGTGCCCTACTTAATACCCAACACCAGGCTCACCCATCTACCCTCCCCACTCCCCTCCATAACCCTCAGTTTGTTTCTCAATTCACATGCGGGGGTTCTAGGAAGAAGAGGTTACCATTGTGCAGAGTTGTGAAGAGTCCACAAGGAGATAAGGCAATTTAGATTTCTTAGTGGAGGGGACAAGAGAGGAGTAGGAGACTCTTTGATAGCCACTGGATAGAATAAGGAAAACATTCTTCTGTGGGGTGGCAGTGCAGAAAGGCTGACCATTACTGGACTAGCTATTGTATAAAATTGCCACAAAAATGCTTAATAAAGAGAAAATGAACAGCATATGGACTCAGTTGAGGCTTCATGAAAACACTCAGGGAAGAAAAGAACAAAGGGCAATCTTTCCAATGTATATGGAAGAAGTAAGATGTTTTTCTAAATTTTTCTATCACTGTCAGCATTTTGGATGGAAATATGCTGTAGGAAAAAGATTAGCTCCAGTTTGCTCAGAAAGAATTTTCCCTGAAAATAATCCTGTGTGTTTTTAATATGTCAGGTTACATTGCCAATCAGTTCTATTTGGTAATTTCCAATATGATTTCTTTTTAACCCATGAATTATTAAGAAGTGGGTTTTAAAATTTCTGAATTTATCGATGTCTTGGCTCTCTCTAGCTATTGAATGCATTTGTAATTTTATTGCATTGTTTTTTGTTGAGTTGTGCTTTGTGGTCAAGTGTTGATCCATTTTGAAAATGTTCAATGTGTGCTTAAACTTTATATGTATATACCATATTTATTTGTAAGAATGTATAATATGCGATGTATATATGCATGTATGTAACAGTTATGTCAAGCTTAATCATTCTACTGTCAGATTTCTGAATTTCTACTTAATTTTTATCTACTCAGTCTGTCTCTGAGAAAGGTATGTTACCCTTTTCTATGATCTATATGACTTTCCACTATGATCCACTTCCCTCATTGCCTGCCACACCTTGTTTTTCTGCTTGTTTTTTGCTGCATATATTTTGAGGTTATGTTTTCAGGTGGATACAGAATCAGAATAATTATGACTTCCTGGTAAATTTATCCCTAAGTAGCTCTTGATCCTTAATAATGCTGTTTTGTGCTTAAATCTGTTCAGCCTGTATAAGCTTTTCTTTCGTTAACATTTATCTGGTGTTGTGATCATCACTGGTTCCTCAACCACTATCTCTTTACCCCTCTTTCAGTAGAACCAGAACCTCAGTTTTGTTCAGGTAGCCACCTCTTTCTCACACAGCTAAGTGTCTCAGGTGAAGGTCTGATTGGCTTAAGGGTGAGTCCATTGTGTTTTCCAGTTGATTGATTATTGGGCATGAGATCCAACTCTGGCCAAAATGAAGTGTGTAGGTAGACAGGGAGCCTTTGGGAAAGTGTCTTTCTTCTGAGGAAAAGTCATGGTCTCTTATTTCCACCCGGATATTGCTATTTCTGGTATGACACCCAGAATTGCTGCAACCATCTAGTTACAAGCCTATAAACTAACACAGGGATGGATGTCAGAGCAAAGAGATGGAAAGAACCCAGGTCCTTCATGCAATCATTTCCCTAATTTCTTTTTGCATATCCTTTTAATTTTTTAAAAGATTTTATTTATTTATATATTTGACAGAGAGAGAGAGAGAGAGAGAGAGAGAGGGAAAGCACAAGCAGGAGGAGTGGTGGAGGGAGAAGCAGGCTCTCCACTGAGCAGGGAGCCTGATGTGGGGCTTGATTCCAGAACACTGGGATCATGACCCGAGCCAAAGACAGACACTTAACTAACTGAGCCACCCAGGTGCCCTTATCCTTTTAATTTTTATGTGTAACTTTCCTTCTAGTGTCTTATATAACCTAAATAAAGTTGAGTTGCTTAGACCTGAGCACAGGTTTTTTTCCTAACCTCTTAAGAGATACATTCATCTATATACATTCACTTAATAATATATTTGCATGTTATGATGAACACTGGGTGTTATACACAACTAATGAATGATTGAACACTACATCAAAAACTAATGATGTACTATATGTTGACTAACTGGGCATAATAATAAATATATATATATATGTATTTGCTTATCTGTCATCTTATTATGCTGTTTTTAACTTCTTTGCAATTTCTTTTGTTTTTTAATCTTTTGTCATATGTATTAGGTTTTATTTATTTTTTCTTGATAATTTTTGAAAATTATAATTATTGTTTCATTCTGGAAGCAGGGGCCTTTAAAAATAAGAAAAATTCTTGATGTTCAATACCAGTTTTATAAAAGCAAAAATTGATACAATTAAATGGTAGCAAGAATGAAATAAATGATTATGTATACACTAATGAGATGTTTATAAGTAATTGAAGTAGTAATATTGATATTCACCTGGAAAAAAATTTTAAGAAATAGTGATAAAATCAGTTTATAAAACTCTAAGTACAGTTGACCTTCTGTGACTTCCGGTAGTTTGTTCCCATTCCCTTTATATGAAATTCTGTTACATTCCTGGTATGTAAATGCCACTTTTCCTAGTTTCCACAACTGGTTTAGGCTTTCTCCTATTTTTATATTCCTTTAGTCCTATCATTTGCCTGAGTGGTGGTGTAAGAATTAGGGTTTTTACATTTACTGTAAGTTTTTTTTTTCTGTAGTGCTGTGTTTCATTCATTCCTTCCTTCAATAAATATTAGTGACTATCTACTAAGTGCCAGGTTTTTAAGTCTAATTGTAAGGTTAAATATTTAAGCTTAACTTTAAGATTGTATAATCTATAAACTAAATACAAAAGAGGCTGGAAGATACAAGGTGTTAGAAAATAAAAGCCCTACAGGGTAGCTTTGACCATGAATGACTAAGAGAGAGAAACTCTCATTCGTGTATTTGCTATGTTCCAACTGAGTAAGTAGGGTAGAAGAAGAGAGTTCAAGGAAAGTAAGAAGTAGTAAATCTGAAGTTATTTTAAAAAAAGATTTCTTTATTTGAGAGAGGAAGAGAGAGAGAGACATCAATAGTGAGTGGGGAAAGGGACAGAGGAAGAGAATCCAAGCAGACTACCTGCTGAGCCCAGAAGCCCAATGCAGAGCTCAATCTCATGACCCATGAGATCATGACCTGAGCTGAAATCACAAGTCCAATGCTTGACTGACTGAGCTACCCAAGTGCCCCAGTCTGAAGTTATTTTTAAGGTGTGAATCTTACTCTATAACTTACCAGGAAAGTCTTGCCATGTCAGTATCTCAGAAAATCAATAGCCTTATTTATTATCTATGCCTCAGTTTCCCCTGTAAAATGAGCTAAAGAAATAATACCGACCCTTCTAGGTCTAGACTAAGGACTGAGTAAACACAGGTAAAATGGGCTAATCATGATATTACTATTGTATATTTTAATGGTATTATATATTACTATATGATATTAATAAGCTATATTATATAATGATATTATATTAATGTGCCAGGCACTGTTGTACTTACTTTTCACATGTTAGCTCCTTAATCCTCATGTTCCCTTCCAACGTCAGTGTGATCATTCTTAATTGCCAATGAGCTTTAGAGGCTTGCTCTAAACATTTTCCCCAAGAAATAAAATTTTTTTCCTAGAAATTTCAAAGTTACCACGACTAGTAATTATAGGGAAAAAACTGAAATTATATTTTTTTACAGAACCAAAGTTACCATTAATATAAGAAAAAAATGTATCACACAGTTATTCTCACCAATTACATTTCATTGAAATGAAAATAGAATTCATTGAGATGATAACTGCCTATGGGACAGTTATTTGCATTGAAATGTTTTCAGCTTTATTTTGACCTGAGCTGGAAGTGCAAGAACATTTGACCCTGCCAAAGACTCATGTGAGAAGGGGGATTCACACACCTATACGTTTAGTGATACAAAAATTGAGAGGACTAGAAGGCCGTGAAGCACCTAGTATACATTCTAATACACAGAACTATTGCTCTTCTTTAAGGCAGAAGTGGGAAAGATCCAGGCTGAGGTTTACCCCCTGAGAATGTTCTCTAACCTACCATGGTTGTTACATTATAGCCTTGTTTCTGACTATTTGTGTACTTATCACCCAAACCAGAACAGACCAGTAAAAGACTATCTATTCCAGCTATCCTCCTGTCACCTGCACTACCTGAGGGGGAATCTTACTGGCTCCCTCCACTGCACACTTCCCTACTACGTGGGGTGGGTGCAATGGAGCCCCCATGTTGTAGTCTCCATAGGACCCAAGGAAATCAGCATAAATCCATCCCCTTACATAGCTCCTCAGGGACAGATACAGTTGGGTCTATGGCAATCTCTGTTGTCATTACCTGAGTCAGTTCAATCAGCCGGAAGCCCAGACAGTCTACCCAGTGGCTTGAGGAAGTGAAACTCGTCTGAATGGAATGGTGTGAGGATATGACCTTTGGAACTGCTGCAGCCGTTTTGTAGCCATGAGGGGACCCAGCTGACAATAAAGCCAATGTACTGTAGAGGGACAGCCAATATAATTTCAGACAATAAAATTCAAACCCTAATGAAAGTTTACATGAAGATCACTCTTAAAAAAAAAAAAGATCGCTCTACCTTTGGACTTTTGGTTACATGGTCCAATAAATTCCCTTTATTTTAAATGCCATTTTAAGTTAGGGTTTCTGCTCTGCAACTAAATCCATCTTAGTCGGTGCTGACTGTGGTGCCAGGCAACAGGCTTGCAGAGAAATATATGAAATCCAGGACTGGTTATTTAGCCACATGGTAACATAGTCAATAATAACTTCGTTTTTATTATTGCAGCTGATTAACTGCTTCCTGATGTCTTTTATGTCTACCCTACATTATATTATCTTTCTCACTTTTGATGTGGTCCCCTACCCATTTGTGCTCCTTCTTTTTGTTCATCCTTGGTGATCTGGCTGGACATCTTTCCTTGGTTCTCTAAATTACCTTTCAGAACTTTGCACAGTTCTGCTTCGCCAATTTGGCAAGCTGTTCCCTGTCCTGCACTACTTCCCATATAGTTTGTTCACCTGCCAAAATTGTTTGTTTAAAGAGCATCCAGCTCTTCTGGACTCCTTTCTTCCCATCAGGTCTTTTTTTTTTTTTTTCTCATCAGTGCCCTACACTTGTTGAAATTTGCTTTCCCAGAACTGATTATTTTTCCCTCATCAGCTTCTTTCCTTTTCCTTAGGAAAGGAATTTTTTTTATTACTTTCACAGAAGTTTCAATTCTCTTTTAGGTCTTTATTAACTTTGCCATTATTGCATATTGAATTAAAAAGGATTTTTGCCTCATGATGCATTTTTTAAACAAGTAATTATCTCCAGTATATTTTAAATCTATTTCACAGTTTTTGGTTGACCCATTTTCTACAGCAAATATCAGGGAAGTTAGAAACCTGTCTGATCACCACCCTGGGATATTAGGATTCCTGTCCTCATATAATTCTTGTAAGGAGTAAAATAAAGCAGATGTATATATGTGTTTATATTGTTTGCTTATCTTAAAGTCACTCTAGTAACACATTTTAAACATTAAAAATTAAATTATTACCATAATCCCAAAAGCCAAAGAAATGACTTTTATTTTTTACACATCTTCCCTCTTAACCCGTACCCCAAACCCCATACACACACACACTCACACACTGATATTATTTCCATGTGTTCTTGGTGGGGGGGAACCTAGCTGTTTAAGAGGTGGCTGCAAAATTCTTCTGAGGGGAGAGAAATGTCTTTTTAGTAAAAACAATTTAAGGATCATTTTGATTGTAGAAAGGTAGTCCTTAGGATTTGTACTGGATGGGTTCATAGTAAGGCAAAGAGAATTAAATGGCTCTATATAAGAGAAACAAGAAATTATAAATTATCTGCTAAAATAGCTATAATTAATCCCTACCCCATTCCTGGCCCACCATATGCCTACGTCTTTGCAATGCGACTTTGTTGCTTTGTTTCTCTTTGTTACTCACTGTCGAGTGGAGACCCAAGACTTGCTTTGAATACAGCAGAAGAGATGGGGTTACTAGTTGTTCCTAGGGTTCAAGAAGCTTTGTGTACACGTGCTTGTGCTCTTAGAACCCTCTCCAACCTCCATGTGCATAAACACTAGCTAGCTTACTGGAGGATGAGAGAGTGCATGGCAGATTCAAGTCAGCCCATTCATCTCAGCTGAGGCCCTAGCTACTGAAAGCAGAGCTATCCTCCCTCTGACAGTAGAGGCATGAGGGTATCCAGGGGAGTCCAGTCCAAATTGCTGACTAGCTAAATAAACGGTTGTGCAAAATGGCTTGTTAAACAAAAAAGCCGATTGATACAGAAATATTTAAATCTCTGAGGATAGCGTCATGGGAGGAGGTGCTGGGAATGGGGAGAAGCTATGGGAAAGGAAAATCAGTGTTGAGGAAGAAAGGGCCCAGCAGTGTAGACGATGTCAGTGAGAGGTTGACTGTAAGAATGGTTGGGAAGTGGAACTGAGGTTGGTATTACACAGTAAGCTTTCTTTAGTCCTGCCCTAACCCCAGAATCTTCCACAAACGACTCCTACTCACGTTTGTCTTGTATGTGTGGTATTTTTCAGAATCAAAGAAAACGGGTTGTGTTTCATATCTGTGATCACAAGGGTACGAAGGGAGGAAGGAAAGGGGAGTAGTTGTCAGAAGTGAGAGTTGGTGAGGTGAACACCTACAGGAACCATGCAATGACTAGAATCATGCAGTAACTTGGAAAGATATGTCACACCCAAGAATTCCTGGAAATATTGAAAGTGTTGAGGGTTTTTTATATTTGCTCTCTGTAGTATCAAGTCAATTTTATCTAATTAGTGCATAAGATCACCCTCACAAACCGGAGAACTTTCAATCACCAAGACCCATCAGGTTATACATAGTTTCTGTCTGCCATAGATAATGTTGTGTCTTTTCATTTGTTTCAAAAGTGTAAGGTGGCTGCCAATAACATTGTATGGCACACCAGTTCAGTTGTTTTCATTGCTTCATTGCTAATTTTTCTTTTAATACGACTGAAATCAAAAGAGAAATCTGCTCATCAACCCCTGTAAAAAGCCAGGCAACAAAAAGTGTGAAGTTAAAACTGAATGCCTGGATATAGTTGAGGTAAAGGGAACAATGCAGGCAATATGCAGAAGCAGGACAGTCCAGCATATTTGGGGAAGAGAAACAGTTTAGTTTGGCTGACTACAGTGGGCAGTTGTTTGAAATACCATATGATGTGTTTTTCCTCCCTATTATTTCCAGAGTCGGGTTTTTTTTATTTGTTTGTTCGGTCAGTTGGTTGTTTTGAAAACCCTGCAGCCTTCCCTCCATTAAACGAAGAAGCCGAAGATAATTTTTTACAGGGAAATGGAGACTGAACACTATCCAGAACAAAGTCTTTGCTCAGCTTTGGGTTTCAAACTAGATTTTCAAAATAAAGTCTGTAGATAAATAGTAGTCTCAAAAAAATTAGACTTTCAAATATTTTGCAGTGCTAGAAAGACAAAAAAGTGTGGTGGCTTTCATGCAGTGACTGGGACAGGGTCTGAGAGGGATTTCTGGGGTGCTGGTGATGCCCATTCATTGATCTGTGTGGTCTTGATCTTATATGCATATGTTGGCTGTGAGAACATTCACTGAGCTTACAATTATATTTGTACAAATAAATAACTGAATGAATAATCAAGAGAAAAAAATAGACTTTCTAGCAGTAGAAGCATGTTTTCTCAAACTTCTTGGTGCAGTTTTTATCTAAAGAGCCAAAGTTTGGAGAGGTGGCCTCAGAGAAAGATGAAGAATACCATTAGAAAAAGTGCCTGCCCTGCAGAGGAGACTGAAACCCGTCTACTTTGGGAGGACATGCCTGGGAATGCAAGGAAGAGAAGGGGAAGAGGTTGTCTGTGAGCTCTTGGGCCACTTGGGATTTTTTTTTAAGTATTTTATTATTTTTTAAAGATTTTATTTATTTACTTGACAGAGAGATAGAGAGCACAAGTAGGCAGAGCAGCAGGCAGAGGAAGAGGAAGAAGCAGACTCCCCGACAAGCAGGGAGCCCAGTGTGGGACTCGATCCAAGGACCCTGGGACCATGACCTGAGCTGAAGGCAGACGCCCAACTGACTGAACCACCCAGGCGCCCCAACTTGGGATTTTGAAGGAAACAAAAAATATTCAAGATAGCCTGGGTGGGGGCATGTCTCAGAGAAGTTCCAGTGTCAAGAAAACACCCTAGAGGAAGATGCCCCAGTACATGTGGCCGTGGGGAAGGGGGGAACGTCAGGGCAGCCTAACAAGACCCCCCCCTCCCAGCTCTGTGGTGCTGGGAAAGTCGCCAGCACATCCCAGCCCTCTGGGAGGGCCCAACCTGCAGTAACCTGGGTGCCAACAAGAGGCTGGGGTCCTCAAGAGGAGCTGCTGAGATAGTGCCTTCTTGACCAGCATCCATGGAGGACTCCATCAGCACAGCTGTCAGCTCAATACCCCAAAACCCAGCCACATGTCAGCAGCCACCAACAGCCACCAACACAAGATGCCCAGTGACTGTGACAGCCCCAACTCCCTGCAGTGTGACGGGGGCAGACAGATGATGAGACAAAGGGTAACATAACTTACCTGGAGGCTCCTTACTTGGTGCCTCCCAGGAATCCCCTCGCCTACAAGGTGCCAATGAGGGAAGGAGGTCAGGAAGGTGGGGAACACTCAAGAAGGGAAAAACCCTGAAAGATGGAGGAGCTATTCTAAATCAAGAGAGGCTGGACACTTTCAACTGGCAGAGTCAAGTTTTTCAACCATCAGTAGAAAGTCATGTAAAAATCAAAAGAAGTTACCTAAATTTTTGCACTTCTGAGTCAACATATGTGAATTTCTTTTGGGTCAGAGTTCATATAGAATATATTTGAAAGAGAATAGTGGGAGAGAAGACTGGGGAGGTAAGTTGAAATTAGAATACTAAAGTATTCTTTGAGGGAAGAGAAATCAAAGACATTTATGTCAGTTTCCCTAATACCTGAACAGAAGGGCCAGGACTACATCTGATAATCTAAGAATACTTATTTTGAAGGTTATTGTTAAGAAAGTTTTCTCCTGGAGGACATTATGCTAAGTGAAATAAGCCAGTCACAGAAGGACAAATACTGAATGATTCCACTTCAGTGAGGTTTTCCATGACTATTCTAAAACAGTCAAACTCATAGAAGCAGAAAAACCAATAGTCATTGCCAGGGCCTAGGGCTGGGACTGGGGCTGGGAGGGAATGGGGAGATGGTCAATGGGAATAAAGTTTCAGTTATACTACATGAATAAGATCTAGAAACTGCTGTACAACATACCACCTAGAGTTATCAATAGTGTAATGCACAATTCAAACTTGTTAAGACGGTAGGTCTCATGTTAAGTGTTCTTTTCATACACACACACACACACACACACATGACACAAGGAGACTTTGGAAGGTGTTGGGTATGTTTATTACCCTGACTGTGGTGCTGATATCAGGAGTGTTTGCGCATGTATGAACTCATCAAGTTGTACACATTAAATATGTGCAATTATTTGCATATTAATTAAAATTCAATAGAGTCATTGGTATTTTTTTTAAAGAATAAATTGGGGGCTTTTCAGTGTCATAAGGGATACCTCATCCCTTCTTTGGAACATCAGTCCCCTGCCTAACGGGCATAAAGAGAAATATTCTTTCTCAGGAAATTATTAACAGTATTATCCCAAAATGAAAATGAAAATCTCACAGAGCTACAGTCCAGGGCAGGCATGTTTGAGTTCTGTTGGGCTCACAAGCAGAATCTGCCCAGCTCGAGAAGATGGACGGCAAATCTTGGCATGACCACATCTGTCTTGCACATTTGATGCATTCATTGGCAGAGAAGAAAAGACTCTCCTTTACGCCTTTAAGTTTATTGTTTTAGCTCGTAATTAGTTCAGATTAAGAGAATAACCCAAATAAGTTGACCTCAGAGATTACGGTGTGTTAGCTTGTCTTCTGTTTTAAATCAGCGTTAGCAGCTGTTCATTGCTTCAACAAGACGGTATAACTAAGATGATCCCTTTATGTTTCACACCTTGCAAGTGAAGGTTGGGAACAGCCACTGAAGCTTTAAAAAGTGAGACATTTCCTTCAAGGCAAAACCTGGGTCTAGCTGTGAGATCCTCCTGATGTGTGCACAGGCCAGCAAGACGAGGTTTGGTTGGTGCTACCATTGCCCTGCAGCGGAGAAGCATGAAGTGGGAGGAGAAGCGGGTGCAGACGCAGATAGCGGCGGCATTTGCAAGCAGTCAGGAAACCGGTCTCACCGTCTTTACAGGCCTATTTGTTTCTAAATTTGGATTGCATCCACAATGCAAATTGCACAAATTCTCATGGCAGCTCCCACTGAAGAAAGTTCTGAGAGCTCCAGCACAAACTTTTCAGAGGCCTTGAGCCTCTTTTTCTCTCTAAAAGTGCAGTATTGTACGCAGTGGTTGCAGAAAAGACATATTTGCCCTTTAGCACAACCTAAACATCGTACAGTGGAACTTATGAGAGTCATGTTCATATTTTTTAGGCCATTTTGATACTATTAGTGGCACAGTTGCAAGGCCTTACTATTTTTCCAAAAGTATGACTATACCTTCTTAAATGCCTAATTTGCACTCACTGAATCACACACTGGGAGAACTTGGCTCATTCAGAATTTAAAATATACTGAACCTACTGAAGCAGCTTGAGGGGATTCTTTGTCTATGAGTCAGTGACCGTGAAGCTGTTGGAATGTTTAGGGAACAGAGGTCCTTCTAGAGAGACGAGTCAGTGATCGCGAAGCTGTTAGAATGTTTAGGGAACAAAGGTCCTTCTAGAGAGACAGCGTGAGTGTACCTCAAGTCCACGGACTCTGCTGGTAAGGATGCCCCAAGCCATCTTTTCCAATTATAGGTTTGGATGGTTAGGTCTTAAAAATCACTGTATCCAATTCAG
This sequence comes from Ailurus styani, assembly GCA_002007465.1. Taxonomy (NCBI): domain Eukaryota; kingdom Metazoa; phylum Chordata; class Mammalia; order Carnivora; family Ailuridae; genus Ailurus; species Ailurus styani. Next base: position 4,816,029 of record LNAC01000067.1, on the reverse strand, counting down.
CAATTCCACTCTTGCGTCTATACCTAAAAGAACTCAAAGCAAGGACTTGAGTTTTGTACTCCCATGTTCGGAGCAGTAGCCAAACGATGGGAATAACCCAAGTGCCCAGCAGTGGGTGAATGGTTAAACAAAAGGTGGTATACACCTACAATGGCACAGTAGTCATCCATGAAATGGAAGGAAATTCTCACACATGCCACACATGGATAAACCCCGAAGACATGCTGAGTGTAACAGACCAAATACTGTCTGAATCCACTTATATGACATTCGCAGAGCTGTCAGATTCATAGAGGCAGAGAGTAGAATGGCGATTCCCAGAGGCTGGGGGAGGGAGGAGAAGGAGGAGTTACTGTTTGATGGGGGCAGAGTGTCAGTTTGGGTTTCTGGAGATGGATGGTGGTGATGGTCACACAACAACATGAATGAACTTAATGCCAGGAAACTGTACATTGACAATGGCGACACTGGTATATTTTATGTCACGTATATTTTACCACAATAAAAAACACTTAAAAGTAACTACCAGCAGCATCTGGGTGGCTCAGTTGGTTAAGCATCTGCCTTCGGTCAGGTCATGATCCCAGGGTCCTGGGATGGAGTCCCACCATCAGTCTCCCTGCTCCGTGGGAAGCCTGCTTCTGCCTCTTCTTCTGTCCCTCTGTTCCCCCTACCCCCACAAGCTCTCTCTCAAACAAAATATTTTTAAAAAATAACAGTGCTCCAAATATAAGGCTGACTATAACCTTCTAGATGAATTGCATTGAAATGCATACAAACTTGATTTAAAAAGTCATCATGCCAGTAGGAAGAGCATGACTCTGAGAAATCTGTCAGGAGGGAAAGAAGCATTCAGACAAGATGGCTGATGATCTGGCATAACCCAAAGAAATAATGAAAACTCATATAAATTAAAACGACAGTATTGATGAAAGAAACCTTTTAGTCTAACCAAGTGGATAGACTGGCTTACCCAACATGGTACCCCCTGGCTACATGGGACTAGTGAGCCCTTGAATTATGGCTGGTCTGAATTGCACTGTGCTGAAGTGTAAAGTACACATTGACCTCAAAGATTTAGTGAAAAAGAAAATGTAATGTATCTTAACTTTTGTATTGATTAAATGTATTAAATGAGAGTATTTTGGTTGCACTGGGTTAAACATACTAAACTTAATTTCACCTGTTTTAACATTTTTAAATAGGGCTACTAGACATTTTATTTATGTATTTATGTATTTTTTACTTCTTTAAAAGTTTATTTATTTATTTAAATAATGTCTACACCTTGTGTGAGACCCAAACTTACCACCCCAAGATCAAGAGTCACATGCCCTTCTGACTGAGCCAGCCAGGCACCCCTGCGTTTGTTACTTTCTAATTGAGATATAATTGACATACATTCATTAGTCTCAGGTGTGCAACTGTAATGATGCAGTATTCATATGTATTGTGAAATGACCACCTCATAAGTCTAGTTAACATCCGTCACCGTACATGGTTACAAAAAATTTTTCTTATTATGAAAACTTTTAAGGCCTTCTCTTTTAGCAACTTTCAAACATACAATACAGTATTTTTAACTATAGTCACTGTATTGTATGTCACATCCTCATGACTCATTTTATAACTGAAAGTTTGTGCTTTTTGAATCCCTTCACCCATTTTGCCCACATCCACCCACTGCTTCTGGTAACCACCAGTCTGTTCTCTATCTATGAGCATGGGTTTTTGTTTTGTTGTTTAGAGTCCACATATAAGTGAGAGCATATGATATTTGTCTTTCTCCATCTGTCTTGCTTTACTTAGCGTAATGCCCTCAAGGTCCATCCATATTGTCACAAATGGCAAGATTTTACTATTTTTTTATGGCTGAATGTATTCCATTACACAAACACACACACACACACACACATCATTTTCTTTATTCATCCATCAATGGACAACTTAGCTGCTTCCATATCTTGGCTATTATAAATAATGCTGAAATGAGCATGGGGGTAGGGTATTTATATTCTTGAATTAGTGTTTTTTCTTTCTTCAGATAAATACTCAGATTGGGGATTGCTGGATCATGTGATGGTTCTAATTTTTTGAGAAAACTCCATATATTTTTCTAGTTTTTATTTCCACCAAATAGCACATGAGGGTTGCCTTCACATTCTCACCAATATGTGTTATCTTTTTGAAACTAGCTATTCTGATAGGTGTGAGCTGATATCTCATTGTGGTTTTGATTTGCATTTGCCTGATGGCTAGTGATGTTGGGCAGAAAAATTTAAAATACAGGGGGTCTTGTCGTTTATTTCTATAGGACGGCACTGCTCTAGAGGTATACCAGGACTCCTCCTAGTATAACAGAATAGAGGTAGAGTTCATTTCATGATCATGCATTCATTCTCTAATGTATAAGAGACTGTTATTTGTTACTTTTAAGATTTTATCAGTTCTTCCAATTTTTTCTTAACATTTTTTCTCATACTTGTTCCTTTCTATTCCTTTTTGTTTGTTTGTTTGCTAGTTTTTTTAAAATTTAAATTCAATTAATTAACATATAATGCATTATTTGTTTCAGAGGTAGAGGTCAGTGATTCATCAGTCTTATATAATACCCAACACTCATTACACCACGTGCCCTCCTTAATGTCCATCACCCATGTACCCGATTCCCTTTCCCCCCCTTCCCTCCAGCAACTTCAGTTTTCTTCCTATGATTAAGAGTCTCTTATGGTTTGTCTCCGTCTCTGATTTTGTCTTGTTTTCTTTTTTCCTGTTTATTCCTATTCACTAGTCTTGGCCCTCTGCAGCTTTGAACTGGATCCTGTATAACAAATATTTCATTTCCTCTCTTATAATCTATTCACTATACCCCTACCAGATTAACTTTTAGGAAACCCTTGTGTAGCTATTTTTTTCTACGCTCAAAACCCAGTGACTGCAGTCTGGGGAGTTTGCAGATTCTGGCTTTCCCAAAGATTCCGCATCAGTTGGTTGGGGTGGGGCCCAGACTTTGCATTGTAACAGGAACCCCAGATTGTCATAAGGAGGAGGTCTGAGGAACAATGGCTTGTAAGATTAAGCTCAGATTGCTCAAAGTAAGTTTCAAGACTCTTTTTACCTTCATAATCTGGTTAGTCCGATCTGTCTGAGGGAGAATGGAAAGAATCTATACCTAGAGAAACTCTAGAAGAAAATAGGCTTCTGTCCCAAGCAGCTTTGATACTTGCCTAATTAAGGGCAGTGATTTGACCCTAAAGATGTCTCCAGCGCTGCTATTCTATGACCCTACACTTAACATTATGATAATCTACTGCTTCAGCATAGTTTTTCCAAGTTTCTATCTGAATTTGAGGAAGTCAGCCTCTTTAGTACTACATTTTGTAGTGTTGCTATCATAATATGAATCTACATAGACCAAGATAGTTTGACATGTGCCCTTCTACACTAATGATTTTCTTTGGTTTTCTATTGATTCATTCCAGACATCTTTAGGGGATGCGATTGTCTGGATTTAATCAAATAAGCTCTCATTCTAATAGATAAAGATTATGATGTTGCAGACTTGTGAACCATATCTGGTTCACAGAATCATTTTGGTTTTTCTGCATGTTGGCTGTTACAGACTGTCTCAAAAAAAATTCACATGTTGAAGCCCTTAACTTCTAATCTCAGAATTTGGAGATAGCCTTTTAAGGAGGTAATGAAAGTTAAATGAGGTTAGAAGGGCCTAATCCCACTGGACTAGGGTCCTTATGAGAAGAAAAAGAGACGCCACAGACTGGTCTCTCTTTGCATGCACACAGAGGAAAGGCCATATGAGGACAAAGCAAGAAGGCATCGGTCTGCAAGCCAGAAAGAAAGCCTCATCAGAAACCAACCTGCTGGCAGCTTGATCTTGGACTTCTAGCCTCTAGAACTGTGAGAAAATAAATGTCTGATGTTTAAGCCACTGTGGTATTCTGTTATGGCAGCCCTAGCAGACTGATACAATAGCCAATATTTAAAATTTGGGAGGGTGCCTGTAAAAATCTGAGAAGTTGTAAGATTTAGCAACAACTGGCTAGAGATGAGTAGTAATTTGTCTGTACTTTCAAGTTCTCTAGTCTCCACCAGTCCCTTCGTCTCCCAGATGTGTAGGCTAAAGGTCAGTTTCCAATCGTGTTTCCCTTATTTTATTTTTTATTGTTTTAATTTTAATTCCAGTATAGTTAACATACAGTGTTATATTAGCTTCAGGTGTACAATATAGTGATTCAACACTTCTACATATCACCTGGTGCTCATCATGACAGGTGCCCTCCTTAGTCCCCATCACCTATGCCCTCATCCCCCCCACCCACTTCATGTCAATATTTCAAAAACAGCAACATATCTAGCTCTCTCTGCTCATTTATGTTATTTGTGTACCCTTATGAACACTTTGGTTTATAATTCCTAATGTAACATACCTACTGAGAAAGGTCAGTTTTCTTTCCAATCATGAAAACGGATTTGCGTTTTTCCACACTATTTATCTGAACTCCATTTTTTGATCTATAGTCATTCTCTATGAGCAACCCAACCAGCTATAGATTAAGCCTATATGAACCATATGATATATACTAATATATCTTTCAACCATTAAAATAAATTGGGACATAAATCTAAACTAATGACAAATCTTAACTGAACATCATGAGCCAATTATGTAATTTACAAAGGATGTCTTTTTATCAACTAATTGGGGTGGCATGAACTGAAGAAAGAAAAGCTCCCTTTGGTCTTGACAGATGCAAATAAAGAATAAATTATTTTTACTTGAAAATTTGGAAATGATGGAGTTATAAGGATTCCATCTGCTACATGATTTTAAGTCAGCCATGACAGTTGTGCATTGAAAACATATTGAAATATTAACTTTATATCTTGGATTTATAGAAATTAAGGCATAAAACTTTTTAAGAGGCAGAAAACATAATAACCATTTGTCAGAGAAAATGGGAATGGAAGCTGGAGACACAGAGATTTGAATGCAGAGAAAAAAGGAAACAATTGTTAGAGGACAAGGAAATTAATCTAACAATTAGAGCATAAAAGCATAGCACATGAAAGGGGAAATGAGAAGTCTTTGATAGTCTACCATATTTACTTATTGGTGAGCATAATTTTGTTGGGACTGTGTTTCTATTAGATTTATACAGACAAAATATACTAGTAAATTACAGTATTTTTTTTCTTAGGTATCTTTAGTGGAGTAAACAAAACAATGTTTTATGAAGCAATCTATCAAAGACCTTTTGAGCAATTTCATTTATCTGCTTCTTATATGCTTGGGAAATAGAATTCATCTGCTTAATTTACAAAAACCAAATAAGGAAATGTTCAGAATTTACTATGGGCCACCCCAGTGTGTTTTAGTTATATGGTACTATTAATTAGCTGTAGTCGAAAACTCTTGCAAATGTGTGTTTTGCAGATGAAAAATACTTTGATAGTAGTTTAGATGTTGAAGCTACAATTCTTATTTTATAAAAAAAAAAAAAACCCTGCGCATTTATCTATGGGTTGTGTATGCCATTTGCTAACTGAGGTTCTCGCTTTGAAAATTAGTATTAGGAAGAACGTCTACCTTAGAAGTTTCCAAATAATAAAAAAGTAAAATTCATTGGGAGTGTTTCTATTGAAAAAAAGTAACTCATGTTCATTGTGGACAGATTAGAAAACACAGATGAGCAAAGGGAAAACAAAAGCCATTCTTATTGCACCATTCAGAAATAATCATTTGTTTAATCACAGTTTGGTATGTTTAAGTTGTCTTCTTTCATTGTGACTAGCTACATGCATATAATTTTCTAAAAATGTGCCCCACAGTGTAAATACTGCTTCAGAACCTGTTATCCAATTTAACAATATTTTACGAAAGGCCTTCTGTGTCATGTAGCTAGTATTCTACAACATGTTTTCATTGTGTGGTTGGACTATAATTGAATTAATCAATTTTTCCCCTAACATCTGTACCATTATAAGCAATGATGTGGTAAATACTCTTGTAGAATAACTGGGCACCATCTAAACGGCACAAAAAATGATAAAGCTTTTGGTGTGCATTGCCAAATTGCTCTTGCAGAATGATCATGCCCATTTAGATAAACCCTAGTATGATATGAGAGTACATATTTTGCCAATTCTTCTGTATTTTAAATAAGATCACAACTAGGAAGTACATAATACAGTTCCTGCATATATTAGCAGTATGTACAATTTGGTCTTCTCTCTACTCCAGTCTCATTAAGGGACAGAATTCTACCTTCTACATTTGGGTTCATGAGAAAGTGTTCGGGCGCCTGGGTGGCTCAGTGGGTTAAAGCCGCTGCCTTCGGCTCAGGTCATGATCCCAGGGTCCTGGGATCGAGGCCCGCATCGGGCTCTCTGCTCGGCAGGGAGCCTGCTTCCTCCTCTCTCCTCTCTCTCTGCTTGCCTCTCTGCCTACTTGTGATCTTTCTCTCTGTATCAAATAAAAAAAAAAAAAATCTTTAAAAAAAAATAAAAAAAAAAAAAAAGAAAGTGTTCTTTGGGTGGGCATTTAGTGCACTTGAGTCAGTAAGATTCTTAAATAAGTGGGTTTCCTTATTTTTTCCCCTGAATTATAGGCATAAACATAGCCTGTTCCATTCCCAAGTCTTCCATCAAATGAGATTTAACATCTTGAATTATTTGGACTGTGAAATTACCTTTCAAACCTAATCCCATTAGGTCAAAGAAAAAAAAAGATTTACTCCATGATCTCGGTTGTCTGTATATCAACAACTGAGATTCTCATTTTCCTAAATGGAAATCAATTTTCTGAGTATTTTGGATCATAGTCTCTTCATTCCATGCAAATGCCTTAGAGAGGTGTAATAATAATACCAAAATCTATCAAAACTAACAGGATTTGCAATGCCAACCCCTAAGAAAACCAACCTTCTGTTAACTGTCAGAACCTAGGAGTCTTAAAAAGAAATGTTATTTTTAGTGCAAGTCATCTTGATAGCAAAAGGACATTCACTATGAACAGCAGAATGGTCATGGCAAGGATTTCTAAAAGGAAGCTCTGCAAACCGAAGACAGTGGAAGATCAAAGAATATCTACTTAAAATTCCTTCCACCTTAAACTCCTTTCAAACTGAAACAGCAGGCTATCACCAAGAGTATATTGGATTCCCAGGACGTCCTGGGAAGAATAAAACCTAAAAAAGAACTGTTGCTGAAAACTTGTAAGGAATTAAGTTTGCCAGCTTTAAATAGCAGAAAATAAATTATAACACACAAAATCTTACCAAAAACTAATACAAAAAACGAAGAAAGAAAAGAAGAGTTCTATCATAGAATGTAGTAGCAAAGAGATGGTGTGGCTGTCCCCGTGCTTGTTCTCGGATAGCTCTGGTTGTTTTCACTGTCTTTTTTCCTTTCTTTTTTTTTTTTTTAGATTCGTTTAGCCAACATATAGTACATCATTAGTTTCAGATGTAGTGTTCAATAATTCATCAGTTGCATATAACACCCAGTGCTAATCACATCATGTGCCCTCCTTAATACTTTCACTGTCTTTGACATTTTTCTAGTGAGATCAGAGTTTTCTGTGATGTTGTTTCACACACACACACACACACACACACACGCACGCACACGCACACAGCCAAAAATTGACCCTTAACTTCAGGTTCTCCTTTGTACTAAAAATACTACCTTTCTGGCGTTTAAGAACTTAAAAAAATTCTTAGGAACATACAAGATGATTTTCATGTTAATTTCCTTGATCTGTGTCCAAGCGCCTAGTTTCTTTTCAACTGACACTGTTGCTTTTCTTTAATGCATTTATTAACCTTAAAAATGAAAACTCTAGCTTCTTTCTATGAAGCATATCATAAAGGAACAGTCCTTCATTTCAATTCTTTCTGTGCTGCTGTTTACCTGCTGCTTCCTGTGGTTCCTAGGATCCGGTAATTCCAAGATCTTGAAATCTTATGACAGTGGTAAAAGCTTCCTTTAATAACAATGTAACAATAGTGTTTGTTGATTTTCTATAGCTGTCATAATCCATAATTTCTAAGATGCATTTTTAATGTTAATGGACCATGGCGAAACAGTAACTTTAACATTAGAAATATGTTGAAAATTAAAGGATTTACACTATTATTTAAATTCAGTTCTTAATTACCATTAATTATCTTGTTCCTATTATCTTCTATAACCTCTTCTGAAAAGCAGGGAAGACGAATTGGTGTTTTAAAAAAACCTTAAAATCCTCAGAAACATCTTATCTTTTTATCAGAGAATCTATCCCTAGTATAATTTTCATCCTGTACAGGCTTTCCATTTCATACAAATTATTTACATTTAATTCAGTTAAGTTTATGATCATCTGCAAATTATGACAAACATGGACAGTACTCAGAATTTTTTAATAAAACCACCTAGCCTGCTCTTCAGAGAATTAACCGAGATCGTCAGTTTATGGAGCTGATGCGTACAAAGCTATTTTCCTGGCTAGTACTGGATGCTTGGGACAGTCAGTTCCTAAACATTTTAGCACACCGAGGTTACATATGTGATTCTTTTAAGTAGCCTCTAATGTTTCCATAACCTGATAAAATGCTATTAATCTTTTGTGGCCATTTTAAAGAAAGTACTTTGTGTGCTAAAAGCGAGTTCAGAAATTCAAAGCAATTTTATGTGAAGTAATATTATCCTTACAGCAGCATAAATTAATTCTTCAATAAAAGTGTTGGTCGGTCCTTTGAGGGAAATAAAACATGTAATTGTTTATGCTTTGTAAGTCAAAAAGTAAAAATCTCATTCATTGCTTATGTTTTTGTGATTTGCATTATCTGGTACAGTGACAGTCACACATTATCTTCTCCAGTGTTTGGTAGTATTTAGGAGAAATCTGGAATGACCTCAGGATGATCTCTCTAGGTCCTGCTGCTTGACTCTGAATTCTATTTAATAACAGTTCGTGAAATCAGCACGTCTCCTTAGAGCTCTCCCGTGGGTTGCAAGTGATCAAACAGACAAAACCATAATGACGGAGCAGTGAGATAGGTTTAACAGAAGGGGAATTCTAAAGACATGCACGAATGACTGTTGAACTGCACACCGGGAAGGTCATATATTTTATTAAAATCATCACAAATACAAAAGTATCACTGAAATAGATATATGTACTGTATACATATGTTCTCAAATTCTTGGAAAATTGTCACAAATTTATTGGCTTTACATTTCCTTACATGGCATATCCCTAAAATATTAAACAGGACACAAATACCAATGCAATTTGTGGATGAATAGCACCCTTCGCATTTTTAGTTCCTGTGTTTTCATCCAGACATTTATCTGTTTGTAAAGAATTTGCTAGTAAATGCTTTCTGGGCTAGGCTCCCTGGCCATGGGACTGCCAGGTTCTCTGTCACGTAAAATTTGGTAGCTGGTAACATCTGTTCACGTTTCAAGTGTATCTTGCCTTTTCTGTAGCAAGAGCCAGTCTGCGTATGTTGGATATACAACCAGCAGCGGCTTCCTGGAGGTCCTGGTCTGGGGACCCAACCATATCCAGCAGAAGCTGTCACATGTCAAAGGGGATGAAAAGGGAAACAAGTATAAATTAATTAATTAAATTAATCTCAAGGCATAAAATTAGGCTTTGAAAACGATTTTCAATATTAAGTGTCTTTAAAAAGTAACCAAAAAAGAAAAAGTACAAGAAATTCCTTTCAGGCAAATGTAAATGAAAATGGTACTTAACCAGATGCAGGGATTTCACATGAAATGCTTACCTTTTTATTTTTTGGAGCTGAGCTAGACCTATTTCTCCCTCCTTTTTAGGGTCATCTAACTGCTATGGATCCTGCTTTGAAATTTCTCTTGCATTCATTCTTTCTTGGTTTTCTGCCTCCAGGCCAAGCCAGCAGTATACCATGCCTAGACTATTAGTGTGTGCCCTTAATTTCTCCGAATTCCAATCCAACTGATCATGTCACAACCTAGTTATGTCAATCCCCTAACTGCATTGACTCCCAGTGCTAAATAACTACAGCCCAGTTTATTAACTCGTCCTTTAAAGGATATTTGTGTTCTGGCCTCAGTTTACCTTTCTAGCTATTCATCTTTCTCTTGCTCTATCCTGTACTCCAAGGTCACACACTTCTCACTTCTTTTTTCTTTGTTGATGCCATCCCTCTTCCTAAAAGTCTCTCGCATCCTCTTCTCTGACTTTCTAAATTTTACCCACCTTTCACGACCTAGTTAACTTTTCCACAAAACCTCCATTGATTTCCATCAAATAAGATTGCTATTTCTCCCTCATCAGAACTCTCACTGCAGTTTACTCAAATGTCTATTACTATCCTTATATATTCCCTTTTTTTTCTTCAAGTTTTGCTTTTTATTTATTTAAGTAATCTCTACCCCCCACATGGGACTCAAACTCATGACCCTGAGATCAAGAGTTGATGCTCTGCCAACTGAGCCAGCCAGGTGCCCCTATATCTTCCCTTTTAAACAGATATTTGGATTAACATTTTCTGTCCTTTAGTTTGTAAACTCTGACACTTACACCATATTGTGCCTGATACATAGTAGATACCAAATAAATGTCAAAGAAATGAATTAGAACTTTAAAAATTTATCAGTTATGATTCTAATGAATAGTTCTGATAAAGGATTTGAAAATTTAATTTGAGCCATATATTTTCTACACAGTAGCATTTGGGTACAAATGTTAATAGTGACGGAAAAGAAGGACGACTTGACAAGCAAAGAGATACTGTAAAGAGAAATGTTGTGAAACATCTTAAACATGGTGGGATTAGGGGTTGGACTTTCATTCTGTAGGTAATAAAAAGAAGTTATTTAAGCACTTTAATCAGGAGAGTGCCATGGTCACATTTGTATTTTAGAAAGATAACTTTCACAGCACCATGCAGAGTATGGACTATAGAGAAAAGAACTGAAGGATCCTGAGGTCCTTCGGGCCAGAGGTGATGAGGACTGAATACAGCAGGATCCAGGATAGTGTAGCCAGAATGAATTTGAGGGACACCTGGGGGTTAAACTGTTCAACAAATGGCCCAATGATAGCGGGTTATTCAAATAGAAGAAAACAAAGATGGCAATCTCCCATTATACATTAACATCATGTCCAGGTGGATTAATGATTGAAATAAGAAAGGAAAAATATAAAACATTTGGAAGGTTGCAAATGAGAAAACCCTGATAAAACTGAGTTACTGAAGGATATCTGGCTTCTCAGGTCCTCGACCTCCTCATTGTCCATGATCTTCACCACCCATCGGCCCCCCTCTTCCAGGGTCACAGCCTGGTCCTTATTTGTCATCACTCTCACCAGTTCCACCTCCAAACTCTCTGACCCCTGTTTCTTCTCCTGTGACTTGGCCATTGAACAGCTCCTACTTGTTCGTCCTCTTCATGGTATCTAGTCCACTGGCCTGTATATTTTTTTCTCTAACCATCTGCTGTTTTCACTTCCTCAAGAACTGGTTTAGATTCTACAGTCCATCTTTTCATTGGCATTCTCTTACCAGTGTCTTAAACCTCCTCATGACATCTATCTGGCAAAACCGTTACTGTGCATAAATCCAGCTTTGCCATCCCCATGCGCCCCACCAATAACTGAGCCCTGCTGGAGGCACTAAATATAACAGGCAGGTGAATACAATATAAATCCAACCTCTACTGGATTTTCATCACTGTTCGGCAATCTAAATATGTCTCTCTCTAAGTATGTCACTTTCTCACCCTTGTCCATGCCTACTCCAATCTCCAACTCTTCCTTATAGCTCCCATTCTCAACAGATAACGTGGAAGGGCTCGCTCATAAACTTGATAGAAGTCATCAGATAGGAACTACTACTCCAACCAAATTTGCACTCTACCTGCATCTTACCACACCTTTTTCCTTCTTTCTTCCAGTCATAGTGGATGTCTCTCTCCTTCTACCCAAGGTCCACCACACCACTTGTATTCTCTATCCAGTCTCTTTCTCTTCAGGACATTTTACTACCATGTACCCCCTCCTTCTTACTTTATCTTTAACCTATCCCTTCTATTGATTCCTTCCCATCATCATTTAAACCACGTCTCTGTATCTTAATCTTCCCACCCTCCTGTTCCCACCACCACTCTGATGCCTTTTCCTCTCTTCATAGCCAGATTTCTTTATTTTTTAAAAATTGTTATTGAGAGAGAAAAAGAGGGGGGGAGGGCAGTGGGAGAGAGAGAGAGAGAATCTTAAGCAGTCTGCATGCTCAGTGTGAAGTCCCATATGGGGCTTGATCTCACCACCCTGAGAGGGTGACCTGAGCGGAAATCAAGAGTGGATGCTTAACTGATTGAGCCACCCAGGCATCCCTACCCAGACTTCTTTAAAGTGTTTTCTGGATTCTCTCTCTCCAGTCTTAAATTCTATTCAACTCACTCCAGGTTGGCTTTTGACTTCATCTCTCCACTGAAACAAGATAAAAAACTTTGATCTTCCCAAGAACAGCAGACTTTTTTTACTCATCTTATCTGACTCCTTCACAGCGTTTAATATAACTGATCATTTTTTCCTCTTTGAAATGGTCTGTGCCATTGGTTTCTTATATCACACTGTCCTTATACCCATTTGTCCTCAGTGATGGTTCTTTCTCTTCCTCCCCTCCATAAATTGTTAGAGTTCCTTAGAACAAATTCCTCTTCTGTCTTCATTCTGTTTTCTCTCCCTAAAGGGTTTCTTTCACTACCTGCTTTCAAATATCATTTATAAGGAGCCATCTTCTCAATTTATGTCTCCACCTCAGAACCTTCATCTGGAGAGCACACTTCATATCCAGTGCTTCTTAGACATATCCACTAGGCAGCCTCAGAACTGTCTTGAATTTAATATGTTACAGGTGAAATTTCTATTTTTTTCTACCTAAACCTGGGATCCCCCCCAATATTCTCCTGTATCAGTGAAGATATCACCACTTAGTTGCTCAAGCCAGAAATCTCCTCTCCTAACACTCACTCCCACCTCGTCTCCCCTGCACTCCATCCAACAATTACCATATCTTTGCGATTCAACTGCCTACATGTACTCCAAAGTCTTTTGCTTCTAACTATTGCCATAGTCAGCCTGTAAAGCCTACAGCAGTTTCCCACTGTCTTTGCACCCTCTCTTGACTGGCCCCCAATCAGTCATTCACACTGCATCCAGAGTAGTGTCCTAAATTGTGAAGTTCACCAACAAGAGGTAAAATTCTAGAGAATCAAAGGGAGTAAGAGATGATCAGTTTTCTGAGATTCAAGAAAGGGAATACTCTCTTCTGAGTAAGGGAAAGAGGGTTGTTTGGGGGACCTCCTGCCTTGGGAGTTTTGCTTTGTTAAAGTAATTAAACAAGGAGGCCATTCGACAAGGGGACACTAAAGCTTTGATGGCCTATGTAAGCAAACCAAAATCCAACCCAGAGTAAACACACTTGAATCTAAGAAAATGAAACTTGAGGCCAACCAATTACAAATAGTCAATGAGGCTCTCCCAAATAAGGCAAATGCTTATGCTATAGCCAATCAAATAGTTTCCTTGCTTTGCTTCTGTATCTTCTTTATTAAAAACCTTTCCCTAGCTCCTGGAGGTGGAATGCTCCTAACCACTTTCAGTATGGCACTGCCTGGTTTGAATCATGCCTCGGTTTATCTTTTAACAGTATTACTAAGTGTTTTGCTCAGTTTGCTCAGGTGTAAGATGGAGGAAATAGGTTGTAGGACTGCAGCTCATTTGAATAGCCATGTAGCCTGAGCTGGGCTGGAAGGGAAGTACAAACACAAGGCTACTGATAATCTGGGAGATCTTCTGGAAGAATTAGAAAGGGAGATCTCCATGATGTGAGAAAACAATGTTAGTGGAATTGAAGCTCAAGAAGAAGTTGAAAAATAGGACATTAAAGTCTGAGGGTGGATTATATGGAGTTTAAGATTCTACAGATAAAGTCGTTGTGATTATTGACAAGGTCCAGGATGTGACCATGAGAACATACGTCAATATAAGATTGCTAGGCAATTTTATGCACACAAGCACATGCACCCATACATGTACACACATACACACACGCCCCTATGAACACATTTATTTAACTTATATTCTCATTCTCTCTCTTTCTCTGCAGAAAGAGCAAACAGTGGAAAAATAATGAGAAGGAAGAACAGAGTAGCTAGCTCTCTTTGGTTACTGTAACACATGGCTTAGATGTCTCCATATTGTAACTCACCCTTAAATCCCTTTTCTAGCTTGCAACTTTTAAATCTTGATCTACAATTCCATATTTTTATCAACTTATTTGCTTATGCCTCATCTTACTGTCCTATGAAAGCTGCTAAGACACTTATGAAGCTTAGATTATTTCTTCCAAATATATCCTTAACACAGACTTTCACCCACCACTCTTTTTTCACTCACATACATTTTAGTTGTCCATCTCCATCCCTACAACCTCTATCATTCTTGAGTATTGAGTATGAGCTATAAATGTGGAGATTTTGCTCCTTTGCATCACTACAAAATCAATATGCAAGAGCAGTCCCAATCTTGATGTCAAGGGAGGCTGATATTAATACTTCTCTATTCTCAGAGGGACCTATTTTTTTTCTTTCAATTCTGCTTTCCAAGCTTTAAATTGGTTCTTTAATCAAAACATTCCAATTTTGTTTGGGTAAATTACATAATCCCTTGAGGATTTAAAAAATTATTAATAGTTTCCCTTTACATAACATATTTTCTCCCTCCTTACCCCAAGTAGGTGATGATTCAAAAGAATTCATAAATTCCTTCATTGATTCTATTGTTTTATAAATAAAGCATTAAACTCTTCCAACAGCCTAAATCACTTTAATAGACAATATTTATTATTATATTAATTTTTTATTACAGCCATGTCATTATAATGAATAATGTCAGTTACCTATAAGCTTTTCTGGACCCTGGATGAGGGATGGCCTGAGGCTACATGAAAAGCTTGATTTCCACAAGCAAATGGGATGTATAGGTAATCTATTGTCTGAGTTCTCTGTATATGTTGTTCAGCAAGTTGGAGGAACATAGATTGCCAGTTCCAACAAGCCCAGCTAATGTCTATCCCACAAGGTCAGCTGTCTTGCTTTGGCACTGGTCCTTGGTCTCACCTCCAGTAGATTCTGTTGTTGATATTTTTTAAATCTAGGAAGAGGTGAAATAGAATTCTAGCGGTGGACACAGACTATCTGAGCAGCGATCTAGACCCTTGCCTTATGCAGTTCAGCTGCTTTCTAGGAAAGGTGAACAGTAGTCAAGGAGCTGGGTTTTGAGGTCATAGCTCCTTGGATTTGTATCCTGACTTTTCCACTCACTGGTTGGGCTACTGAACCTCTAAACCTGATCTTCTCATAAGTTTAAGAGGATCACCTGCCTCTGAGACTTCTTGTGAGAATGAGTGAGATTATAATAGAGACCTTGAAAAAATGTTTGAACGCCTGTATTTACAGCTTCTTCCTGTCTTTACGTCCTTTGATCTTCCCCTGCTCTCCTCCTCCCATTTTGTCTGACTGTTGCTTGAACCTCGTAGGGATCCAAGCATGCATTGTGAAAGGAAAAACTCGAGAAGCACAGGCAGGAAGAATTCACACCAGAAAGGCAGAGGATTCCTTGTGGGGGAGAAAGAAACAAATGTGGGGAAGGTAAGGAGGAAGGTGGAGAGAGGGAAGAGCTTCCATCCTGTTTTTAATAGAGTTTGGAAAAGTTGGAATGGGGGGGTTATTTTAGGAGCAACTTTAGGGTGAGACAGCTGTACTGAGTATAAAAAAAGATAAGAGGATTTTAAAGAAGTTTAACAGTGCATGATTATGCTGTTTTCAAGAAAGTGCAACTAGGATTAAAATTACTTTCAACTGCTACTTGGTCGCCTGGCTTTTGTGTCTGACTGCATTTCCATGTCAGGACTAGAACACAAGGCAGCTTGGCTTCATACAGGTTATGCCGTTGAATCACATCGACCCATGCTCAGTACAAAGTAAGAGTTCCATAAGTGGTATTCATTATCAAGGTGATTATTTCGCCAGTTCTAAAGTCTGGTTCTGGCTTCTATTCCCTGGAGCCTAGCCCTGGTTAGTTTAGGAGGAATGAGGAAGCAGGAATTTTGGCCCTAAGGTCAGGCTAGCCCTGTCAGCACTTGCTGCAGTCCCCACCTCATCTCTGGTTGACCCCTATGGGCACCAATGGCCCAGGCTTCACTTGGCATCAGCCGTTGCCACCACGCCTCACATGGCTCCCTTGGAAAGGAGCCCTTTGGACTGATACCTGCCCAAACTGGACTTACATTTTGCCCATTATCCCTCAGATCTTGTTTTTGCTCTGTGGTTCCCCCTCCTCTGGCTTTCCAAGTCAGTTGCCTTTATTCCCAAACCCTTGATGCCAGTTATATAATTTCATATTACATAAACTAATGAACTGTGAGTGTGAAATGTACCAGTCATAACGTTTGGC
Source organism: Ailurus styani (assembly GCA_002007465.1). Lineage (NCBI taxonomy): Eukaryota > Metazoa > Chordata > Mammalia > Carnivora > Ailuridae > Ailurus > Ailurus styani. The sequence continues at coordinate 4,799,513 of LNAC01000067.1, read as the reverse complement.
AGGCTGTTGGCATCTTGGTGTTTCACAGAGAACCTGCGGTGTGTTGGCTCTGCCAGGAGTCAGCGAGATAAAGGTTGCAGAGGAGAGGATCTCCTGTGCATTCAGATGCTTTACATTTGAATAGAATGTTAAATCAATGCAGACCCTTTTTATGACTCTACTCTGTAAGTGATTTTTTCTAGGACCTGAGTAACTTCTAGCCCTGAATGCATGAAGAGGACTACTACTTTTTGGGGAATTAATTTAGTCTCAGTTTCTTGCATTAACCATGAGGTTTCATTCTGTATCACTCAGGGTGGTTAGTCAATGTTTAATCTAAAAGCTCAACTAGTGGAACACAGCCATCCAGTATCTTAAAGGCCTAAAGTAGAGGCAAGGGTAAAATTAAAAAAAATAAATAAACAAAAGGAGAAAAGGACTTTTAGGAAAGGACCTGTAATAGGCAGTGAGAGTTGCTTCCTTTAACGTACGTGGAGTGACTCACTGGCACCTGGCCTGCAGGTTACCTAACATTCTTATAATGTGAAATGATTTTATTAGCTACCAAGCTTACTATGTGCCAGGCACTGTGATTTATTCTTCACGTGTTAATTTACCCTGCTCTACCCATTTTCCTTAGCCAGGAACATTCTCAATCAAGGGTATAGTGTTGGAAGTGTAGAATTTTCTGTGAGCTCAGGGTATGAATGGCTTGATATTTGAGAAGCACTCCTGAGACTCTCTTTTGGTGATGCTGCTCTCTGAATTTATTGGTTTTCCTGTATTTTATTTACTGCTGTCAAGAATGTTACTCATTGCTTTGTTAATACACCCAGAGGCTGTGTTGATAATGCTGCTTTACAAATTGAAAAAGGATGTTCTACTTGCCCAGAACACTAGCTGAATGACATGTACTATATATGTGTCTTGGTTTTTAATCAGACTCATATGCTGACAAATATGCTTTTGTTCCTCTTAAGAGCTTAGTAAGCAAACCAGGGCACTCAGAGGAATGCTTTAAAATGAACAGAAACATCCACATACTAGAAACTTAGTGCAAAATTCTGCATTTGATGGGCAGCTAACAGGAAGTAGAGAGCAGCATGTGTTTTCCAATCACTAACACACGGGACAAGGTGAGGGCGGTTTGTAATACTTTGCGATAATTACAGAAAGGGGTACTTTTCTTGGGAAGGTGAGATGCAAATTGGGTACAAGTGATTATGGAATCAGTACACTCTTCTGGGTGTTTATTTTTTGATCTATAGTCATTTTCCAACTATAAAAGCATTTTTCATATTATAAGGGGGAAAAACACCTCAGGTTTACCTTTTTGAAGTGTTTGTTCCTTTCAAAAACTTTCCTCTTTTTAGTCTTTCCCTTCCCCAAACAGACCTAAGGACCTTAAATTTATTGGGAGTTTCATATACAACGAAGGAAAACTAGCGCCCTTGCTTTCAAAGTTAATTGCATAGAGCACTTTAAAACATCATTCAAACACATTACTTTTTACAACATTGGCGAGAATGAGGAGAAGGGGAGGGGCACAAAGCGTGGTTTGTGGATCAGGCTAACACGAATACTTCCTCCAGTGTCAAAGGCTTTGATCTCAAGGTGCATGCCCCGACTATGCAGCTGTGACCTACGATTCACATCTCCTGGAAGGTGAGACTAAGGTAGGATGGGAATCAGTGCCTGCATTTAATTTTTACTTTTATATCTAACAGTTCATGATTTTATATAATATTTCAGTTGTATGAAAAGATATGTACCCATTTGAGTGATAACAGATTTTCTTGTGGTTTGACTCAACATGGTTTGGGTGAACACAGACTGGAAATATGAGTTTTAATTAGAGCCGGATGAGTTCTTTAATACCTGCATGCACACCAAGCTTAGCGGGTTTTTCCAGAAAGATCTTGAGTTCCCAGAGCTCACTTGAACTGTGAACCTTTGCTATTTTCCAATTCACGAGGCACTGCGGTGCGGCTGTAGCACTAACGTGCAGCCCAGCAACGATTCGCTCCATGTCTGCCCTGCACAGTGGCTTCCCGGCTCTCCAGGTTGGCTGAGGCTCCACAGTGGTTTCTCTCACACTCCGCCTTTGCGCCCTGGTAATTCATTTCATATGACAGCTCACCAGAGCCGTGGGCCTCAAAACATATTTTACGTTTGCTGGTTGGGGCAAAACCTTTGATTCTCTTTGGTCAGTGAAGTGAATCAAGGGGCTTGCCTTTTAGTGGTGTCTGTCTGCCTCCCGGGGACAGGAGCGTGTGTGCCCTATTTACGTGATTTGCGGTTCATGTCCGCAAAGCTTGCAAGCGGGGTCTGTTTGTTTGATCTGGTGGTGCCTCTGTGCAGATGTAGGTTTACACTCGAGCAGGTTTGCCCTCTGGTTTTTCTTCCACGTTGTTTTCCCTTGACCCTTCCAGTAGAGAGCCCTTGTGCCCAGACGCACGCACGCACGCACGCCACGCACGCACGCCACGCACGCACGCGCCGGCGCGGGCAGAGTGGAGTGCTGGATCTAGAGTACTGGGAAGTAGTTAGAGGATATATAATGAAGAGAGCCCTAACAACCTTCTAAAGAATGCTAGAAATTCTAGAAATGGATAGTGCCTTGATGACGGGCCGCATTAGGAGACTGTGGGACTCTGCGCTCTTCGTTGGAGGAAAAGGAAACGGTAAGTCTTCACGTGCTCTCCATGGAAGTTCATGGTGCCCTTTGGAATGGCTTCACGTTGCTCTCCAATTTTTTTTTTCCCCTATCAGTTATGAAGACTGGGCATATGGGAGTTTTGTGGCTAAGAATGCTAAAGAAATGATAGGCTAGGAATGGATAAAAAGATTTATGAGGATAGGGTTGTTTAGGATTACATTTTGCTATTGGGTAGACCAAAGCGACAAAGATAATTCTCTGGAAGTAAAAAAAAAAAAGTATATTCTCATAGATTACGGAGTGTAGTGACTATGAGTTCATGCTCTGAGTTCATAGTCTGGGTCTAAATTCTGGCTTCTCCTAACCACATATGACATGTGGTAACTCTCTCCCTGATCCTCAGTTTTTTTATCAGTTAAATTAGGATTGGCAGTAGTACCTTTTTTAACAGGATAGATGTGGGGATTAAATGAAATAATAAATGTAAAGTAATTGTTCTACATGCTCATGCACGATGATTGTCGTAATTACCATTGTTGGTATTACCTGGAATTAGAGGTTGCTGTAGGGTAGAGAAAATAAAACGATCTTTTTTTTTTTTGGTCAGCTCACTTTGTCAGCTAGAGTTCCAATCAGACTGACTCAAATAAGCAATTTTGTTCTAGTTATATTGAGAATTAATATGCTAACAGGGGCTTGTCATATCCTGTTAAGTGAAAAAAAACATAAGGGAAGAAAGTGCCACTAACACAACTCTGTGTTCATAGTAATAGATTGATCAGTTCCTCAGATTACAGCTTTCTCCTGCATCAGTCTCTAGTCCAGAAGGACATAAGCCCCCATGGGTAAATAAAGGTATGAAGTAGCTATTAATAAAGATGGGATAAAAGCATTAGATATGGCATATGTTTGCAAGGGGAAAGAAGTTGGATGAATAGGGAAGTAGTTAGAATTCTAAATATTCACAAAAAGGTAAGGCTAAACAATATTGCTTATTAATTTATATTATAGAAAACCAGAGCTCATTCACACCTACTTTGCTATTAGAATAACTAAATAAAACTACTCTACCTTCCTCTTGGAAAAGATTATCCTATTTATGAGTCTGATCAGAACAGATGCTTTTTTTGTCAGACACGTGAGTCTTAAGAAGTTTATCCTTTTTTGCACATTTTTCAAGAAGCTACTGACTACAGCTTTGGAATACAGCTTAAAGTCCAATGAATTGTGATGCATTCAGCTTTGCTTTGCTTTTACAGGATTGCTTTGGCTATTCAGGGTCTTTTGTAGTTCCCTACAAATTTTAAGATGGTTTGTTCTAGCTCTGCGAAAAATGCTGATGGTATTCTGAAAGGGACTGCATTAAATATGTAGATTGCTGTGGGTAGTATAGACATTTTAACAATGTTCTTCCAATCCATGAGCACGGAATGTTTTTCTGTTTCTTTGTGTCTTCTTCAAATATTTTTGTAAATGTTCTATAGTTTTCAGAGTACAGATCTTTTACCTTTTTGGTTAGGTTCATTCCTAGTTATCTTACAGTTTTTGGTATAATTGTCAATGGGATCAATTCCTTGATTTATTTTTCTGTTGCTTCATTACTGGTGTATGGAAATGCAACAGATTTCTATTTGTTGATTTTTATATCCTGTGACTTTGCTGAATTCATGTGTGTGTTCTAGCAATTTTTTGATGGAGTCTTTCAGGGTTTCTACACGGAGTATCATGTTATCTGCAAATAGTGAAAGCTTGACTTCTTCCTTGCCAACTTGGATGCCTTTTCTTTTTCTTGTCTGATTGCTAAGGCTAAGACTGCCAGCACAATGTTAAATAGTAATGATGAGAGTCTTATTCCTCACCGTAAAGGAAAACCTCTCAGTTTTTCCCCATTGAAGATAATAATATTAGCTGTAGGTCTTTCCTGTTGTGGTATGTTCCATCCATACCTACTTTGTTGTGGGTTTATCAAGATTGGATGTTTTATCAAGATTGGATGCTGTATTTTGTTAAATGCTTTTTTTTTCATCTATTGAGAGGATCATATGGTTCTTATCGTTTCTTTTACTAATGTGGTGTATCATGTTGATTGATGTGCAAATATTGAACCACCCCTGCAGCCCAGGAATAAATCCCACTTAATTGTGGTGAATAATTCTTTTAACGCCCTGTTGGATTTGATTTGCTAATATCTTGTTGAGAATTTCTCCATCCATGTTCATCAGGGATATTGGCCTATAATTTTCATTTTTAATGGGGTCTTTATCTGGATTTGGAATCAAGGTAATGCTGGTCTCATAGAGGGAGTTTGGAAGTTTTCCTTCCATTTCTATTTTTTGGGAACAATTTGAGGCGGACAGATATTAACTCTCCCTTAAATGTCTCGTAGAATTTGCCTATGAAGCCATCTGGTCCTGGACTTTTTTTGGTTGGGAGATTTTTGACTACTGATTAAATTTCTTTGCTGGCTATGGATCTGTTCAAATTTTCTATTTCTTTCTGTTTCAGTTTTGGTAGTTTGTATGTTTCTAGGAATTTATCATTTCTTTCAGTTTGCCCAGTTTGTTGGCATATAATTTTTTTTAAAGATTTTATTTATTTATTTGACAGGGGGGGGGGAGACATTCCCAGTAGACAGAGGGGCAGGCAGAGAGGGGAGGAAGCAGGCTCCCTGTTGAGCAGAGAGCCCGATGCGGGGCTCGATCCCAGAACCCTGAGATCATGACCTGAGCTGAAGGCAGAGGCTTTAACCCACTGAGCCACCCAGGTGCTCCGGCATATAATTTTTCATAATATTCCCTTACAGTTATATTTCTGTGGTGTTGTGATGTCTCCGCTTTCATTCATGATTTTATTTATTTCGGTCCTTTGTCTTTTCTTTTAAGATAAGTCTTTTCTTTTTTGATGAGTCTGGCTAAGGGTTCATTTCATCAATTTTATTAATTCTTTCAAAGAACCAGCTCTTAGTTCTGTTGATCTGTTCTTTTTTTTTTATTTCTATATTGTTTATTTTCGCTTTAATCTTTATTATTTCCCTTCTTCTTCTGGCTTTAGGCTTAGTTTGCTGTTCCTTTTCTAGCCCCTTAAGGTGTAAGGTTAGGATGTGTATTTGAGACTTTTCTTGTTTCTTGAGGTAGGTGTGTATTGTAATATACTTCCCTTTTAGGACTACCTTTGCTGTATCCTAAAGGTTTTGGACTGTTATGTTTTCATTTTCATTTGCTTCCATGTACTGTTTTATTTCTTCTTTAATTTCCTGGTTAACTCATTCATTCTTTAGTAGGATGTTCTTTAAGCTTCATATATTTATGGAGTTTCCAAATTTTTTCTTGTGGTTGACTTCAAGTTTCATAGTATTGCGGTCTGAAAATATGCATGGTATGTTCTCAATATTTTGTACTTGTTGAGGGCTGACTTGTGACCCAGTACATGATCTGTTCTGGAGAATGTTCTCCATTCTGTGCACTCGAAAATAATGTGTATTTTGCTGCTTTAGGATGAAGTGTTCTGAATATATCTATTAAGTCCATCTGGTCCAGTGTGTCATCCAAAGCCATTGTTTCCTTGTTGATTTTGTGCTTAGATGATCTGTCCATTGCTGTTAGTGGGGTGTTAAAGTGCCCTACCATTATTGTATTATTATCAGTGAGTTTCTTTGTTATTAGTTGACTTATATATTTAGGTGCTCCCATGTTGGGAGCATAATATTTTAAGATTTATTTTAGAGAGACACAGAGAGCGAGAATGAGGGAGTGGGGGGGTGGGGCAGAGGGAGGAAATTCTGAGGCAGACTTCCTATTGAGCATGGAGTCTGATGCAGGGCTTGATCCCATGACCCATGAAATCACAACCTGAGCCACAACCATGAGTTGGATGCTTAACCGACTGCACCACCCAGGTGCCCATATAATTGTTATATCTTCTTGATGGATCGTCTCTGATAGATTTCTTTATCTTCCAGCTCTCCTATTCAATTTGTGGTCCCCGAATGTTCGTCCTTTTATAAAGCCCTGTTCGGTTTCATAGATGCATTACTTTTATGTCTCTCTGAGGATGTTCAATTTTTTCCTTCTTTCTGCTACACTCTGTTTCTTCCAAGGACTGATTTGTTTGTTTCTATTCAGTTTCTGTCTTCTATGTTTAAGACATCCTTCAGATGTGACTTACTTGTTGGATGAATGGAAAGTTTGATCATATAGATAGGGTTTATTGACTTTGTGTTTTACTGCAGGGTGATCTTCGTGGTCTCAGGGCCACTCAGAGTTGTGGTCTCCATGAAGACAGCAAATTAGAGGGGTCTGAAATGAAGATCTCACTTGCTCACCAATTTATGAACGCTTTTCAGGGGCTACATCTTCCTGGAAGAAGGGTGACTTTTTCTTCCCACAAAAGTGGGAAGTGTTATTTCCTTTTTTAAGTCTGACACCAGCAAAGCTACATCTTCCCAGAGGGAAAATCTTTTTCTAATTCACACACAACAGTTTCCCAAAAGCCATCAAAGACCCTGGAAAGGCTGGCTGGAGTTCTCCTCAGGTCAATATCTTGAAATCTTTTGTATTGAGCTGGTCAAATTCTCCAAAGAAGAGCTTTTCAAACTCCAGCCCACAGAGTAAGGGACTGGTTTATAAGAATTGGGACTGAGAAGGGCAGATAGTCCATTTAGCTTTCAGTGTTTGCATGGTCATTTAATCTTCATCTTCAGTAGACTATCCTTACCTCACAGTGGCTGTTGTCCTCCAGTCCAGAGACACTATTTTATCTTTTCTGGGCAGCTGCTGGGTTGAGGAAGGGCAGTGATTCGTGTGGAGTTGGGGAAGGGGCTCTTTTACTCAGTCTTATTATAGCCTCCATCCTGAACCCTACCAACCAATTCCAGAGGCACTTAGGGCTACCAGTTCCTAATATTTTGAGGCTTCCATGTTGCACTCTGGGTTTGTTCTTAGTTTCTCCCACTTTTGGCTTTGCATTCTGGTTCTTGAAGTCTGTTAGACATTTCCACTGAATTTCAACTTATAAAATTTTGTTATTTTCTCCTCTCTAATTTTCCCTGTCTTTGTTGGTCTTTTTTTTTTTTTTAAAGTCCCTTGAATGTAATGTTAGATTTCAGAAAGAAATAAAATTAGATTCAGGAGTTTAATCTGCTACTGTACTTGGGACAATCTTTAGATTTTCTCCGGACTCCAGGAAAAATGCCCTGGATATCAATTCTGGATACAATGCCTGCGTTTAACGTGGGTTATCTCCCATGAGAACAGTCTGAAAGTCTATGTGGTTGTCTATGTTCTATTGCTAGATCAGTTTTGTGAAAGAATATTTAGAAATAAATTTTCTGGAGGGAGCTTGTATATACATATATATATGAGTCTCCAGCTCAGACCATTCAGCTGCCTGCTTGACATCTGCACTTGGATATAAAACACACTAAGTTTCATATGAACAGAGCTCAACTCCTGATCCTTCCTTCCAAAACCTGTGTCCCCATGGCCTCCCCACCTCAGTTCATGTCAACTCATCTCTCCAATTGGTTGGGCCAGAAACCTTTGAGTATCCCTGACTTCACTCTTTCTCTCTCACTGCCTTTATGCAAGCCATAAACAGATCCTGTTGGCTTTACCTTCAAAACGTACCCAGAATCTGACCTCTTCTCATTCCCTCCACTGCTGTAATCTGAGCCACTATCATCTCCTGCTTGGATTTAAGGATGAGGCCAAGTTTTTGATATGCAAGAAGACCTGGAGCTGACTTTGAAAGGTATTGCTTAGGGAAATCTAAATCACTCAGATTGGCAATTTGGGAGAATATTTCCTTTTTAAGAAGAAAATGCAGAGAGGAGAAGAGACAGTAAAGTAATCCACTGGGAAAATGAATGCCTAGTTCAGAAATGGCCATGGGACTTTTTATGAACTACCAAATGTAATACTTGACTTGGAAGTTGTTGGCATTGCTGCAATGTATATTCTCCTCCATCATTACAAGTCTTTGAATTTTTAATTAATTTTTTTTTTGCTTTGCATACAGTGACCTTATAAGAATGTTCTTTTTTTGTTTGTTGTTTTCATCAAGGTAGAAGTTAGTGGGGAGGGCAAGATAAAAGGGTAAAATTCCAAGTCTATGCCAGCTCTGTATAATATAGGAACAAAACGCTTACAAGACTGACACAATCCATAACCTGCATCAAATCATCTGATGCGGGGTAGTACATAGAATTCCCTCTAAATTAGATGTTGTCTAGGGCTTGGAAAGCAGAGGGAGATTTGAGCCAATATTTCTTACATGATCATGGGAATGGAAGCCTTAGCTAACATCTGAGCTACTGAATATGGTTTTGTTTTGGTTTTTGTAACATGAATAAAACTATGACTAAAGATGAGAGCTCATCTCAAAATAAAAAAAATAAAATGTGACCCAAAGAGTAATGTCACCTGTAGCCTCAGAACTTGACCTCCTCAGTTCTATTGATCTTTATCCCTTCACCACATTAACTAGTCACCTATTCTTGTGGTCATACCTGGGCCTTCCTATTTCCAGCAGCTGTTTCATCTCTGCCTCTAATTACCCTCTAGCAGAAGCTCCACGTTCTGGAAGAGACAGACTGGGATCGAGAACACAGGAGACACTTGTATCTTCGCAGTCTCCCTACTGTTGCCTACCTTCTGTGATCCACCATGTCAGCTGCTTTCTGTCACTAGGTTTAGCTCTCTTTTCTCTACTATCCTCCTATCATACCAATATTACAAACTGAAATCCCAGATCTCAACCAGGCTTCTGGGTAATGCACACACGTTCATGATCTCTCATCTCAACTGGCTCTCCATTCTGACAATCCATGTATCTCTCTCATCAGTCTTTCTCATCAGCTTTCTTTCTCTGGAGCAGCTATTTAAAACTTTCTCTACTCTCCTCAAATTACCTAACTCACCACTTCAGTTCCTTGCTCTCAGCCTGTGCCTTTGCCTCCTACTTGTTGGGGAAAATAGAAATCACAAAAAGGGAAATTGCCCAACTCCCTGCCATCTCATGCACAGATTCCCACTGCAAGTGTACCCATCTTTTCCCTCTTGCCATCTGTCATATACAAGGTATGTCTCTCCTCCAGGCTAAACTCATGTCCAGGTCCTCAAGCTCTGTGTTCCCCCACCTTTCTAGTCCTCTGGAAGTTTATTCCACCATCATTCCCACTCTGATATCTTCACTGTCTCCCCTCTCTTCCTGCTTTTGCCAATTAGCACATAAGCACACTCATGTCCCTGCTGTCTCTGAACTCAAAGCAAACAAGCAAAAGAAAAAAAAAAACACCCCAACTGCCTTTACTTCCCTTTTCAGCTATCATTCTTGCTCCCTTTTCTTCTCTACCAAACTTTTCAGAGTGGCTTCTCTTGCTGTCTTCATTTTCTCACCTCTTTTCTGAGATTATTAGGAATTATTTTGCTCTGAATCCAGCAGACACTTTTTGTTCTTGTCTTTCTTCACTTTTCAGTTGGTTTGACTTCCTTAAAATAGCTCTTTCCTGATTTGTTTTGTTTTCTCTTTAATACTCTAATTGCCTTTTTTTTTTTGCATGTGGAATCTTTATCTGCCTGTTGTGCTGTGACTCAGGATATCATATCAACTCGGTCATTTTTTCTTTTCTCTATATACCCTCCAAGAGAAATGTTACTTACTCTCATTATTTCATGGACCATGGCTCTCAAATCTGTGTTGTTAAAGCTTCGTATAACTATCAAGCATATATATGTGTATGATGGCACATATAGATATATATCACATCTCTGTATCTTCCAAGATGTTCAAAGCCAATATGTCCCCAATGAACTCTTCTGTTCTTCCATAAGTAGATTCCTTGAATCTAGTTGCCCAATTAGACATTGAGGCATCCTCTCTCTACCCTCTTCCTCATTCTTCACATTCAAAAAGTCACCTAGTGTTATTTTTACCTCCCAAACATCTCTTGAAGCCACCCATTTCTCTCTGTCCCCAGTGCTTATGATGACCTTGGTTGAAGCCACCATTAAGTCTTTCTGAACTGCTGCCTAATTTATCTTCTATCTTTGTTCCTTCCATTCTCAAACCAGAGTAACTTCTAAAAGGCAAATGGGACCAAGTGACTCCCTGCTCACAAAAAATCAGTGGCTCCCCAGTGCCCTAGCCCTACAATTATAGTTCCACCAGATGATTCACAGGGTCCTTGGCAGGCCCCAGTTAATATTTTTCTCTTTGGTTCATCTTTAGCTTGTAATTTGTTTTCAGTGAATATGCATTACTTACATTATTTTAAAAACCATATCAAGTGGATTAGCAAGAAAGAAGTGAGACATGCAAAGGAAATGAAGAGCTAACAGAGATAGAAGGAGGACCAGGAGACTGTAGAATCAAAGGAACTAAAGAAGGGTGGCACTTTATAAAGATGGTAGGGTCAATATTATAATGAGACTTGGGGAGAGCAAGTAATTTGAAGATTGAAAAGAATGCCTTGGATTTGGACACTTGGAAATCCTAGAGATTATCGATGGAGCAGTCTCTGAATTTTTGAAGGTGAAAGCTATGGACAATCATCTGAAGAGTCAGGGACAGTGGGAGAAATGAGGATCTCCAGAGAATGATACTCCTCTGATAGGGTGGGTTCCATAGTGGATGTGATCAATTGATGGGACATTATGAAATGAGTAAGTAGGCAAGAAGACATTAAGATTGAATATGCAGAAGTTAGAGAAATAGCCAATGCCAGAATTTCCAGTCTTTAAGATAAAATGAGATCATGAGTATAGTGGGTGAGAATAGCTAGGAGAAGAAATACTCAAAAGACCAGAGAGATGTATAGACTGAACACAGCTACAGATAAGTTTGTAGGTGTCAGGAAGTCAAGGTATTTTCTGCCAGTAACCTCCATTTTCTTTTTAATCTTGAAGACAAGTTCTTATGAGTAATATCCTGACTTAATACATAGGTCTGTAATTGATAATTTCACATTGGAATATTTTAAAACAATAAAGGACATGTACTATTTATAAGAAGACACTTACCATGGGCGCCTGGGTGGCTCAGTGGGTTAAAGCCGCTGCCTTCGGCTCAGGTCATGATCCCAGGGTCCTGGGATCGAGGCCCACATCGGGCTCTCTGCTCAGCAGGGAGCCTGCTTCCTCCTCTCTCCTCTCTCTGCCTGCCTCTCTGCCTACTTGTAATCTCTCTCTCTGTGTCAAATGAATAAATAAAATCTTTAAAAAAAAAAAAAAAAGAAGACACTTACCTTAATTACCTAAAGAAATCTTCATTGGAAAGATTTTGTTTTGGTTTATAACTTTGCTCTAGGAAATGCTAAGAATTTACAAAATCTGACCTCAAACTGTAATATTAAATCTTGCCAAGCCAGGAAAAGTTTTAAATTGTTTAAAAATAAGATCAAGCATTATCTCAAAACAGATATATTAAAATTGATGATAATTTCCACAATATTCCTCAATATGAGAATCAGCCTGAATTATTAATGTTATATTGTTTGCATTTATATTTATCTCTAAAAACTGGCACATTATTAGAAGGAATTCAAAACCAAAGACATGTTAATATTTAAAATACTTTACTAGATATAGAATTCATCGCCCATGGGAGCAAAAATGGAAAGATATCCAGAAGAGATGAAGCCAAAGAACCGAAAAGGAAAAAAAACAAACAAAAACAAAACCTCTAGTGAAACCACTTTTCCCGAATTTTATTTTGAATTCTTTTCAGCTTCAAGAACAGCTTAATATGGAAAAAATAAAGCACAAGGCTGGAGAGAAGAGCCACAATTTTTCTTCTTCAATGTCAAAGAAATAGCTTTCCCTGCTCCTACTAAATTGGAACTAAGCTCTTAAGGATGAAAATAAATGACTAATTTCTTGGGAAATAACCTTAAATGAAAGATTCTTTTGGCCCAATGGTTGCTTTTCTTAAACTCCAGTTGACTTAACCTCATTCTCAAGGCCCCTTCTGCCCTTCCTTTCATTGCACCCTCCTGGTATCAAGTGTGCCTTAAAAGTCTGTCTCATCACTTGCTATACCTTTGGGAAATGTTTTCCTTTTCTGATACAATTTGTGGGAAGAAATAAGTCAAATGTGATTGTGCTTACTTAATTTATCTTTTAAAACCTTATTTCTAATGTTAAAAAAATTTTTAAAATTCAAACTAAAAAATATGACCATAAAATTTTGCAGAGTAATGTTTCTACCAACTCTGACAAAAAGCCCTGATAATCCTTTAAAAGTTTTTAACATATACCTAAATATTAATTTTAGTCTTCTCTTTTTAGTTAAAATTATATGAAATGATGCTTCTTAGTATCATCTATGTAAGAACTTCCAACTCCAGTGAAAGAAACTGAATTAATTTTATTACAGAATGATCCTTCTTCCTCTCTGGCAAAGACTGTGTTCATTTCAGAGCCCATCTCACAAGTTTTTTTGCCAGGTTAGCTATTTAGAACTTCAGGGTTGGCCCTAAGCATAGTATCTAAGCCAGTGATTAAAAAAATTTTTTTCAGCGGTGGAAATCTTTTCCTCCCCTGCCCTCAAACAAAACCTCAGCTATCCCATGAAATTAACATATACATAAATATATGTAAGAAACAATGGAACATCTGAAGAGAGAGAGTAAGGCATAGGTTCCTAGAACTCTGCCTGTTCCTTTTTCTTCATATAGACTCTCAAGGTACCTTCTTTGATTCTATGGTACACACAAAAACCCCTCATCTTCCCAATAGGAAGAGGGCCAATCTTTGGTCTCCATGCCCCTCTGGCTAACTCAATCAACATTATTTTGAGGTTAAGATGCTATGCATATTGTGTGTGGGGGATGGGATCACTGGGTGATGGGCATTAAGGAGGACACATGAAGTAATAAGCGCTGCATGTTACATGTAACTGGTGAATCACTAAATTCTACCTCTGAAACAAAATATGCTGTATGGTAATTAAATCGAATTTAAATTTTAAAAAAGATGCTCTGCATATCTCAGCTCCAGCAACAAGTGTAAACTGAGATTTCAGAATTGCTCTTCTGATCCTTTCATTCATTTCAACTCCTATTCCTTTGCAAAAGCCCTTGATTTTTTTTTTTTCTGGTCCAAAATAAAACTTACCAGTTACTCTTTTGCCTGGGCACAGTGATGCTGGATCTCTCTGCTTAATATTCCTCATGGCTTACTTGTGTTCACATACTGGATTTCACTGTGTATGTTGTTTTTCAAATTATTCAATATTCCTAGTACTGACCCTTGAAGAATGCTGCCCGGGAACAGCTGGCCCCTCTATCTACTCTCTCTTGTCCTTGTGCCCTTATCAGGTTCCCTGACCATAGCAACGCTTACTTCTTTTGAATTGCTTTGTTGCAGAACTTTGTCACAGATGTCCTAGAAACTTATACGATGACTGGTTTCTGCCTTCCGAGGCACCAGAGGAGCCCGAAGCACCTTTGATGAATTACCAGAATACGTGTAACCAGCGAAGCTATTTTTCCTCTTTGAGCTTTCTACACACAGGGTAAAAGGACTTACTTAATGGTGCATTCCAAGTGGGGACATTCACAATGCGAATCTTATCCTCTTCATGATCTTGTGGTATGTTAAAAGCTCTCATGTATTAAAACCTCTCTTTTCAGTCCATCAGTTTTCTCTGACATAAGCCATTACTATGAAAATTATCTTAATGAGCATTAAAGTTATAATTGTAACTAACAAATAATTTTAAAATGATTTCAGTAAAGTCAAGTGTATATGAAAAAAGTCTCAGTACAAAATGGCTTTCCTAAGTTGGCAGTGGCAGGTAAAATCTGTGATGAAATTTTTACCTCAGTGCAACAAACCAGCTTTCTCACTTGCTCAGCCGTGCTTTTTGAAGTTTTTCATGTACCACAAAATACATAATAAGGGATAGTTAAATTCACTCCGAACCCCAGCTACATGACCATGACATATTTGGAGGTGACTTTGAGGTGCATACCCAAATATGGTGCAACGCTTTCTAAATTTTCAGTCTGATTTCCTGCTGCCAGTTGCTTCTGCCAAATGCTTCTGACAGTGTGGCCAGTTTGTGGTGTCCCTAAAAATCATCAGCAATTTGAAAACATTAGCGCCCGGCAATAGTCATACTTTGCAATGATTGCCTGTATTTATCACCTTACTTTTCCAGGGTACAAATGGAAAAAAAAATCACAGAGAAAAATTAAATTTCTCTAGCAGCAGGAAAAATACAGAATTGAAAAATCAAATGCCCGATAGGATCCTAGCCCCTTTCTGTATTGTTTTAAAAAATAATAAACAATTGAGACACTGGGCTGATTCGGCTATGGAGAAGAAAAATACCGTAAATATGTATCCCTCCTCAAATTCTGCTTAGTCTGTCTGCACATTGGCAGAATATTTTGATGCTAAGATATTATGGCTATGTGGTAGTCCTAAAAATGGGGAGACGTTCATTGTTTCCTGCAGCAAATAGTCACTACGTGACTTGGTGGCATGAACTGGGTGTGGGAGTGCATAAGTACATGAGAAAGGCCTGGCATCTGCCTTCAGGATCCTATAGTTTCTTGAGACAAACAGTGATGTCCATACAATAGAGAGGAGACAGTCTTAGGAGAGCATGGATGCAGGGGGTACGTGCAGACTTCCCTGAGGAGCAAGAGTGAACCTGAAGCCCAAAGGATGGACGTGAGCAATGCAAAGCATGGTATGGGCCTTGGGAGAGCATTCCAGACACAGAAAGAAGAGTGGGGCTACCTACTAGGGATCTGTGGTTTGTGCAGAGCACAGAGGTGCCAACAGAAGAGATGAGTAGCATTCAGCCCCCAGCACCCCCCCCCCCCCCCTCAGCTTGTACATCATGACATGTAGCTGTCCCCCTCCCAAGATCACGTATGTTTCTCTCCACACAAGGTAGCAAATGCTTACCAAGCCAGTTCCTAGGAGTTGTTAATTTGAGTCCAGGATAAACTATTTTCACATAGAGATCCCCAAACTTAGTGGTTTAAACAACCTAGAAGTTTGTTTCCCCTTATGCAACACCGTAAGTGGTCCAGGGCTAGTAATGTGGCTCTGCTGTCTTCAGTGGGTGGGCTGATCTTTGAGTCCAAAGCTGCCCTGTGGTCTCTATCCTTCAGCCTTCAGGAATAGATGGGGCCTGGGGATATGCATGCATTTCTTTATGTAGGGCGAGAAACACAAGTAGTGTGCATCACGTGTCACTTCTTCATGAGAACTTAGTCACACTGTCACACCAAGATTCAGGGGAGGCTGAGAGATGTAGTCTGTGGCTGGAAGTCAGGTGGTATGCTAAAGCTAGCTTCAAAGAGTGGAGGATGGATGTTGGTGGACATGCAGCCGTCCTTGCCACAAGGGTGGTTGGGAAGGGGGGGGGACAATGGCAGAGAGGCAGGAGTCTGATCACACGAGGCCTCGTTCAGAGCAAAGGAGACCACATTAGGGTCTTTAAAAAGAGCAGAGGGAGATTTATGAGTACAGTATTTGTTTACAGAAAAGGCTTTTGCCAAAAAAAACCTTGATTGATCAGGGCAGACATGCACCAAGGTTTTCCACGGATACTCCCACTTAATTATCACAGTCCTTGTTTACCTACATCCCAAATATGCATCCGGGGTACACATATCTGAGTCTTATGGTCTCTGAAGAAATGGCCTGAGGGCTTTTAACTATAGTTGTGTGTAGACAGAGACAGAAACCTGAAATATCCTGTGCTATTCAGCTTTATACGGTCAGTGATGGTAGAACATGCTCTGAGTTTACATACAGTCACCAGCACCCAACAGAACACACAAGCCTCAGTGCGGAGGTGGCCACACCAGCACATTTTTATCTGCAGATACAAGCATGGCCTCTGCACCGTGGTCAGCCACAGGAGAGATGAACCACCCTCGAGGGGGCACAGTCCTGCCCACAGCCTCTCTGGGGAGCGTCAGCTCCCACTACAGATACAGGGCCATCCACGTGGCATTCAGGCCAACACCCCAAATTCTGTCTACACTGGAAACATCGGGGCCAAAGACTTAGCTGCTGTCTGAGTTGGTTCAGGATACAGGAACTCGACTTGAATCCAGCGAGGAGCACTTTAGAGCCACCTCTCCCATACCCACAGCCTCAACTTGGCAGAGTTCTGCTCTTGTAAGGACAGGCTCTTTATATATATAAACGTAAATGTAAATATAAGTGTGTATATGTGTGTGCATATATATGTGTGTGTGTGTAGTGTGCGCGCGCGTGTGTGTGCACGCGCGTGTGTATTCTTGTCATTTTTATCCTCTTGGTAACTATTTGAGGTACATATTACCATCCTTATAGAATCACAGATCCTGGGGAAGCTGGATGAGTTGGTAGCTTCACCCATAGCCAGGATTCAAACCCAGTTATGTCTGGCACCAAACACATGCTCATTTCCCTGCCTCCTGTGTTAGTTATTTAATTAGTAGCTTTCTTCCTCGGATTTAATCCATTTTCTAAATAGGATCAATGGGACTCGCTTTGGGACATCTGTCTAAATTAATGTATTATTTATGTGTATAGTCTAAAATGATTTTTTTGAAAACATACCTAAATTAACCTGCAAATCACTGGCTATATCCTATAAAAAGTACATCAGAAAATTCTGATGTTCTTATTCTTAAAAAATGGCTTATGGCAGCTTTAGTGCCTATAGGCTGTCCGGACCCTTGTCTTAAGGCTTTATTATAAAATCATTCTAGGGCGCCTGGGTGGCTCAGTGGGTTAAAGCCTCTGTCTTCGGCTCAGGTCATGATCTCAGGGTCCTGGGATCGAGGCCCGCATCAGGCTCTCTGCTCGGCAGGGAGCCTGCTTCCTCCTCTCTCTCTGCCTGCTTGTAATCTCTCTCTGTCATATAAATAAATAAAATCTTTAAAAAAAACAAAATAAAATCATTCTATTTATGATAGGACATCATTTCTTTTAGGATTTCAATCAGTTAATGTGAAAAATACAGTAAATCGTGGTGGTGTTGACTTAATTATTTATGTTATCAACTGATAGATTAATACTTAATTTCTGGTTAATAATTATTAATTGAATTGTCAGAGCTAAAACTTCAGATGGTGCTAAAGCACAGAGGACTGAGTTAATAAAAGTCAAACCTAATGAGGAGAGTTAAATGAATCACAGCTAAGCCTCAAAACTAGGAAATGGGGCTTCTATCCCTTAGCCAGGGGTTTTTGAGATTTGTCTGTGTTGTTGCATGTGTCGGGCGGCTTTTTCCTTCTCATTGCTGGGTAACATTCCATCATATGGATGTACCTGTCTTTGTTCAGCCATTCATCTGTTGAGGGACATGTTGATTGTGTCTGTGTTTTGGTGATTAGGAAGAAGGTGGCTGTAAGTATTGACAGAGAGGTTTTTGTGTGCACGTATGTTTTCATTTCTCTTGGGTAAATACCTGGGAGCAGAGGGGCTCGGCCATATGGTAGGTGCATGTTTAATTTTGCAAAAAGCCGGCAAGCTGTTTTCCAAGGTGGTTGGATCATGTTACATTCTCAGTGTAGGAGCAGTGTATGAGGGTTCTGGTTCCTCCACATGCTTGTCAGCACTTAGTACTATCAGACTTTGGAATTTTCGCCATT
Source organism: Ailurus styani (assembly GCA_002007465.1). Classification (NCBI taxonomy): domain Eukaryota; kingdom Metazoa; phylum Chordata; class Mammalia; order Carnivora; family Ailuridae; genus Ailurus; species Ailurus styani. The sequence goes on along the minus strand of LNAC01000067.1, from coordinate 4,781,268 downwards.
CTGGTAGATGTGTGCCAGTGTCTCAAGAGGTTTTGGTTTGCATTTTCCTGATAGTGGTCTTGAGCTTTCTTTTGCTGGTTTGCCATCCGTATATCTTTGCTGAAGTTTCTATTCAGACATTTTGCAAATTTTTAATTGAGTTGTGTATCTTGGTATTGAGTTGTAATGATTCTTTATGTAATTTGAATAATACAAGTCCACTGACAGATATGTAAAAGCACATATATATGTTTATAAAAGTGGAAACTTGCCCCGGTTTTGACAAAAGAGGAGCTGGCTGGACCCAAAGTTACCTAAGTCGGGATCTTGAGTATCCCACTTCCAGACCCAAACTCCCCCACTCTGAGGATGTCTGGGACTTGTACCAGCAAAACCAAGGGGACATTTTGGTGCAAGGAAAGTATATTTATCCAGTTAGATGTCCAGACATACAATCATTTGTTGTCAACACACCATTTCACCGTAAAGGAAAGCAGCATCTTTGCTGCCTCTCCTAGTCTCAGTAAACATGCTGCATGTCCAAGGGCAGCCCTCTGACTGCGTGGCATTGCGCCAGTGGCACCCCCAGGCCTGTCCCTGGCTGGTCGTGCAACACATCTTAGATGTGTTTCTACTTTTCTTTGGCCAGGATGCCAATTTTCAAAGAGATTTTCATTTTTACTTCTCTGCATGCAAAATGGGGTAAAAATGATCTGGTCAACATTCTTATAAGTAGTCACACTGGCAAGTAACCATCTGAGAAAAAAAATACCTTTAGGAATTTATTTCACAGAAATTTGATCAGATTTCCCCCAATCACAAAAGCATGACCTAGGGAAGGTATGAACATTTGCAGTAGTCAGTGTGCATATTTTAAGTTACTTCTTACCATAAGCAGAGGTAAAAATACTAAGTTCCATGTCATAAAGAGACCCCCTCAAAATGCATGTCAGTTTTCATTGCCGTACATAGAAAATTAGGGGTGCTTTTCTGATTTTTTTTCCTCCTTGGGGATTCAAACTTTAAACTGGAGCTATAAAGAATAATAGCTTCAACATTAAAAATATTTTTCTTACTTTTACTTATGGGTAACTAAAGACCTAGAGAATGAAGTGCTTTTTCCCAAAAGCATATTGCAAACTAGGACATTATAAACAAGTCTTGACTTGTTAACCATAAGGATAAGCCATTATGTTTGATCACTCCTGAACCACAGACATAGTTGCTCTGATTTCGATATGCATAAGCTATAATTAATTTGATTTTAAAAATGTAACTTTTGTTTAGCACCTGTACTTTTAAATTTGTGTCCAAAGATATTTCAAAGAGATATCTTACACCATGGCAATGGATTAGAAAATATGGAGAACACAGCTCCTAAGAACCTAAGAGTTTTGTATTTTTTCTTTTAATAACAAAAACTGATTGATCCTGAAGGAAGTGAAAAAAAGGGAGCCTTAGAAGGAATGTTAATGCATGCATATTTTTGGTACATTAAAGACTCCAGCGTGCTAATTCAAGCACTGTTTACTTTTTGTATATAACAGGATTGCTGTTTTCAAGTGAAAAACAGAAGATACTTTCTGAGTGCCAAAAACTACTTATTCATGCAGTCTGAAATACCATTATTATTATTATTAATTCTTACGTCTAGCATCTGTGAATAGCTTCTTATACGAGAAAACCATTTTGGGTCAGCCGAAGGCCAAAAATAATGAGCTGGCCTCCTGCCTCTGTGTATTGAGTCAAGTAGCTGCCAGTGAATAAAACTGATTGTTTTTGTTGTTGTTCCTGGGATAAATTTCAGAAAATGAAAACAAACAGTTGTTGGTGCTTTTCATAAATTTCCAGTGGAAAGAATATATTTTTCACAGGTTTAAAGACTGACTGCACTATAAGTAACCAAACAATTACGAGAAGCCGCCCGGTGTATTTCTGTGGTTTAGCAAAAGGGCCAAGTCGGAAGGAAAAGACATTCCCGGCATTTTCTGAAGCTAGATAAATACAGAGAAGAAATATAGATGAAAGATGGAACTGCTCTCCACAGTCCCTGCCAGATTCCTCAACTTTTTGGCATACTAATTGAATTTGGCAAATGTAACCAGTAACAATCTTTTCCATTAAAAAGAGTAGCATATACTTTAACATACTGTTTGTGCATTTTTTGACCCTCCAAAACTGTCTCTCTTTTTTAGAGAGTGATTCCTTCTGCAGAGTTGGCTGCAACTTCATTTATTTGAAACGGATCATTTATCACCAAAAAAAAAGCTGCAGGGCACAGCTACTGTTGAACAGCTCCAACCTACAGCTCGGCAGGAAAAGTGGCTTTTTCTGAGACCGAAAGATGCTTTACCATGTGCCAACAGCATTTCATGCCAACCTAATGCCTTGATATCCAAACCTGTGTAAATGTGAGGAATCCTGGACTGTACCATTTAGAGAACATAAGCTACCCAGTCCTGTCATTTTCTTTTATTTGTGATCAGAAAAACTCTAATGTGGCCCGATGTTCCTAATTTTGGTAACATGATTATTTTAAGAAAAAGAGTACCTCTGTAGCCCTAAATCTAAATTTCACGGACTCCAACACTTCTTAACCCTAAAAATTTTTTTTTTCCTCATCTGGCAGTGATACTGTAGGAAACTTACTCAGATTGGTAAGTAGCAGTCTCTAAAAATATGGTGGTGAGGAGCAAGGACCAAGGCCATGGTTTCCAGCTTGGCCCAATTCAGGAAAGGAAGGCTCCCACCTGATAGGCCTCATATGCAAACTCCAACGGAAATGACTTTTTGTTTTTACCTTTCATTGGTTTTGTCTACACTAAATAAAAATACAAGACTAGGGTGTCCACCTGTTGCTGTGAATTTCGTGAGTGCAACACGAAATTCACATTTTGGTTTTTAAATAGCGAAACATTCAAGCACCCTTTGTATAGTTGGCAGGGACGTGTGTTCGTTATTGCTCTAATGTTATTTGCCATCTCATGCACCCTTTCTTAATCATTAAGTAGCAGCTAATTTAAAGCAAGGGCAAAGCATTAGCTTGGTGTGAGTGCCAGATAAATTCTGTGGTTTCAATTTAAAGTTTGGAGTCAACAGTGACAGATATAAAAATGAGAATCTGTAATTTGCCAAGTTTAAAGTCCCAAAACCAACATGTGAATGCTTCACAGGTTTATACATGCTTAAAATGAAGACTATTTTGCATAGATTCAAAATGCTGAGGGAGTGTTATTTCTTAAACTTAAGATGACAGTATAATAATAGACTTCATTTAATCACAAAGTATTTGACCAAAAAAAAAAAGAAAGAAAGAAAGAAAGAAAAGAAAAGAAAAGAAAAGCCAAAAGTCACTGTTTAAATTTCAGGATGTGAAATCCATACTGGCAGTTGGCAATAGCTAGGTCTGAAATATCTTCAATAGAAGTTATAAATAATTGCCTTTCACTTTTTAAATTTATATCCATTTATCTTACAAAGCTTTGCTTTATGAATGAATTCTATAATAATAATAATAATAATAATAATAATAATAATAAAATAGAGCTAGCCAAAGCAGTTAGCAAGAATTTATAATTTTAGAAACAAGGCACAATACTTTAGAAATACGGGTAGAATGACTTCTGTAGATCTTTAAAATATTTGCAGTAATATCCTCTCAACTAAAATGTACACAACTCTAAAACACCCTCAATAACAGCATGATAATAAAAGACAGTGAATGTCAACTGACCTAAGTTTTTCATGTTAGTTGGTCCGGAAGTCAAAATCCTGGCTTGTCACATTATTGCACACCCTTTACGTTGTCTTCCCAGCCCACCGGGGAAGCACTTGACTGTCCCTGTCCCTCACCCCCCAGGGCAAGCCTTGGAAGCCACTCTGTAAAGTGCGCACTATTTCTTTGTCCACACTGACTGGATAAGTGGGTACTTTTCCAGAATGGGGCCAATCAGATCCCCGTCCCTGAAGTTTCTGAATCGGAAGTGGGAATGGTGTGTGGCTTCACTGGGTTGAGTGGTGGGTGAAGCTGGGGGACACAGTGGAGGAAACCATGGAGAAACAGGGAAAGACAACTGGCAGAAAAAGAATAAAATGAAACAGAGACAGACGACAGATGAAAAAAGAAAAATGTGAAATAAAACATGTGAAACTCTGTCTTAGCACCTTTTCCGGGCTCTGCTGCATGCCTTCTTTCCTTCTTCTCTCCCCTCCCCTCCCTCCCTTCCCCTCTTCTTTTTCTCTTTTTCTCTTCTTTTCCTTCCTTCCTTTCTCTCTTTCTCCTTCCTTTTCTCCCTCCCTTTCTTCCTTCCTGCCTTCCTTCCTCTCTCTCACTTTTCTTTTTCTTCCTCTTCTTTTTCTTTCTTTCTTTCTCTCTCCCTTTTTTCTTTCTGTTTTCTCTTCTTTTTTTCCCTTCCTTTCTTTTCCTTTTCCTCCCTCCCTCCCTCCCTTCCTTCCTTCTTTCCTTCCCTCTTCTCTCTCTCTCTCTCTCTCTCTCCCTTCCTCTCTCCCTTCCTCCCTCCCTTTTTCTTGCCTTCCCCAATACAAAACTAAGAGTCGGGTGCTTAGCTAACTGACCGTGCCAACCAGGTGCCCCCACGGCTCTGATGATTTCTTGATCACGAGATCTGTCAAATGTCCATGTATCCTCTTTGGTGCCCAGCTTATCTGAGTTATTTATGTTGCTTGCAACTTATTGTATTCTAATTGGTCCTGCACTCTATCAATGGGACTTTGGACAAATCACTTAGATTATAGAACTAAAAACCTCCCAATCTTTAAAATGGGTATAGTAATGCCTGTATCACAGGGTTATTGCAAAGACTAAACAAAATAAATAGGTCTCCTGGGTGGCTCAGTGGGTTAAAGCCTCTGCCTTCGGCTCAGGTCATGATCCCGGGGCCCTGCGATCGAGACCCGTATGGGGCTCCCTGCTCAGTGGGGAGCCTGCTTCCTCCTCTCTCTGCCTGCCTCTCTGCCTACTTACAATCTCTCTCTCTCTCTCTGTCTAGGAAAGAAAGAGAGAAAGAGAAAGAGGGAGAGGGGGAGGGAGGGAGAGAGGGAGAGAGAGAAGGAGAGAGAGAGAGAAAGAAAGAAAAGAAAGAAAGAAAGAAAGAAAGAAAGAAAGAAAGAAAGAAAGAAAGAAAGAAAGAAAGAACTTAGCCCAGCAGTGACCACTCAGTAATTGGCTGCTATTTTAAAAAGAGATTATCCTATAATTTACATTTTATAAAATACACACAGCTATTTATATTACATATTTGTTAGTCAAGGGAAAGCTCTGTAATCTCTTATTATTAAGCCTAGTATTCTAAAATTTGCTAGTTATTCATTTAATGGGTGATTCAAATTATTTGGTGAAATTTAAAATGAAAAGGGCTTGCTAACAACTATTATCACTATGGTTATTTCCCTCTTTGTAGTAGAAACCTTGAAAAAAATTCATAATTCTTCCTGTTCCCTTACTCTCTTGTCTAATCTGTAATGAAGTCCTGTTTAGGCTGCTATGTTGTTGTGCACTGACAGCTGGTGAGCTTCCTTTCCTAGGGAGATTTTTGCTAACACACTTTCTGACCTGCTCCCTACGCACCTCTGAGAGTGATCTTCAAAAACAAAAACGGGATCATAGCACTGTTCTCATTAAAATTTTTCAGTGGCGGGCGCCTGGTGGCTCAGTGGGTTGAAGCCTCTGCCTTCAGCTCAGGTCATGATCTCGGGGTCCTGGGATTGAGGCCCGCATCGGGCTCTCTGCTCAACAGGGAGCCTGCTTCCTCCTCTCTCTTTGCCTGCCTCTCTGCCTACCCTCTCTGCCTACTTCTCTCTCTCTCTCTGTCAAATAAATAAATAAAATCTTTAAAAAAGTTTTTTTCAGTGGCTTCTCAGTACAGTAGAATAAAATCTCAGTTCTTCATTATGGTCTGGCACTGCCCCTGTAATTCAGCCCCCTACCCTGCCAGCTTTCCAGACACCTCTTGTGTCACCCTCCCATTCTGTCACTCAGCCTCAACTGCCTTGATCTTCTTGCAGGTCCTTGGAAACTCCAAGCACGTTTCCACCTTATGACTACAGCAGATACTTTCTGTAAATTCTTCTCCCGTTTTCATTCTTTGTTGTATCTTAGTGTAGACGCACCTGCTCCAAAATGCTTTCTCTGACTTCCTGGTCTCAAGTATGTTAGCCCTCTGTTATTCTTCATCCAACCCAATTTATTTCCTTCATAGCATTCAGCACACGTATTAATTATTTTGTCCATTTATTTGTTTTTGACCAGGACTTTCTTATAGTGCTTGAGAAAGCTATGAGTCCCTTGGTCCTTCTCTTTCTTCCTGAATTCTGGGAGTGATGAATAGGTCAAGTCCTGTCTGTGTGGAGAATCTATACACTGTGTCTTTATTCTACCCCTTTGCAAAGGGATACATTTGTGAAGGAGGAGTCATTTCCTGGATCAGCACTAAGCATATGTGGTCGTTCTTGGCTACCTCTTCAAGAGGTCTTGCCCCCAGTTAGCTGCATATTTTCCTCTGATTTCAAAAAATTAATAACAGTATGTGGTATATGGAAATGAAGTAGGGTGGAATCATCTCTTCACAAATAGTTATCAATATTCAGCATTTGAAGGATTAATTTGTTAAAAGGAAATTCAGAAACATATAAAATTATCTTTAAATAGATTCTATAAAGCCATAGGCTATCTCCAGATAGATTAACTTAAAGTAGAAATTAAAAGATAATTCCCTGTGGTAAAATCTTTAAATAAATTCAGATGATAAACTGAAAGGGGAAGCTAAGTCAGTTAGTGATTAAAATTCTTTTTTAAAAAAAAGATTTATTTATTTGAGAGAGCTGGGGAGGAGCAAAGGAAAGAGGGAGAGAGAGAATCTTAAGTATACTCCATGCTGAGGGAGAAGTCCTGCAGGGCTCAGTCTCACAAACCTGATATCATGAGTTGGACGCTTAATCGACTGAGCCACCCCTAAGCCAAGTGATTAAAATTCTGAACAAAAAATATTTATCCAAATTTTACATTTGAACTCTCATCTGACATAAAATCAGTACAGTAAAAGTAATCATTTAGTAATAATTATTAAAACCAATTATCGGTCAGTGCATAGGTCCACCAAAAATCATGTCAAGAGTGCTCATAGCAGGGGTGCCTGAGTGGCTCAGTCGTTAAGCATCTGCCTTGGGCTCGGGTCCGATCCCAGGGTCCTGGGATCGAGCCCCACGTTGGGCTCCCTGCTCAGTGGGGAGCCTGCTTCTCCCTCTCCCACAACCCTTGCTTCTTTTCGCTCTCTTGCTATGTCTCTCTCTGTCAAATAAATAAGTAAAAAATCTTTAAAAAAAAAAAAAGAGTGCTCATAGGAGCAGTATTTTAATAGACCTAATTTATTCTCACTTTAATATATAGAAGATTATTTAAAAAGTGTCTTGTTCAAGTTATCCATTTGTAAGTTTCTCAGAATGTTGAAGATGTACTATATAACTTGTAAAAAATGTCTACAATTACACGTAAAGTAACGTATTATATATTCTCTAGAACATATGAGAAAATAGCATCTAAAATAAATTAGAAAACAGTATCTGGAATAAATTAGAAACTGGTGTCATAGTTTAAATAATAAAAGGTTGAAGTCACTTTGGAATATTTAGTCTTAGCAGAAGAAACATGTTTGCACACAAATCAGTGCACAGATATCCTAAGTGTTAGGAAAGATAAAGCTGAATCAATAATAATTTATAAGTCATTCCAGTAATCTGTGTAAATATACAAAATTTGAACACAATTATGGTGGACACTGTGGTGGCTACACAGCATAACTGAGTAGAAGAACAGCTGGCTGATGAAGAATGTCTCTACATACCACAATTACCAGAGAGATAACTGTAAAACTTAGCATCTAAACTAAATAAATTAATTTTTAAAATAGGCTAAATGTGGACTAATTCATCCAGGATATTAAAAGAATGTCCCCTTGAAATATGAAGTAAGCAACGTAAGGGCAAATAAAAAGTTGCTTTACACTCAAAGTAGAAGACTTAATGGATTTTCTTGTCTAACTGGTGGTTTGGGATAATACTATGAAATAAATAGGGGTTAGAAAAGTTATAGTGACCACATGTTCTGATCCCAAATCAGGAATTTTAGCAATTTATATGAAAAGTTTTATGAGGGTATAAAAATTAAATTACATTTATACATTTAACATACATTTAGGGTCCATCTAAATCAACTTTATAGAAAATGTTAAAACATATCAAATTTGAATAGTCAATAAAGGCAATCACAGAAGTATTTTAGCAGTATTCAATTCCTTTTTCTAAGTTTAAGTGTATTCCTTAGCCAGAGCTTCTCAAACTTTATTATGAATATGAGCCATCTGGGAATCTTCTTAAATGCAGATTCTGATCCAGTGGGTCTGGGGTGGAGTCTGAGATTCTGAACTTCTAACAAGCACCTTGGTGCTCCTGTTGCTCTCTGTCTGGGACCACACTTTGAATAGCAAGTCCTGAGCCCTTGGGCTGTTGGGAGAGACCAAGAACAAGAAAAGGCCCGAGACGAGTTGCCACCAAGCCACAAGCAACTTTGTTCATTTATTTCAGTGTGCCATACAAATATTCCATGTTTTTCTGCTGACAGGGAAAAGGTTAGGAAGCAGCATTGCAGAAGACAATCATATAACATATATTTTGATACACTTTCATGGGCAACTCTTGGATTGGGTCTGGAATACTGGGTCAGGTCTTCCTATTTTTAAAGCTTACAGCTTTGAGGATTGTATTTTATTTATTTATTTATTTATTTATTTATTTATTTTATTTATTTTATTTTTTTAAAGATTTTATTTATTTATTTGACACAGAGAGAGAGAGAGATTACAGGTAGGCAGAGAGGCAGGCAGAGAGNAGAGAGAGAGGAGGAAGCAGGCTCCCTGCTGAGCAGAGAGCCCGATGCGGGCCTCGATCCCAGGACGCTGAGATCATGACCTGAGCCGAAAGCAGAGGCTTTAACCCACTGAGCCACCCAGGCGCCCTGTATTTTATTTATTTTTATTTATTTTATTTTTATTAACATATAATGTATTATTTGCTTCAGGGGTACAGGTCTATGAGTCATCAGTCTTATGCAATTCACAGCACTCACCATAGCACATAACCTCTCCAATGTCTATAATCCAGCTACCCCATTTCTCCCTTCCCCACCCCCCAGCAACCCTCAATTTGTTGAGGATAGTATTTTAAATGAGTTAACATGTCAAATTGTCTTCTCTTAGGTATAGGAACTTATATTTTTTATAGCATTAGCAGAAAGTTCTCCTTGTTTCGTTTTCTTTGATGAGGAGCAAAGAAAGTGCCCCAGGGACATTGTCTTCACGCTCGCAGGGGTGCCGCAAAGCACAATTTCTATGACTCCATGCCTATCACAATTCCACGTGGGCCTGAGCCACACTCCTCCTGTTCCATGACATCATACACTGGAACATTCTACATGCAAAGTTGTATTCGTTAGATGGATTAACTTTCAATGCAATGGCTTAATCGTCCTCTGGTGTTCTTTAATCTTTTCCTTTGAGAAGGTTGATTTTTGTTTCCCTTGTATTCAGTATCATGGAACAACTAATGTAAATGATGGTCTGGCTCTCTTGCCACTGAAACTCTGGGGGAACGGTGGCTCTTAAACTTTTGTGTGCTTCTCAGTTACCTTAGGAGCTTGGTTGAAATAGTTTCCTGGTCTTATTCATAGAGACTCTGAGTCAGTCAATTTAGGGCATGGGCCAGCCACCTTTATTTATCTTTTTTCAAGCTCTGTATTGCTTCTAGACAGGTGAATTGTAGACCACACCTTTTGAGAAACACTGCTGTAATGGACCACAGTACATGAACGTGGCCAACGAGTTACTGTTGGGCATGTTCCATAATAAAGAGTATTGTGTAATGAGAGATGAAAGCTCTGACTTGTAAGAAGTTATAAGGCCTTAGCTTAGCATGAGTTTTTTGTCCCTGGTATCCAGTTTGAACTTAGGTTTTTAATTTAATTTCTTTCATTAGGGGTTTTTCTTTTTACTGTATAATAATTAATGGCATTTATAGTACCTAGAAGTCTGTTCTTTTTACTGTATAACAATTAATGGCATTTATAGTACTTAGAAGTCTTGGTGATAGGGGATGTTTTTCATGGTAAAAATAAGATATATGAAAGGTGGCTAGTTACAAAGATCTTAGACTTTTGGAATAGAGCTCATGTAAGTGGTAGTTATTGAAAATTGACATAGATTAGTGTAAAAGACTTAAAGTAAGCCCAAAGCTCTTGTATTCAGGTTTTCTACTTTCAATTTTCTTAATTCTAAAAATGCAAATATATACATACATGTGTATATTCATACACATACAAACATATATAACATAAACTGCCATTAAGATTAACTAATATATCACTACCTTTGGAAAATATAGCTACTTTTCCTAAAGTCCAAGTAATAGATAGAAATAATTGTTTTAAAAAAATCACAAAATCATCTGGATTTAACTTCATATACTATAACTCTTACCAGTAATAATGTTTAATGGGCATAAATTAAGAATATGCAGAAGCTGAAAACACAGCAAGCAAGGCTAGAAAATCCTGAAAACTAAGGAGAGAAACAGAGATTGGGGCTGCAGAAGGACAGCACCATTCTACCATAAAACAAGTATGCTCTCTGCCAAGTCCTCTTCCCGCTTTGTGCTTTCCCAGACAGCTGCTTTGTCTCCTAAAGCTGTTTCTCAACCAGGGTCAGCCTTCCAAACACAGTCTTACATACTGGTGCCCACACCCACACACTTGTGCCGTCAAGGCACTCCTGCTTTACCCTGCACTGGGCGTTAAGAGAACAGACTATGGAACCGATTTCTTGGGTCCTTTCCTTATGACCTGGGTGATTCAGGGCAAATCACTTAATCTCTGTGTAACTCAGTTTCTTTATCTGCAAAAGGAGATGATTCCCATCTCACTGGAAAATGGAAAAGACTAAATAAAAGGATACGTGTGAATGCAGCTTTTGGAATAGTGGCTAGGCACAGAGGAAGCCGAATAAAATGAAAATGATACTACTTTCATTATTATCTCTTTTGCTGTACTTACATGCAGCTCTCTTTTTCATCTTTTCTCACCTTTAGCTTTCAGGAAGGGGAGAGAAATGTATTTTGCTGGGATGTGGCGGTGGTGACGTAGCCAAAGCATAAGATGGATTCATTATAATGAAGCAGAGACAAGTATTCTATTAGCCCAGACCGTCCTAGACACATCTGATTTTTCCAAAGGCTCCCTGGATATTTGAGAAGACTGAAATCACCTCAAGGGCAAAAACATTGCCTAGAGCTCTCCAAGGAAAACTTAAAAAGAAAATAATAAAGTGGCTTTAAAGAATCATTATCGTATCAGATTTTTAGATGCACCACACTTATAAGAATGCAAAGAATTAAGATTAAAATTCTTAATTCCTCCTGAAGAGATTCTTATCTTGTAAACCTTTCTGTCAAAGCAAAGTGCTAAATAAATATGAAAAAGATGGCTCCTTATTCCATTAGTTAATAGCTCCATAAGCAACTATTAAAAGGCAGCACGGCCCTAGTGCAGTAATTTTCAATTCTTTCTAAAGCAGCAAAAAGCTGTTTTGAAACAAGATCTCATGCATAATTTAAATATATAAAATGGAAAAACTAGCTGGTGTAAGTTAAGTAAGTGACCACCCCCCACACCAAGCACTGGCTTCCCCCTTGCCCTGAGTACTGGGCCCTGATCTCCCAGGGGAACTCTAACAGTCCACAAGACATGGTTTGAAATTTGCACATCTAGTGGAAACAGCCCTAAACTAGACATCACAATCATTTATGATGTTATGCCATGTGTTGATTGTGTGGTTTTTGGTACCTCACTGATCTCTGGGACTTACATTCCTCATCTGCAAAATGTGTGTTTAAAGTGGATAACTCACCTCTACCAGCTCTCACTTTCCACAAATTTATTGTATAAAGAAAGTATAAAAAGAAAGCTAAGAATTCTGCTTCATGCTAAGATAGGGTAACAGGGAACGGGATTTATCTTCCCATCTAAAACAACTTAAAAATGCTAAAATCTATAAAGCAATGGGTTTTATGACACTGGACATCAGGCACCTGTGGTCCCCAAGAGAAGGAAAACTCCAGAGTTCAGTCTTACAATTGTCCCAGCCTACTGCCTGGAGCGAGTTGTAGCACAGGGAGAGAAGCCCAATGAAGCACAACAACCTTCTGAGCTGGGAGGCCAAGGTTAGGGATCTGTGATGACTAGAGTCTTCAGGGAAGATTACTGGAGGAGAGAGAGCTCTCTGAGCACAGAACTCTGGAGATTTGCTGTCAGTACCCCTGAAACTTCAGCCCATATCTGATGAGCACTTGCGTGTGTGGAAACCACATACCCAAGGACAGATCATCTGGAACAATCTCTGAAACTCAAACAGGTCCACTACTAGTGCCTGATCTCACCACCCAGTGTGAAAGACTTCCTAATTCATGGGCTTCAGATAGAGTAACTGTAAGTCTCTTACCTCAGTAGTGGGTAAAAGTTATCCATACTCTAATGTTGCTTACAAAGCATGAAACTGAAAGGAGCAAATTGTTTCTGAGTAACATAATGGCATCCTAGGAAAAAACTCAAGAATATTTACAGAAACTATCTCTCACTCAAAACATTAAAATTCAGTGTCTTCCAAGAAACAGACTCTTAACTATAGAGAACAAACTGATGGTTACCAGAAGGGAGATGAAAGGGGGATGGGTTAAATAGGTGATGAGCACCAGGTGGTGTTGAAATTGTTGAATCACTACATTGTGCACTGAAACTAATACAACACCGTGTGTAAACTACACTGGAATGAAAATTAACAACTTAATAAAAAATTCTCCTCCACCCCAATGTCAGTGTCTGACATGACTGATGATAAAGAGAAAAATCAACCAACTGAAAGCAAACCAGAAATGACACTAGGACTGTTACTAGAACTGGATTTCATGCTCTAGGGGAAAGACTCAGCATGTTAAACAGTGACATGAAAGACACAGGAAGACCCAACGTTAATTTTGAGAGATGCAATTATGCTGAGACGTGAAATGCACTGATGGGAATAAAGGTAAATTAAACATTGAAAAAAATAAGATTTTCTGAACTTGAAGGCATAGAAATAGAAACATCCCAAATTAAAACACAGAGAGGAAAAAAAAAAGACTGGAAAAATGAACAGAGCCATAAGGAGCTGTGGGAAAACATCAAGTAGCCAAATACGGGTGAAAATAGAGTTTCCAAAGGACCGTAGAAAGAGGAGACAGAGCAAATAGTTTTCTATTTGAAGAAATAATGGCTCCAAATTTTCCAAATTTGATGAAAACTATAGCTTCTAGATCTAAGAAGTTCAACAAAGCCCAAGCATAAGAAACATAAAGAAAACAACATAAAGGCACATCATAATCATATTGCTCAAAATCAGGGAAAGTGATAAAATTTTAAAAGCAGTAGTACAAAAAAAATGACATACATGTAAAAAATCATAAGAATGACAGCAGATTTCTTCTCAGAAACAACACAAGTGTGACTACAATGAAGCAATATGTTTATTGAAGGAAAAAAGTCATTGTAAAATTCTATGCCTACCAAAAATATTTTTCAAACACAAAGATAAAGTCTTTTCTAGACATACAAAATATGAAAGAATTTGTCAATAGAGCTGTACTACAGAAATGTTAAAAGTCCTTTGGGCAGAAAGAAAATGAGACCAGATGGAAATCTACATCTACAAAAGGGAATAAATAGCACTTTTTCCTACTTATTTAAAGCTCTATAATTGATAATTATTTACAGCCAAAAACAAGAACAATATGGAATTTATAATATATATGATTCAAATACATGACAATAGCACAAAAGCTAGGAAGACAAAAATGGAAGCCTAGTGCTGTATGATTTTTTTTTTAAAGATTTTATTTATTTGACAGAGAGAGAGAGAGAGAGAGAGAGAGATCACAAGTAGGCTGAGAGGTAGGTAGAGAGGAGGAAGCAGGCTCCTTGCTGAGCAGGGAGCCCTATGCGGGCCTTGATCCCAGGACCCTGAGATCATGACCTGAGCGGAAGGCAGAGGCTTTAACTCACTGAGCCACCCAGGCGCCCAATGCTATGTGATTCTTAGACTATATGTTTCTGTGTGTAATAGAACTTGAAAATACACTGTGCTGAATTTTATATAGATATATATACACACACTATAAACTCTAAAGCAAGCACTAAAGGAACAACAAAGAATCATACCTAATAAAAACTAAACAATAAATAATAAAAACAAAAGGATAAAATAGAATGTTAAAAAATTTTAATTAAGCCAAGAAGACAAAAAGAAAAGAATAGATGGGAAAAGAGGGAACAAATAAAATCACATTTAAAGCCAATCATGTCAATAGTACATTAAATGTAAATAGTGTAGACACCCCATAACCTCCCCCCAAAAGGCAGAGGTTTTGATTTGAATTAAAAAAAAAAAAGGCAAGTTCCTACTAAGTGCTACTGATAGTTAATAAATAAAAATACACAAATGGGGTAAAAGTATAGGAAGAGCTATAGTATTTAGCATGCTAATTCTAACCAGAAGAAAGAAGGAGAAAAGGCAGATTTCAAAGCAAAGAATATGACAAGGGATGAAAGTGATTTCATACATATAAAGGTGTTGTCAAGAGGACACACTATTCCTAAATACTTACACACTTAACAAAAGAGCTTCAAAATTCCTGAAGATAAACTGATGAGATGGAACGGTGAGAAAATTTGGCAAATCCACAATGACTGGGGTATTTCTGTAGTATAGTGGTTAATACATTTGCCTCACAAAATTAATAGATGGAGCAAGTAGTTATAAAATCAACAAAGATGTAAAATATTATTGAACAATATTAACCAGCTTGGTCTTATTAAGCTTTATAGAACACTTTATTCAATCACATCAGAATACTCATTTTTTTTTTAAAGTACATGTAGAACATCAATGAGTTAAACCATATTCTGGGGCACAGAACAAATGTCACATTAAAAAAAAATAGTCAAGTAGGGGGCCTGGGTGGCTCAGTTAATTGAGCATCTATCTGCCTTTGGCTCAGGTCATGATCCCAGAGTCCTAGGACTGAGCCCCACATCAGGCTCCTTGCCCAGTGGAGAGTCTGTTCCTCCCTCTGCCCCTCAAACCATTTGTGTCCTTGTGCTCACTCTCTCTCAAATAAATAAATAAAATTAAAAAGAAATAGTCAAGTAATAGAATGTATGCTCTCTGACTACTGTGGAATTAAATTATATATCAATAACAGAAAATCCAATGAAAAATCCTCAAATATTTAAAAACTAAACGTAACACTTCTAAATAATCCACTTCTAAAATATTTTTACCAAATGAAAATAAAAACTTATCAAGATTTTGGAGATGTAACTAAAATAGAGCAAATAGTTTTCTATTTGAAGAAATAATGAAGGACATTTATACAACTAAGAATCATTTTTAGAAAAGATTAAAGTGGGCACCTGGGTGGCTCAGTGGGTTAAGCCTCTGCCTTCGGCTCAGGTCATGATCTCAGGGTCCTGGGATCGAGTCCTGCATCGGGCTCTCTGCTCAGCAGAGAGCCTGCTTCCACCTCTCTCTCTGCCTGCCTCTCTGCCTAGTTGTGATCTCTCTTTCTCTCTGTCAAATAAATAAATAAAATCTTAAAAAAAGATTAAGGTATCAAATCATGCTAGTTTCCACTTTAAGAAAGTGGACAAAGAAGAGCAAATGAAACCCCAAAGTAATAAGAAAGGAAATAAGAAAGATCACAGTAGAAATCAATGAAATAAAAAATAGAAAAAGAGAAAAATAAGGAAACAAAAGCCAGTTCTTTAAGAAGATCAATAACATGGATAGACATCTAGCCAGACTGATCAAGAGAAAAGAGAAGACAAAACTTACCAATATCAAGAGTGAAAAAAAAGTCAAAACTATAGATTATAAGTATATATCAAGAGGATAAGGGAATGTTATGAATAACTTTATGCCAATACATTTGACTGTATAACTTAGATGAAATGAACTCCTTCCTTGAAAACACTACCAAAGCTCACTCAAGAAGATATAAATCTGAACAGCCCTATTTTGAGTAAAGAAATTAGATTTGAAGTTTAAAACCTGCTGAAAGCAAAAACTTTAGGTTCAGGTGGCTTCACTTGTGAATTCTACCAAACATTTAAGGGAAAAATAATAGCAGCACTATAAAGTTCTCCCAGAAAACTGAAGAAGAAGGAACACTTTCCAACTCATTTACTGAAGCATTACTGTGATATAGCATTACTGTGAGAGCAAAACAGAGACATTACAAGAAAAAAATACTACAAACCAACATCCCTCGTGAACACAGGGTGTAAAATTCCAAGCAACATTTTAGTACATTAAGGTCAACAATGTATAGAAAGGATAACAAATTGTAACAAAGTGGGTTCATCCTAAGAATGCTAGGTTGGTTTAACATTTAAAAACCAAGTCAGTGTGATTCTCCATAATAACAAACTCTAAAGGAAGAACCATGATATAATCTCAATACCTAGAGTAAAAAGCATTTGACAGAATGCAGTATCCATTACTGATTTAAAAAAAAAAAATCTTGGGATGCCTGGGTGGCTCAGTGGGTTAAACATTTGCCTTCAGCTCGGGTCATGATCCCAGGGTCCTGAGATTGAGTCCCGCATCAGGCTCCTTTCTCCTCAAGGAGCCTCTTTCTCCCTCTGTCTGCCTCTCTCTCTCTCTCTCTCTCTGACAAATAAATAAAATCTTAAAAAAAAAATTCTCATCAAAGTAGTAATAGAAGGGAACTTACCCAGCCTGATAAAAGTCACCTAACAGGGGTGCCTGGGTGGCTCAGTTGCTTAAATGTCTAACTCTTGATTTCAGCCCAGGTCTTAATCTCAGGGTGTTGTGAGTTCAGACCCCATGTTGGGAGCCTAAAGCATGGAGCCTAAAAACAGAAAGTCACCTAACAAAAACCTATAGGCAACAGTGAACCGAATGGTGAAAGATTGAATGTATTACTTCCAAGATAAGGAATAAGACTGAGACATCTGCTCTGATTGCTTTTTTCTCAATATTGCATAGGAATTTTTGCCCATGCAATCAAGCAAGGAGAGTAAATAAAAGGCATCCAGGTTAGAAAAGAAGAAAGAAAAGTCTTAATTTGTAGATGACATGACTGTTTATGTAAGACACTGGCAATTGACAATCTGTTTTGTATGGCTCAAAGAACGAGGAATGGTTTTTACATTTTTGTACACTTGTAAACAACAACAACAATAATAAAGGAAGAACCTGCAACAGAGACTTTATGTAGTCCATAAAGCCTAAAATACTTACTATCTGGCCCTTTAGAGAAAATGTTTGCTGACCCTGGCCTATGTAGGAAATCTGCTGGAATCTCTAAAAGCCTACCAAATCAAATAAATGAATTTAGCAAGGTTGTAGGATATAAGATTAATACATAAAATCAATTAAATTTCTATATTATCAGTGAACAATCAGAAAATGAAAATTTTAAAATTACATCTAGAGTGGCATCAAAAATATTTACATAGGGGCAAATCTGACAAAAGATGTAAAAAACACCCTATGTGATGAAAATCACATAATATTGCTGAAAAATTAACAAATAATGGAGAGATATTCCTTCTTTATGATTCAGATGACAATAATATTAAGATGTCAATTTTCTCCCAAATGATTTATAGATTTAATGCCCATCCCAATCAAAAACTCAGAAGGCATTTCCTGTAGAAATTAACAAACCAATTTAAAAATTCATATGGAAATGTAAAAAACTAGAATAGCCAAAATAACTTTTTTTAATATTTTATTTATTTACTCATAAGAAATAGAGAGGCAGAAGCAGAGGGAGAGAAGCAGGCTCCCTGCGGAGCAGGAAGCCCAATGTGGGACTTGATCCAGGACCCTGGGATCATGACCTAAGCTGTAGGCAAATGCATAACCAACTAAGTCACCTAGGCACCCCCAAAATAACTTAAAAAAAGAAAAAGGTAGGAACCCTGATACCACCTTTCTGACTTATTATAAAGCTACAGTAATTAAGACAACATGGTATCGGTGTAAATATAGACAAACAGAACAATGGAACAAAACATATATATTCAACTATTTTTTTTCAAGATTGCAAAAGAAATTCAGCAGGGAAAGGGCATTATTTCAAAAAAGGATGCTCATATGGCCCCCAAATGAACTGTAATTCATTCCTAGGATCATAGACAAAAATTTACTCAAAGTGGTTCATAGACTTAAATGTAAAATTAAAAGTTATAGAACTTCCAGAAGAAAACATGGAAGATCCTTGTGACCATGTGTTAGGCAAATATTTCTTAGACATAACACCAAAAGCATGGTCCATTAAAAAAAAACCCTCAAGATTAATTGGACTTCATCTGCTTTGGAAGGGGTCATTTTCCTGATCTAATCGTGGCTTTGTGGGTATGCATATATATGGCACAATTTATCACATCAACACTCTAGGTATGTGCACGTGTATGTCAATTATAAAGCTATTACATATTTTAAGTTAGAAATGAAGGAAAACATTTGATGTATGTATAATATTAGAATTAAAAATCTATCTCACTTGAATCCTTAAGTAGTCATACCTTTCTTTCTCACTTTCAAGGATAAATGCAAAAAAACAAGAAAAAGTCAATCAGAAACAAGTCTGTATATGACTCCATATTTGGTATTGTAATATAGTCGCTGGTACCTAATAGTGCTAAGTAATTTAAAAGAGACTATCCCTAGCACTCCGGGGCATATCTGGAATGTGAGGAAAGTACACAAGACCACAAAGATACAGAAAGAGTTTTAATTAACAAAATATTACTGTTCAATCAAACATTAAGCATGTGGACTGCAGATAGACCCTCAGGGTTCTTGGGTGATCTCAGCCTCTAAAATCCATTTACTTGGCTTAAATGTGTTAGTGATGTTTTTCTTTTTTGGTGCCAGGCTTCAAGGACTATGGGGTATGTATACTTCTTGGGTTCATCTTACCCACTCTCTAGAATGCCATTTCATGTGTTCAGTGTGGGAGGCTGCCAAGACAGCCCATGCCATTCCACCTAAAGTGAACTCTGTTGGACCCACTTCTGCTTGTATTTTCTGCAATCTCTTCAATTTCCTGCTTTCCAGAAAGTTATAGGCCCTAATGTAGCTTTCACTTGCCTGGTATAGACATTTGCAAAACAAATCCAATGTCACCATGGGGAAGGAGCTTAATGCCTTTTATATGTGCTCATCGTCTTTCTATCTGATCACTTTTTCTGTCTTAGGAAAGGACTTGTCTTGCTCAGTTTTTCCTGCAACTTCTTTCCCTCCTTGTATTATTACTTTCCTGTGTTATGGTTTTGTTATAACTAGCAATAACTTTGGTATATTTCCTAGAGTTCCCATGCTTTCAACAGAGTTGCAAACAGATCTGCATCCATATTCACAAGTTCCTGGACTGATACTTTTGATATCCTGATTACACAGGAGATCTGTGTAAAATCAAAAAGAGGAAAAAGATTGCATTATTCCTCTCACATCGCATTTACCAGAGCAGGAGATTTATTAGTTGTATAGAAAAGAGCCTTACCTGAAAGGCTCTAACACCAGGATTATTTTTCAACATAATTGAGTCAGGAAATCCTTGTTGACTACTTAGCAGTATTTAAACACAAACCCTTTGGAAACTCCCTCTTCCTCTGGCTTCTAGAACTCCTGGGTAACCTGTTAACTTCCTAATGTTACTCTGACAGCTCTTCTTCCTAGCTTATAGGCTCTGCGAATGCAAATGTAGACATTTCCCAGACTTCTCTAAACTCTCTGCCAAAAACAACTTGTCCACCCTCGTTCATGACTTATTCCCTCTCAATGATACTTCCCAGTCTTCCCCTCTCCTGTCTCTAGACTTGTGCTGTCCAGTAAGAAAGCCACTAGCCACTGGTGAGGACGTGAAATGTGGTCAGTCCAAATGGAGATATACCATCAGTATAAAACACAAATAGTATATAGATAGATAGATAGATAGATAGATAGATAATAGTATATACAATATATATACACAGATAATAGTGTATATATATATAATGGTATTGATTATATATATAACAGTATTGATTACATATAAAATAGTATTGATTATATGTATATGTATGATATTGATATGTATATGTATATATCTAATAGTATTGATTAAATGTTGAAGTAAAAATATTTTGGATATATGGGGTTAAATAAAATAGATCACTAAAATTAATTTCACCTGTTTCTTTTTATCTTTTCTGAAATTCTAGCTCCTAGAAAACTTAATATTACATGTGTGCTTACATTACATTTGCACTGGACAGCACTGCTCTAGACCTGAAATTCAAACTGACCATTTAAATCAAACGCAGTAGAAACTGAAACCAATCTATTCCAGACCCTCAGGCCTGCTCACTGTTATTATGGAATAAACATCAGCTGGCATGAGACACGTTGTGTAACATCAACTGCTGCCGTTAAGGAAATTGTATGATGAAGGAACTAACTCTAGAATAAATTACTTATGAACGGGGTGACTGGATGACTCTGGTAATTGTCAGCGTTGCTCGTGGGCAGCTGCAGCAGGCACGTACGTAGGACTGGGAAGTAACACTGTGAGCTTTCGACTAGGAAGGCACAGTAGCAATTAGGAATGAAAACACCCAGGGATTTGCCAAAATAATAGATAGTTTGTATGCATTTGGAGTCAGAAACGTTAGCAGTTACATGCTGTGACATACTCAGAACAGGTACTATAACCACCCAAAGGTGCCAAATATGCTCTTGCATGATCTTGGCTTATAGAATCTTCCTCTTCACCTAGTCCCAAACCTGGAGTCATTTTTGATTCAACCTTTTCCTTACTCCCCGTAGCCAAGCGCTACACCAAACCCTGTTTATTGCACTGACACCCACTCAACACATCCACATTTTTTTCCTCCTTAAAGAAAACCAAAGGGGGCACCTGGGTCGCTCATTTGGTCAAGTGTCTGACTCTTGATTTTGGCTCTAGTCATGATCTCAGGGTCCTAAGATCGAGCCGTGTGGGGCTCTGTACTGAGCCTGGAGCCTGCTTAAGATTCTCTCTCTGTCTCTGCCTTTGCCTCCCTCCTCTCCTGCTGCTTGCACACACATACACTCTTTCTCTCTCTCTCTCAAAAAAAAAAAAAAAAAAAAAAAAAAAAAAAGAAAAAAAAGAAACGAAAGTACCAGAGAAGGGACACACAGGTCCATATGCTGCCCCCACAGTCCCAAGAGGGAGATTAGGCCTGCCTTTATATCATGACAGAATCACTGACAAAAAACAATATCCTGTTCTTTGCAGTTCTTCTCCAGTAGAAATAGCAGGTAGTTAAGAAAGCAAACGGGAGAGGGAGAGGCCCTCAAGAGACCTTAAAATGACAGGGGAAAGGGTCCAGGGCTGAACAAACCCTATTTCATTCTTTGCTTTTCCCTTTCTTGTTCCCTCCCCCTATTCATTTTTGTTGCCGCCTTTTTCTAGTACATACAAGCTGTGTGGGTGGGTGAACAGAGTTTCATCACTTTACATAGCAGAATATAATTCCTAAGTGATTTTGGATTATCCATTGACTTGCCTTAGAAGAAATGATTCAGAATTATATGCGCAGCTGACATTTATGTCAATTAAATCGTAAACCTTATTAAATTTTCAAACTTCGAGTAACCTAGAAATTCTCTTCTTAAACTAACTGGCAGTTGTCTAAGCATATGTTATATGTCAGATGCTTTACCAGGCTACTTAATTCTTATAGTTTCATTTTTTTAAAGGCCCTACTGATGGCATGTTAGGTTGGGCAAGCCCTGTTCAGGAAAAGAACATACTGATATATTAAAGTCTATGTGCTTCTAGAAGCTCTCCTACCTGTGTGTTGATTAAAGGCAAAGAAAACTTGATGCACAGATTTTTTTGAAAAAATCTGTCTTTGACTTGCTATTACAGTTAGGACCAACAAGTTGTTGTCTAGTCATTTCAGTTAGCTCCTTTGCTGTATTTAGTGCCTATATTTTGTTATTTAAGTTCTAAGTAAATAATATATTAAGTAGACTTATGAATGCCCCTGATTATTCATGCACTGTACATTTTTTTAAATCAAATTCAAATTACAGAGCGATTATTCAACTATGTGTGTTTTATACTCTTTTGTGTAGAAAAAATCAATTGCCAACTTTTCTGCTGCATAAACCATGCTAACACATGGCTCAAAAGCAGCAATGACCCAACAAGAAGGCAGTTTAGTGTGCCCAAATACTGCCTCCATCAGTGAAAGGTTATTGTAACATAAGTTTCTTTCCAGCCGCCATATACCTAAGTTAGACTAAACTCCAAAGTCAATCAATCAACGGTACCTTTACTGCACCATTCTCGTGCATGGTGATACAGTTATCCACATCTTCTGAGAGCTGGTACAAGGCTTGAGCTGTTGCTCGATGTACATTGGCATCATTTGATTTCAGGTAACGCACTAATGGAGCCACTGCTTTATACTCGCCAAAGGCCACTCTGTTTCTCCCCCACATACAGCAGCGTGAAATAGCTTCTGCTAGATGGCGCCTCAGTTTATCATTATTCTGCACAAAGGAAATGGATAGTGGTACATGTATTGCAATGAACCTATGAGGTCATGTTTCTGTGCTAGATGTTTATTACCAAATAAAATGCCAAGGAGTCAAGGGAGAAGGGCTAGGAGGCTATTCAGGTCGTGTCTTGAAAGAAATGAGTATTTTGGTGGTCCCCAGTTGGGCCAAGGTTCAGTCCTTAGTTTTCTTTTTATGACTTTAAAAAATTTTTAATTTCTTTTTATTGACTACTGGACATAGTACAATCAAAGGTTATCAAGTGTCAGGCATTTGTTATTTGCTCAAGGCTTGATTTCCTTTTGAGCACATGCTTTAGGGAAAAAATAGTTAAAAAATATTGGACATTCTTAAGGGAGCATTTCACTGGACGGGGATAGGTGGATTAACTCTACACCTTCACCCCAGGAATACTTCTACATCAGTAATACACCTTGGTTCCCAGCACGGAGAAGGCAGTGCAGCAAACAATGACATGTTTGAGTCTGCCATTTTCCTTTCTATAGCCTTTATCCAGACTATATCCTTCTTTTTGTATATAATTAACTCCTATGGGTATAATATAACTAAATAGGATATGGCTTTCTATTTATTAATTATATTGTTCTCTTGATTGAGGCAACAACTTGATGTCCTTAACTGAATCTGGCATTTATTCTTAGGAACTTAGTGTCAGACTGGCCCTAAAAAGTCTTCTAAACCAAGCATCCTTCCAGTGACTAAATTTCTGCTCTATGATTTTCCTACCAAGAGGTAGCCCAAGCTATGCTCAAATACCTCTGGTCATGGTGAAGTCATTATCTCTCAAGACTGCTTATTCTCTCTGGCACAGCTCTGAATAAATAATACAGTGGATGCCAAAGTCTCCCAGCTCAAGAATGCCTTCAATCCAAGCTTGCTAAGCCTGGGGAGAGGAGTGTTTAACTTCTAAAGTTGGCATGAACAATTATCTTAAGGGTAATGATAACGATGGTGGTGATGGAAGAAGATAGTTAACACTTCTATAATAACATTTATATTTGCCACCACTTTACGACTTGCCAGCAACAAATAAAAAACAGCCTCTGTTGTCTAAGGATCTTGCATATTAAATTGTACAGTTAGAATACACTTTCACATTGATTAGCATCAGAGAGATTAAATGAGGTGACCAAAACCTCATACCTCATAGGTGATGGATTTTAAGCTTGAATCCAGGTCTCTGGGCCCTAAGCTTATTGTTGTTACCACTACACCATGATATCTTATGATAATACACATTGAAAATAAAAGGATGTGTTACTTACTGTATTTGCTAGTTTGGACAATAAAGGGACAACTCCATGATCTGTAATAACAGCTAAATTTTCTTGATCTTTTGCTATATTGGTAATAGCAGCACATATACTTGCCAAAACTTCTTTATTATCTGATTTCAGTAAATTGACAACAAGTTCCAAACCACCAACAAAAGAACGAACCATTTCTCCAGCATCCTAGCGAAAATTAAAAACAAAAGATGTTATCAAAAATAGTTTTATGATCAGCATTTTTAAAGTAAAAAGTAAAGATAAGAATTTATCTTATCTTAAAGTGAGGTACATCTTTGGCATAAAAAGCAAAATCAGTTTATTTATTATATGTGATTTCTATGTATAGAAACTGATAGTTTCAACAGATATTTATTGAACAACTATTATGTGAGATAGTTACATAGATATATGTGATTTCTATGTATGTATCAATTTCAGTATATTTATTGAACAACTGTTATGTGAGAGGTAATATGCTAACTGCTGGGGATATAGAAATTAGTAACATACAGTTGTCTTATTACTTGCTGTAGTTATGTTTTATAAAGTCATCACAAAAACTAAATCAGTAAATACTAAACCACTATTTCTAGAGGAAATGCAGCATCAGGTTTTGTGATCCTCTGGTCACAAAATTTTCAGCTGATCAACACATAACCTTGTTTTTTGTGTGTTTCTGCTTAAAGATATCTCATCTCCTATATTGTTAATTTATTAACATTGAACTTGTAGACACCACACTATAAGTCATGCCTGACGAAGGCTTATCTAACACACAAATTTTCTCTGTAAGGTACATCGCAGCCACTTGATGTTTAGGAACAGTGGAGAGCACTTGGGTCCTACACATGGGGGCCATGTAAAATAGTGAAATCACCAACAAAACACAAAAAGATATGAAAAATGTGGCATTAAGTAAACTACAAAATGAATGCTTATTAACAATATGAGAGCTAAAACAAACAGGCAGAGTGTCGTCTTCACCTGTGTTCAATCGCAGCTGAGAACATGCATTTTGGGTGACTCAAATTTTTCACCTCTGTGTGCATGTCCAAGAATGACCACAGAGGTGCTGTGAGTATCAATTTGGGGATTACAAAGATTTTAGTAAGTAGGCAAAGATTCCCAAACTGAATTTATGAAGAATATGGATTGATTATATATATTCTTTTGCCATTATGTTGCTTGCAATCCAGTGGGGATTACGGACATTAAGAAATAAGTATTATGGGGATGCCTGGGTGGCTCAGTCGGTTAAGTGATAGACTCTTGGTTTTGGCTTGGATCATAATCTCAGGGTCATGAGATAGAGCCCTGTGTTGTACTCCACAGTCAGCGGGTAGTCTTCTTGAAGTTTGTTTCCCTCTTCCCCTCCTCCCATTCTCTTTCTCTTTCTAAAATAATTAAATAAGTCTTTAAAAATATAGAAATAAGTATAATGAACAGCAATAAGAGGAAAGATTCAAGGATTGCCCCCCAAGAGGATGTTTGTAAACGAAGTCTAAGAGATGAGGAGTTACCAGTATGAAGGGGGTTCGGGATGGAGGAATCATCATGAAACAGACTTGAGAATGAGAGGAGGTACCTTTTTTTTTTTTTCTCTTAGTGCAGAGTAGCATAAGTATGAAAGGGAGAATAGAAGAAAATGAGACTTACTGAGATCTTGGAGGGTCTTTACTGCATGCCTTGGTAGAAAGTATGGACTTCATTTTTAAGAGCACAGGAAAGCCACTGAAAAGGTGTAAGTGTGTGTGTAGTGAGGGGGAGTGGGGAACGGGATTTTATCAATTTTGTATCACAGTAGATCTCTCGGAATTGCAGAGTTGAGGTTGGGGCAAAGCCTGGTGCTGGGAACTCAGAGGGTATTTCATGAAGTTCAGATAAGAGGTGGTGGAAGTTTGGAA
This sequence comes from Ailurus styani, assembly GCA_002007465.1. NCBI lineage: Eukaryota > Metazoa > Chordata > Mammalia > Carnivora > Ailuridae > Ailurus > Ailurus styani. Next base: position 4,755,378 of record LNAC01000067.1, on the reverse strand, counting down.
GTAGGTTATGGTCTAGACCTGGAGGAAAGGGTGTGGATTTGTGCGCTCTGACTGGAGAAGATAAGGACCAGTGACTCAGTGATGATTCCCCTATTTCTGGCTTGACCTAATGGTGCTAATGTTGGAAAGGCAGGGTGTTGTTTTGTTTTCTTGGGGTGAGAAAGGATGATACTTGATATCAGAGGCCCTGTTTGAATGAGGTGCCTGCCAGACATTTACGTGGAGACAGCCAGAAGGAAGTCAGTTGGATATATGTGTTTGGAGCTCAGGAAAGGAAACCAGGCTGGAGTCATAGGTTTGGAAGTCATCAGCATAAAGACTGTAAGTGAAGTAATGCATGTGAGAGGTGGGGAGTGAGGGAAAAGTGGGCTCTCTCTGCCAGGGCCGCAAGTGTGGGCAGGAAAGGAATTTGTCCAAGGAACCTGAAAACAGATAGTTTCTCAGAAATCCTCACCTCCCCTAATGTATGATGGTGGCTGGTGATGTCCAATTATTTGATTCCATGTCTTTCTCAAGTAACAAAAATTAATATCTTTTGAATGCAAATTATATCTTGGGCACTTTGCATAAATTATTAGATAGTATTTCCATTTTAGATTTTAAAAACTGGGTTTCAAAGATGTTGAACCACATAAACTAGACTGTATTCCTCAAGGGGCCATGTTATAGTAACATTAGTGAACTTTATAATCATAAATCCAAACATCCCTTCCCCATATCCTCCAAATTCTTCTACTGCTCTCCCCTGCCTTAGGATAAAATCCAAACTTCACATGACGTGTGTGCCCCTGGCTTCCCTGTCTCACCTTCTATGCCTTGATCCCTCTTCTCTAACTGCACGTGCAAGCCCTAAGCCGGGGCCTCCCCATCCTCCACCCTGCAGTTAATAATCAGAATCCTGACACTCATTCTCTGAGAATATGGTTCATTAAGTCTGGGGTAGGGCCTATAATTTTTTTTTTTTAATTTTAAAAAGTCTCTCCTGTGATTCTAAATTTCAGCCAGTATTGGGAACATTGCTTATGCATCAGTCCTTCAAGTTCATGTCCTCAAACATGCCACTTACAGATCTCTGTGTCTTTGCATATGGCTTTTTTGTCTATTTTCCCACTAGCTTGGGACTTTCCATGTGGTCTCAGCTACTGACTAAGGTACCAGTCCCTTCAGGGAGCTTTCCTGAACTTCGAGTCTGAGTCGAGCTCTTCCTAATATACCACAACTGGTTCTTCTGTATTATAGCACTTCCTACTGTCTGCAGTAGTAGCTTATTTATTTGCCTTTGACCTAGACCATACGTTCCAGGAGGGCAGGGGCTCCTTTCTGTCTTGTTTATTGTTGTATGTCCAGCTTCTGCGCAAGTTTCTATGCCAGTTTCTAGAAACACTGCTGAATTAATTTGCAGACTCACAGCTACAAAAGGAAGCTTTTACCAATGATATAACAAGCCAAACCAAAGTTCTAGTGAATGGTGAAGGATAGACCCTAGTCAGGTTCTTCCCATCTTTTCCACAACACGCTGTGTCTCCTGATTGCTATGGGAAGTGTGTGGGCAATATTACTGGCCTTGTTCTCAGTACCACATATAAATACAATTTCTGCTAGGACATATTTTCACATTCTGATGTATTATAAAATTATTTTGGAAATATTTGCCATTTTCCCTAAAATTTTACAATAAAGCTTCTTTAACATAAAACAAAAGGAATGATGATACTTTCAATTGTATTCTACACTTCCACCTTACTACATTTCTGTGCACTGGGATGCAACCAAATCAAAAGATTGTAAGTTAATTTATTAACCTTCAGTCAAATAGCCCACATAATTTCATCCAAATGGCCCTTTTGAAGCACTTAGTAGTAGTGGTAGTTGTTGTGGATGAGGAAAACCTTAGAGAAAAATTAATATGTGACAAGTGAAATGATAAATGGCAGAGTGGGATCTGAATCCATGTCTGTCTGACCGCAAAGCCACTCCACAATACTGCAATTACGTGAATTCTGACCACACACTGGGCCCAGGTGAAATAAAATTCATAATCCTAACCACATCCTTGGTCTAGATGCACATGGACACTCAAAAGCAAAAAAAAAAAAAAATGGTTTTTAGAATTTCAGGGAACTTCAAAAATGTAGTCCCCAAACTCCACTTTTCAAAATGATGTTATTTGTGTCAATAAGCTAATATACTTGTCGGTTATGGAATTACAAAACAAGTTGTTTTTTTTTTTCCCAGAAACACTGGAAAAATTCCAGGAAGATGATGGTGGCATATTCTTTGAATCTTCCTAAGGAAACAGAGAAATTGGTGGCAGCAAAACAAAAACACAGAAATGCTAGGTGATAAGATGTCTTTTCGTACCCCCAAGTACAAGCAGATTGGGACAAACTACCAAAGCTACATGGTCTAAAATACAGAAGTCTGCAGAGAGAAGGCAGAATGACTTGTGAAGGCCGTAAAATTAGGGAGCCCAGTCTGCCATTAGGTCTCCCTGGAAAGCTCTGGAAAGCTCAGGAGAAACACAATAGACTTACCAGGCTCTGATTAATGGATAAGACCAAGATGCCCCCAGGTCTGACAGCACTGGAGCATTCTGTAGTCTGAGTTCTCTGCATTTGCAATACTACCAACTGAAGGCTCCTTGGGTTGAAGCCCCATACCAAGGAGAAACTCCTGGGAGTTGCATCCAAACAGAGCAAGGCAAAAACGATGGAATGAAGGAATGATCGAGTCCAGGTAAAAAGAGGGAAGGGGAGCAAAGGAGTCTGAGTCTATTCTCCAACCTTGGGAAAATAACAGAAGTGGGATCTTGAGAAGCATGAAATTAGAAACGCAATTCTGGCCCACATCTCCCTTCTAAAACACCATGAGAACTTATTTCACTTAAAAATGAGCAAAATAAAAAGACTATGGTCAATTTCCATATGGAATTATTATAAGAAAAAGAATTAGCTGAAAGAAAATCACAGAAGCAGTGAAAGGAAAATATCAATTAGAATTATAAAAGCTCATAAATTAAGTGATTAATCAGGAAAAAAAATAGTTTTTAAAGGCAGGTGAAACCCATGCATAAAAAATTAGAAATGGAAAGAAAAATTAGAAATGGAAGAAAAATTCATTTTGAAAATGAAGAGTAAATTAGAAGAAATGCAAAATGAGCAAACATAATAGGATATGTGAGGAATCTCAAATGATGGGGGTAGAAGCTAACAAAAAATTCAAAGATTAGGCAGAGAAAATAACATACATATAATGAGTTCTTACGAAGGAAACAAAGCAATGTAATAGAGCAAAATTTTAAAACTATGATTCAAGAAAACTCTCTCCTGAAATAATAAAACCTGAGAGTATATTCAAAAGTCACCTTATATACCTGGGGAAATTGGCCCAAAATGTGCTAACATAGAAAAATATTCTAGTACAACTGCTGGACATTAATAAAAAAAATAATTTGCTCATCTAGGCAAAAAGACCAAGTTACTTCTCAGGGAAAGAATAAGGTATTATCTTTAACCTTTTCAGTAGCAATGTTTTCATGCAGAGTGAAAGGGAGTAACATATGTAAACAACCTCAAGAGAAATGTGAATCAATGTTCTAGTATCCAGCCAAAATGACTTTCAAGTATAAAACTTTTATAAACATGGAAGACTCCAGGGGATGTGTTAACACAGGCCTACTGGCTTCATTTCCCTCTGGATGAGGTTTAAATCATTAGCATAATTCAAGTCTTTTCCCAATTTGGCTCAACCTCACCCTCTGGTCATATTTCCCAGTGTACCCTTTCATATAAACTATATTGCAGCCTCTAGGATTACTGATGTTCCCTAAAGTGCCATGTTGTTATACATCTTTGGCTATGTCATTTTCTTTACCTGGATGGCCTTCTAAACTCCTGAAAACTGACTCCTTTTAATAGCCACTTAAATTATATTTCCTCCTTAAAAATCCATCCCCTCTCTCCTTGTATGGTTCACTCTCTCCCCTCCAAATTCCTATAGATGCTTTTCTCCAAAATCCATTCCCTCATTCTCCCATATTTACAAAGTCTTGATTTGTTCGGGTTTCTAACTCTCACACAGAAGTACCTGGAAAAAGTGCTTCTGTACCCCAGAGGTAAATCTTGACTGGCCTAAGCCTATCATGGAAGTCTCATTCCCTCTGCCATTGTTTGTTTAGGGGTGGGCTAGACATGGCCCAGTGATGACCAGAGAGTTCTGAGATGATGTCTCCTAGGAATTTTCTGGAAGTTATAAGGACTAATTACAGGTCACACTGAGAATGGCAGAGCAGAAAGAAGAAAACAGCCTGGGGTCTTTGATGACAATGTTGAGCTGTTGAATCAACCAGGCCCAAAATCTGCTTTGGCCATTTAAAACCAAAGGCATCTTGTAGCCATGTTTTTCATTCTACTGTAATTGCTTTCTACTGGGTCCTTTCCACATGAATTTGTGAGCTCTTCAAGAACAGAGCCACTTAGTCTTGTTCTTTGACTCTCATTTGGGATATGGTCTGGTGTCTGTTACACAGTAGACGTCCAATAAATATTTGCTGAATTGTGAAAAAAAAATAATGAGGGGACTATGAGTTTAAGATCCTTGGCCACAGTCACAAATACTAAAAAGCAAAGAGCATTAATTATGTATTAATAATGTAATTATGTAAAAGGAATATAAATGGATAAGGCCAATTCAACCCCATAGTCTTGTGCCTTCCTGCTTGTCTCACTGCTTTATCAGTAGAGACAGTGAGTCACAGCACTGGGGACGTACTGGGAGAAGTAACAAGAGTGATCACATCTGCTTCTGCTCCAAGAACTTCCTAAGGTGCATGGTATGAGATAGAGGAAGCCAAAGTCGCAGTGAGATCATGGGCATGGCTCACCAAGGTCTTGTAATGTTTACAATCTGGGACAGTGAAATGTTAGACTCAAGCCCATGCGTTGGGCCAAAGTTTGTTTATTTGTTTGGAAGGTGAGACTTCTTTCTCTCTCTTTCTACTTTTTAGGTTTAAAGATTCTAAACATACGACATCTTGCTTCACATAGTTTCTGTGGAAAGGGAGACAGTATATTTGGGGATGGAAAAAGTAATTATTCTGCCAAAACTGTCTCTCACTAATGCTAAACGACTGGGCAAATTCAACACATTTTCCACCTTCTCACATATCTTAAAAACTAGTCTTTGCCAATTCGCCACTGGTGTGATACTGGTTGTGCACAATTCAAATTTTCATATTTAATGCAAAAACCCCCAATTAGAATAATAATAGTAATAAAAATGACAACAGTTTAGCTTTTTGCAGTTTACAAAGGACTTCACATAGGTATCTCCTTGGATCCCCATAGCTCTGCTTTTGGGAGGCATGAAATCCCCATTTTACAGATGGGAAGGGTCAAGGTTTATGAATAGGGACAAAACTAAAAATTAACTTTATGTTTCCTGATTTCTCATTTTTGCTATACACTGTGCGCTTAGACTTGGAAGTGCCAACAATTCTACTTACCAGATTAGACCTAGTTTATAAACAGTCAGAAGACTCTTCACAATTTAGAGGGCTAATAATTCCAAAGAGATGAAGCTATTTTGGCAATGACAGTTCATGAGACAAACAAAAGCAGTAATTGAAAGAGAATATGAAGCACCTTTATACTGTTACTCAAGTAAAGCTGGAATGGGTGAATAAGTAGGAATAGGTGTCACATTCAAATTAACCAAATCATGTCAAATACACAAAATAGGACCAAAAATGTAACAAAATACTTTTGGTTAAAATTCAACTAATAGGAAAATATTAGGGCATTATTTAGATTAATGAATAAAACAGAAAATTGGATGTTTTGGCATAGAGCAATTAAACTAATGGGTATGAAATTCCTTCTCTTGCCTCCAGCAAAAAGAACTGGCAGTTTTCTGATGAGGTGAGATATACATAATGCAACTTTAAAGCACATACAAGGCAAGCGTAACATGACTTAAGAACAAAAATTTTTAACCAGAAGGGCTATAAAAACACTGTTTTGTGCCATACAGAGACCATACAATGCATAATACAGTATTTGAAAAAGATTTAAAAATAGCACATTGCATATAAAAAATTCCAAAAATGCTACATTCATGTTGGAACAGCATGTTAGAAAAACTGAACAGGCAAATCTTGCCCTAAAAGTATATTCGTTCTATCGAATGCTTTTAAAATTCTAAATACAACGTATGTGGTTCTATCACAGTAAGATCCTTGTTCTGTTTCTGGAGTTAACAAGTCCCATAGCATAAAACAAATTACTGATTTAGAACTATCTCACATTTTCAAATGTAGTTCTTCAAAAATCAGAGTTAGGATATCCTTTATTACCTTTTTCATTCTGAACGGAAGGAAAAGTAAATTAATTTCAGGTAAAATGAATGATTTCAGTCCTCATAGTGTAGATTTACATAGGTAAAAATGCACTGTACTTTGAAGGTAGCTTTAGCAAATTAAATCACAAAAAATAAAGAGAATAAATGTAATGGTTCTGATTTTCTCTACTTCTCTAGCCTAATATAAGGTAATTTTCTTAAGTATCACAGAGAACTGTGATTATTCCATTTTACTATGTCCTGTGTTGATTCTGTTTTAGATACAATATTCTATTAATGAGGAGGTCTAAATAGTGAGAAACTATTGTGTATCCAGAGGTTTATAGAGTTAATTAAATGACATTCTTAACAAATGATGTCTTTCTTTTTTTTAAAGATTTTATTTATTTGACAGAGAGAGACGGCAACAGAAGGAACACAAGCAGGGTGAGTGGAAGAGGGAGAAGCAGGCCCCCTATTGAGCAGGGAGCCCTATGTGGGGCTCTATCCCAAGATCCTGGGATTATGACCTGAGCCGAATGCAGATGCTTAATGACAGAGTCACCCAGGTGCGCCACCAATGCTGTCTTTGAAAACAGCATATAACTAGTACAAAGAGCTGAACAAATGTAAGTCATTTTATCATAAAATAGCTATTATATAAATCTGCTTGTGCATATATATATGTATATATATATATTTTAATTGTTGGTTTACTCTTTGTTTCAGGGGTACAGGTCTGTGATTCATCAGGCTTACACAATTCACAGCACTCAATATAGCACATACCTTCCCCAGTGTCCATCACACAGCCACCCTATCCTTCCCACCCACCTCCACTCTAGCAACCCTCAGTTGTTTCCTTACATTAAGAGTCTCTTATAAAGAAAAAAAAAAGGGTCTCTTATGGTTTGTCTCCCTGTCTGGTTTTGACTTGTTTCATTTTTCCCTCCCTTCCCCTATGATCCTCTGTCTTGTCTCTCAAATTCCTCATATCATTGACATCATATGATAATTTTCTTTCTCTGGTTGACTTATTTCACTTAGCATACTACCCTCTAGTTCCATCCACATCATTGCAAATGACAAAATTTCATTTTTGAGGACTGCATAATACTCCATTGTAAATATACACCACATCTTCTTTATCCATTCATCTGTTGATGGACATTTAAAGCTCTTTCCATAGTTTGACTATTGTGGACATTGCTGTTATAAACATTGGGGTACACATGCCCCTTCAGATCACTACATTTGTATCTTTGGGGTAAATACCCAGCAGTGCAATTGCTGGGTCATAGGTTATCTCTATTTTCAAGTTTTTGAGGAACTTCCATACTATTTTCCAGAGTGGCTGCACCAGCTTACATTCCCACCAACAGTGTAGGAGGGTTCCCCTTTCTCGCCAATAGCTGTCATTTCCACACTTGTTAATTTTAACCATTCTGACTGGCGTGAGGTGATATCTCACTGTGGTTTTGATTTGTATTTTCCTGATGCCAAGTGATGTTGAGCACGTTGTCATATGTCTGTTGGCCATTTGGACGTCTTCTTTGGAGAAATGTCTGTTCATGTCTTCTACCCATTTCCTGATTGTACTTTGGGTGTTGCGTTTGGTAAGTTTTCTATAGATTTTGGATACTAACCCTTTATCTGATAATGTAATTTGCAAGTATCTTCTCCCATTCTGTTGGTTGTCTTTTGGTTTTGTTGACTGTTTCCTTTGCTGTGCAGAAGCTTTTTATCTTGAGGAAGTTCCAATAGTTCATTTTTGCCCTTGCTTCCCTTGCCTTTGGTGATGTGTATAGTAAGAAGTTGCTGCTGCTTAGGTCGAAGAGGTTGCCACCTGTGTTCTTCTCAAGGATTCTGATGGATTCCTGTCTCCTATTAAGGTCTTTCATCTATTTTGAGTCTGTTTTTGTGTGTGGTGTAAGAAATGGTCCAGTTTCATTCTTCTACATGTGGCTGTCCAATTTTCCCAACACCATTTGTTGGAAAGACCGCCTTTTTTCCATTGGAGATTCTTTCCTGCTTTGTTGAAGATTAGTTGACCATAGAGTTGAGGGTCCATTTCTGGGCTCTCTATTCTGTTCCATTGATCTATGTGTCTGTTTTTGTGCCAGTACCATACTCTCTTGGTGATTACAGCTTTGTAATAGAGCTTAAAGTCTGGAATTGTGATATTACCAACTTTGGTTTTCTTTTTCAACATTCATCAGGCTCTTCGGGGTCTTTTCTGGTTCCATACAAATTTTAGGATTATTGCTCCATTACGTTGAAAAAAGTTGATGGTATTTTGATAGGAATTGCATTAAATGTGTAGATTGCTCTACATAGCATGGACATTTTCATAGTATTTGTTCTTCCAATGGAATATTTTTCCATTTCTTTTTGTCTTCCTCAATTTCTTTCATGACTATTCTATAGTTTTCTGAGTACAGATTCTTAGCCTCTTTGGTTAGATTTATTCCTAGGTATCTTATGGTTTTGGATGTAGTTGTAAATGGGATCGACTCCTTAATTTCTCTTTCTTCTGTCTTGGTGTTGGTGTATAGAAATGCAGCTGATTTCTGTGCATTGATTTTATATCCTGAAACTTTACTGAATTCCTGTATAAGTTCTAGCAGTTTTAGGGTGGAGTCTTTTGGCTTTTCTATATAAAGTATATCATCTGCAAAAGTGAGAGTTTGACTTCTTCCTTGTCGATTTGGATGCCTTTTATTTCTTCTTGTTGTCTGATTGCTGAGCTAGGACTTCTAGTACTATGTTGAACAACAGTGGTGAGAGTGGCAATCCCTGCCATGTTCCTGATCTTAGGGGCAAAGTTCTCAGTTTTTCCCCATTGAGAATAATATTTGCTGTGGGTTTTTCATAGATGCTTTTTATGATATTGAGGTATGTACCCTCTATCCCTACACTGTGAAGAGTTTTGAACAAGAAAGAATGCTGTAGGGCACCTGGGTGGCTCAGTGGGTTAAGCCCCTGCCTTCGGCTCAGGTCATGATCTCAGGGTCCTGGGATCAAGCCCCATGTCAGGCTCTCTGCTTGACAGGGAGCCTGCTTCCCCTTCTCCCTCTGCCTGCCTCTGCCTACTTGTGATCTCTCTCTCTCTCTCTCTCTCTCTCTCTCTCTCTCTCTGTCAAATAAATAAATGAAATCTTCAAAAAACAAAAAAGGATGCTGTACTTTGTCAAATGCTTTTTCAGCATCTATTGAGAGTATCATATGGTTCTTGTTCTTTCTTTTATTAATGTGTTGTATCACATTGATTGATTTGCAGATGTTGAACCAGTCTTGCAGCTCAGAAATAAATCCCACATGGCCATGGTGAATAATCTCTTTAATGTACTGTTGGTTCCTATTGGATAGTATTTTGGTGAGAATTTTTGCATCCATGTTCATCAGGGATATTGGTCTGTAATTCTCCTTTTCGATGGAGTGTTTGTCTGGTTTGGGGATCAAGGTAATACTAGCCTCATAAAATGAGTTTGGAAGTTTTCCTTCCATTTCTAATTTTTGGAACTATTTCAGGAGAATAGGTATTAATTCTTCTTTAAATGTTTGGTAGAATTCCCCTGGGAAAGCCATCTGGCTCTGGGCTCTTGTTTCTTGGGAGATTTTTGATGACTGTTTCAATCTACTTACTGGTTTTGGGTCTGTTCAGGTTTTCTATTTCTTCCTGGTTCAGTTTTGGTAGTTTATACATCTGTAGGAATGCATCCATTTCTTCCAGATTGTCTACTTTGCTGGCATATAGTTGCTAATAATATGTTCTTAAAATTGTGTTTCCATGGTGTTTGTGATCTTTTCTCTCTCATTCATGATTTTACTAATTTGAGTCCTTTCTCTTTTCTTTTTGATAAGTCTGGTCAGGGGTTTATCCGTCTTATTCTTTCAAAGAACCAGCTCCTAGTTTCATTGGCATGTTCTACAGTTCTTTTGGTTTCTATTTCATTGATTTCTGCTCTGATCTTTATTATTTCTCTTCTTCTGCTGGGTTTAGGCTTTATTTGACGTTCTTTCTACAGCTCCTTTAGGTGTAGAGTTAGGTTGTGTATTTGAGATGTTTCTTGTTTCCTGAGAAAAGCCTTGTATTGCTATATACTTTCCTCTCAGGACTGCCTTTGCTGTGTCCCAAAGATTTTGAACAGTTGTGTTTTCATTTTCATTTGTTTCCATGAATTCTTTTTTTTAAAGACTTTATTTATTTATTTGACAGAGAGAGATCACAAGTAGGGGGAGAGGCAGGTAGAGAGAGAAGGAAGCAGGCTCCCTGCTGAGCAGGGAGCCCAATGTGGGCCTAGATCCCAGGACCCTGAGATCATGACCTGGGCCGAAGGCAGGGGCTTTAACCCACTGAGCCACCCAGGCACCCCTCTCATGAATTCTTTTAATTCACCTTGAATTTCCTGATTGACCTAATCATTCTTTAGTAGGATGGTCTTTAGCCTCCATGTATTTGAATTCTTTCCAACTTTCCTCTTGTGATTGAATTCTAGTTTCAAAGCACTGTGGTCTAAAAATGTGCAGGGAATGATCCCAATCTTTTGGTACTGGTTGAGACCTGATTTGTGACCCAAAAAGAAGAATGCGTATTCTGTTGTTCTGGGATGGAATGTTCTAAATATATCTGTGATGTCCATTTGGTCCAGCGTGTCATTTAAAGTCTTTATTTCCTTGTTGACCTTTTGCTTAGATGATCTGTCCATTTTAGTGAGGGGGGTGTTAAAGTCCCCTCCTATTATTATATTATTGTCAACGTGTTTCTTTGATTTTGTTATTGATTTATATAATTGGCTGCTCCCACATTAGGGGCATAGGTATTTAAAATTGTTAGATCTTCTTGTTGGACAGACCCTTTAAGTGTGATATAGAGTCCTTCCTCATCTCTTATTATAGTCTTTGTCTTAAAATCTAATTTATCTGATAAAGGATCACCACCCCAGCTTTCTTATGATGTCCATTAGCATGGTAAATGGTTTTCCATTCCCTCACTTTAAATCTGGAGGTGTCTTTGGGTCTAAAATGAATTTCTTGTAGACACCATATTGATAGTTCCTGTTTTTTTTTTTTAATCCATTCTGATATGCTGTGTCTTTTGATTGGGGCATTTAGCCCATTTACATTCAGGGTAACTATTGAAAGATATGAATTTAGTGTTATTGTATTGCCTGTAAGGTGACTGTTACTGTATATTATCTGTGTTCCTTTCTGGTCTGTTACTTTTAGGCTCTCTCTTTGCTTAGAGGACCCCTTTCAATATTTCTTGTAGGGCTGGTTTGGTGTTTGCAAATTCTTTTAGTTTTTGTTTGTCCTGGAAGTTTTGATCTCTCCTTCTATTTTCCATGACAGCCTAGCTGGATATAGTATTTTTGGCTGCATATTTTTCTCATTTAGTGCTCTGAATGTATCATGCCAGTCCTTTCTTGCCTGCCAGGTCTCTGTGGATTGGTCTGCTGCCAATCTAATATTTCTAGCATGGTATGTTACAGACCTCTTTTCCCAAGCTGCTCTCAGGATTTTCTCTTTGTCACTGAGACTTGTAAGTTTTACTATTAGATGACAGGGTGTGGACCTATTTTTATTGATTTAGAGGGGGTTCTCTGTGCCTCCTGGATTTTGATGCTTGTTCCCTTCGCCAAATTAGGGAAATTCTCTGCTATAATTTGTTCCAATATACCTTCTTCCCTTCTCTCTCTTTCTTCTGGGATCCCAATTATTCTAAAACTGTTTCGTCTTATAGTATCACTTATCTCTCGAATTCTCCTCTCATTGCAGTAGTTGTTTGTCTCTCTTTTGCTCAGCTTCTTTATTCTCCATCATTTGGTCTTTTGTATCACAAATTCTCTCTTCTGCCTCATTTATCCTAGCAGTCAGAGCCTCCATTTTTTATTGTACCTTATTAATAGCCTTTTTTATTTTGACTTGGTTAGATTTTAGTTCTTTTATTTCTCCGGAAAAGGATTCTCTAGTATCTTCTATGCTTTTTTACATGAAGCTAGTATCATTATAATCATCATTCTGAACTCTAGTTCTAACATCTTACTAATGTGCATATTGATTAGGTCCCTGGCAGTCAGTACTGCCTCTTGTTCTTTTTTTTGAGGTGGGTTTCTCCATTTTGTCATTTTGTCCAGAGAAGAATAGATGAATGAGAGAACAAAACTCTAAAAGGGTAACAATGACCCCAGAAAAATATAATCTACGCAAATGAGAAGAGACCTGGAACCAGGGGGAAAACGAAAGGGAAAAAAAAAAAAAGAAATATAAGCATGCTGGTGAGGAGAACAGAGCTACATACTAGATTTTGAGTGTATTTTGGTCTGTTAGAAGAAACTGCTTCCCAAAAATTTAAAGAAAGAAAAACATGGAATATGACTATAAAGATGAAAATTAAAATGATTTTAAAAAAGGAATTGATGGGCGCCTGGGTGGCTCAGTGGGTTAAAGCCGCTGCCTTCGGCTCAGGTCATGATCTCAGGGTCCTGGGATCGAGGCCTGCATCGGGCTCTCTGCTCAGCAGGGAGCCTGCTTCCTCCTCTCTCTCTGCCTGCCTCTCTGCCTACTTGTAATCTCTCTCTCTGTGTCAAATGAATAAATAAAATCTTTAAAAAAATAATAAATAAATAAAAAATAAAAAAGGAATTGATAAGAAGTTGGTTGAAAAAAAGAAAGAAAGAAAAAGAAAAGAGAATATGATCAGGCAGGAGACTAGAACAATGCCATACACTAGATTTAGGGTATTTTGGTATGTTAGAAGAAACTGTATCCCAAGATTTTAAATAAAGAAAAACTTACATATATACAAGAAATATGGTTAAATACAATGAAGAGATAGAATATGATTGTAAAAATGAAAATTAAAACATTTTAAAAAAGGAACTGATAAGATGTTGGCTAAAATAGGAAAGAAGAGAAATTCAAGAAAAAAATAGGAAAAGAAAAAATAAAGAAAATTTTAAAAATTAACTTTGAAAGATTAAAGAATCATGGGGAAAAAGCCATGAATTCTATGTGCTACATTCCCATCGTGCTGGAGTTTTGCAGTTCTCATTGATCATTAAAGTTGGTCTCGGCTAGATGTTATTGCTGATCTTCTGGGGGAGGGGCCTGTTGCAGTGATTCTCAAATGTCTTTGCCCCACATGGAATTGTACCACCCTTGCCAGGGGCCAGGCCAAGTAATCTGCTCAGGTTTGTTCTCAGTAGCTTTTGTTCCCTGAAAGCTTTCCATATATCTTTGGAGGATAAGAATGAAAATGGTGGGCTCCCAATCTCTAGCCCCGGAGGAGCCAAGAACTCGGGGTCCCCTTCTTCAGTGAGCCCTCAAAGAAAAGCAGTCAATCCCTGTCTCCACGCTCACCCAGCCTGTGATGGAGCATTTCTATCTCTGGCACCCGGCCCTGTTTGGAGTCTCCAAACCCAGCAGATTCCTGCAGTGCACTCCCACACTGTTCCTCCGGTGGAGGAAGGGGGAGTCTCCCTGGATCTGTGGGGTCTCTGATCGAAGAGTAGTGGCCCCACTGTACTGTGGATCACAGTTATGGCAACTCCGACCTGAGAGCCCACTCCTTGGTTCCATCTTTGCGGCCAGCTTCCCCCTCTCCATTACCTGAGAGCTCTGCCACATTCACGCACCCCCCGTCTTTCTGTGACTCTGAGGGTCCTGAGACCACATTGTCCCAGTGAGGGCTCCAACCCCAGCTTAGCCACTGGAGTGATGTCCCTTCATGCTGCAGACTTGTAAAAGTTCCGATTTTGTGCTCCGCTGTTCTGTCAATTGCTGGTAGCCGGATGATGGAAGCTCCCTCTCTGCTGTGCTCTATCTTCCCAAATGTCATCTCGGATTCACTTCTCTGCATGTCCTACTTTCCAGAAAGCAGTCGCTTTTCTGTTCATAGAATTACTGCTATTCTTTTCTTTGATCTCCTATTGAGTTTGTAGGAGATTCAGAATGGTTTGATAACTATATAGCTGAATTCCTGGGACCAGGCAAAATTTAGATCTCCTACTCCTCTTCCATCTTGCTCCTCCCCTATTTAATTTTTAATATTAAATATATTTAGAATTTTTTCCCACTTGTACTCAGTAACACACAGATAAAAATGAGTAAAGCAATTTCAGGTTAAGACCCAGTCAGATGCCTCCAAACAGCAAGTTGTGTGGACCCACCTAAGAACAATACTTGAGACCATAATCTTGACAGAAAAAAAAGTTTAACTATATGAAATACTATACTCTAAAAAACCCAAGAGTCTCCCATTTATGGAGAGCCTGTTTCCTAAAAGTTTACTTGTTGGGTCTATTACATTACATTTTTCTGTAAATAAGTGGTTAATATCTCAGTTTGACAGATAAGAGTCCATTTAACTCATAATGCACCTGAAATATAACATACTAACTGCAACCAATCCTCATTTTCATGCATGTTCTAATATTTGAAGCCAGACACCTTGTCTCCCTTATCTTCTGTGATTGTACCTTTAACTAATTTTCACATGAAATGATTTTCCTAGGTATCCCCCTATTTTATCAAAGTTTCCCTTAAAACACACCCAGAGTTTAACACAATTCCAAATGTGGTCTGACTAGAGCAGAGCACGTTAGAACTCTTATCTTTCATGAAGTAGACACATTACTTCTGCTAATGTGGCCAACCAACCACATGCACTATTGCAGCAGTTACATTACCCTATTTGTTCACTTTAAGCTTTGAAGCCAGCCCAAATCCCTATATCTTTTCTAAGTGAATTATTCTGCAGCCAGTACTCCCACATCCTGCATTTATGGGATTTCCAGCTCCCTTTTATTGCATAAATTGAACAATTTTCTTATAAAAGAGATAACATTTTAGATGTAAAACTTCACTTTGTAGAAGTGCATTTCTATGTAAAACTTAGAGAAACCAAGCAAACCATCTGGGTATTTTGAGGTAAGTAATTTATCTAAGCATTCTTACATTTAAAAAAATTCCTTAGGGAGATAGAAAATACAGTATTTGAGGCAGTAGTTCTCAAACTGTGTTGTACATTAGAATTCCAAGGAGAATTTTTAGCTTTCTCTAAGCCCAGGCTGGACCTCCTACCAATTAAATCAAAATTATGGTGGTGGGATCCAGCATCCATACATAACTCTAGGTGACCCCAATATACACCAAAGTTTGAAAACCAATGGTTTAAGAGTTTAAGTCATATGGTGAGAATACCTGGGGGCACATCCCAATTTCATCATTATTAGCTATAAGGCTTTGAGCAAGCTACATAACTTCGTTAAGCTTCTGTTTCTTCTGTGAGATGGAGCTAATATTATTTATCTCTTGAGGGTTGTTAAAAGGATATATATAAAACATATAACAAGGTGCCTGGCATATGATAATAGCTGTTCCTAGTGTTATATTTTCTAATATTTTGAGAATGTGTATCTTATCAATAGTTTGCACAACAAAATATCAACTTAAGGAATAACCACTTGAAATTCATTTGATTCCACAAGTCATTCACCATTATGAATATATTCAATATACATAACTCAGATAGCAACATTTTTAGTACATGTTCAGTCCTATTTAAAACCCAAACAAGAATGAGTTGGGTTTTGGGCGCCTGGGTGGCTCAGTGGGTTAAAGCCGCTGCCTTCGGCTCAGGTCATGATCCCAGGGTCCTGGGATCGAGGCCCACATCGGGCTCTCTGCTCAGCAGGGAGCCTGCTTCCTCCTCTCTCCTCTCTCTCTGCCTGCCTCTCTGCCTACTTGTAATCTCTCTGTGTCAAATGAATAAATAAAATCTTAAAAAAAAAAAAAAGAATGAGTTGGGTTTTATAGTACATCCTTAATTATTATTAGATAATAAATCTATGCTTATTTATATCATTAAAACCATTTTCATTCATGCATTCATTCATTTGGCAAATTAGGAGCCTCAGAAATATTAAGATATTATTTATTATTTTTTTAAAAGATTTTATTTATTTATTTGACACAGAGAGAGAGAGATCACAAGTAGGCAGAGAGGCAGGCAGAGAGAGAGGAGGAAGCAGGCTCCCCACTGAGCAGGGAGCCCAATGCGGGCCTCAATCCCAAGACCCTGAGATCATGACCTGAGCCGAAAGCAGAGGCTTTAACCCACTGAACCACCCAGGTGCCCAAGATATTATTTTTTTATTTAAATATTTTATTTATTTATTTGACAGAGAGAGAGAGATCACAATTAGGCAGAGAGGCAAGTAGTGGGAGGGGGGAAGCAGGCTCTCTGCTGAGCAGAGAGCCCGATGTGGGGCTCGATCCCAGGACCCTGAGATCATGTCTTGAGCTGAAGGCAGAGGCTTGACCCACAGAGCTACCCAGGCACCCAAAATATTATTTTATGTTGTGGGATTCAAAATAAATAATTTTGTTTCACATAATCACCTGGAGTAATTTTTTAAAGATTTATTTATTCATTTTAGAGAGAGAGAGAGGGTGCACATGCAGTGTGGGGGCAGGTAGAGGGAGAGGGAGAGAGAAAATCTCAAGCAGATTCCCCACTGAGGACAGAGCCCAGTCCTAGGACTCTGTGATCATGACCTGAGCTGAACTCAAGAGTCAGATGCTTAACTGACTGAGCTATCCAGGTGCACCACCTGGGGAGATTTTTTTTTTTTTTTGAAATATGAATGCCTAGGCCTTTAATTTTTGGGGATGGGGCTCTTGCATAAGAATTTATTTTTTTAAAGCTCTGAAGGTGATATGTATCTAGAATAGAGAATAACTGATGTACACAATTCAGATTGTGTTGTTGTTACAAGGTCAGAACATTGGTGGTGATCTCAAATGCCCACATTTAGTTTAAAACTAGAGGAGGGAGGACATTTCTGGAATCTTCTCTAACAAGAATTAGAGCACTAGCAAAAATTGGCAAACATAATTTTTTCAGAACTCTAGAATTTAATGAAAATCTTATAACTCATTGTGTTTATGCAAGAAAAATGGCTGAATCTAGTAAGAACAGTGAGTTTTCTGGCATTTAAAAACTTTCCCTTTTCTCACCTCTCTGTCCCCAGGTTAGTAGTTGCCTTAAAATCATGTTTCTGGGAAAACCTTCAGCCTAGCAGCCATAGGAGGGGAAGAATGGGTTTGGATCTTCTCCCAAACCCCCATTCCAACAGAATGGTTGCAATTTGCCTTGAAAGGCAACTTCTAAGAAAAGCTCCAAAGGCTTGTCTTTACCTCAGGGCTCACTCACTAATGAAAGTCCTATTCTCTGGGAATATCGTAAAAAAGATCAGTGACAATTATTTAACACAAAAGCTGTTTGAGATGGGACAAATAAGAGGCTGGCTAAAAGATAGTTAAAAGGAAAATCTTAAATTAGGATAGCCACAGAGGATTTTAAAAAACTCCAACCTATTTGTAGGGATCTGAAATGCCACACCTAAGGGCAGCGCCATGGGCATAGGCAGAAAAGAACTGAGATAGCCCTAAATCCTTACCTCTGGCTGACCTTGAGGCTCTACACAAGCAAAAATGAAAAGTAAAGTTGTAAATTATTGGAGTGTTCGATGTGTGCCATAAAACACACAGAGAACACCTTACCAAAGGATGAGAAACTTTAAGGAAATCTCTGTCAACTCATTAGCTGACCAATGACATAACTGAGCAGTAATCTCAGTGGCCACACTGACAAAGAATACAGACATTATAGAATTAATCCAGGAAAGTCACTAACAAACAAACAATAGCAAAAACAGAAAGAAATAGCAAAAACACAACGCCTAAGATGAGGAAAATCTGAGTTCCAGAGTTTCTACATTATATTATTTAAAATACTAAGTTTCTTTCCCAAAAAAGTTATGAGATATACAAAGAAAGAGGAATGTATACCACAAAATATAACCAAGGAAAGAAAACAGTCAATAAAACTGGACCCTAAGGAAGTCTGTACCAGCTTGGACTTAATAGAGAAAGACTTTAAAACAGCTATTAAAAATATGTTCCAGGAACTAAAGGAAACCATGCCTAAACAATTAAAGTTTGAGACCATATCTTGGGAAGCAGAGAATATTAATAAAGAGATTGAAATTACATATAAATAAAGAATTGTTAGAAATTCTGGAGTTGAAAAGTACAATAATTGAAATGGAAAATTCACTTCATGGGACCAACAGCAGATTTGAGCATGCAGAAGAGACTCAGTGAACTTGCTGATGGGCCAATCAGATTATCCAGTCTGAGGAAACAAAAGAAAATGAGTGAAGAAAAATGAACACATTCTCAGAGATCTATTAAACACCATCAAGCATACCATCCTACATATATGCGAGTTTTGTTTAAAAAGGAGAGAGAGAAAGGGCATAAAGAATATATGAAGAAATAATGATAAACACTTCTCAAATCTGATGTAAAACTTTAGCCTATATATTTATGTATCTCAATGAATTCCAAGTTGGATAAACTCAGATATACACACGAAGACACGTCATAATCAAATGATGAAAGACAAAGAGAGAATGTTTAAAGTTGCAAATTGTGCCTGAAAGCTGTACATGACTCATCATGTAAAAGAAAACTTCATTAATAGTAATAGCTGACTTCTTATCAGAAAGCATGGAGACACTACCAAGATGGTGGACTCAGAAGTTTCAAACACTTGCTCCCCAAAGAAACATTAAATAAACAACTATAGATTAACTAATATAACTTCACAGGAACTCTGGAAACCAGTTCAGAGATCTACAGCAGAGAAGCAAGAAAAAGGCAATAAAAACTTCAGGAAACTTCCTGACATTTTTACTTTCTCTCGTCCCATCCCCTTCCTGGCAATGGCACAGTGTGGTCAGGAGGAAGCAGACCAATTCCCAGTTCCTTCCCTTGGCCAGAAGAGGCAGAATGGAAATTATTCGCAACACTCTAGCCTGTCTGTGGCCCACCTAAACAGACTGATTTCTGTCTCACCTGACTCAGAGCTTGACAGGAAATTGTGGCAGAGTCTGGATCTCAGGTAGCAAAAATTATGGAAGGCAGTGGTAGGCATTGTGGTGTGGGGGACTGTAAATTCACAGATACATGGAGGCAAAAGATTATAAGCAGAAGAAAATAATAAAACATCTAGAGAAGCTGGGGTGACGCTCTGAGAAATTAAGACATTTAAAAACAACCATGAACACAAGGGAAGTTTTAAAAAGGATACACACAGTCCTAGATAGGACACATGCCCAGAAAAGATTCAAAGAGACCTTATACCTTCACTCTGGGCCAATTCCAAAAGGAATGACAGGATCTTTTTAACTACAGAAGGTCTTGCAAGCCAATCTGGGAAAACTAGGAGAGGTAGATGTTTTTTCAAATGCCCACTTTTCAACAAAAGATCACAAGTCATACCAAGGAACAAGGCAACAGAGCTCATTCAAAGGAACAAAACAAATCCTCAGACCATCTCTGAAGGAACACATGTATCCGAATTACCAGGCAAAGACTTCAGAACAATTGTCTTAAGCATGTTCAAAAGCTAAAGAAAAACACAAAGAATTAAAAGAAATAAGGAAAATGATATCATATCCTATATCATAGGATATAGGATATGATATCATTTTCCTTATTTCTTTTAATTTGTTGTTTTCCTTTATAAATTATAAAATATATAAATTATATATACATCTTTGTGTATTATATATATATATATATCTCCAAATAGAAATTCTGGAAGTGAAAACTATAATAGCTGACTTGAAAATTTCACTAGAAGGATAAAATAATAGACTCAACCAGGCAGAATAAAGAATCAGTGAACTTGAAGGCAGGTCACTTAAAATTATTGAGTCTAAGGAACAAAAGGGAGAGAGAGAGATCAGTATAGACATTATGCAGTCACAGAAGAAAACAGAAAGGGGCAGAGAGATTATTTGAATAAATAAAGCCTAATAATATCCTAAATTTAAGTAAATATGTGGATTAACAGAAGTTCTCTCAAAACATTCCACCCAACAACAGCAAAATATACATTTTTCTAAAGTACACATGAAACATTGTCCAGGACAAACTATATTTTAGGCCACAAAACCAGTCTAAATATTTTTTTAAAGATTGGAATCATACAAAGTATGTTTTCCAAATACAATGAATGAATGAAAATAGAAATCAACACCACAAATAAAACTGGAAAATTCACAAATATGTGGACATTGAACAACAAACTTGTAAATAACCAATGAATCAAAGAAGAAATCACATCTATTTCCTTCAGGGAAAAAAACAGAAAGATAATAGAGAAAGTAAATGAAATCAAGGGTTGGCTATTCAAAGATCAATAAAACTGACCAACCTTTAGTAGGATTAACCAAGAAAAAAAAATTCAACTTAGATCAGAAATAAAAGAAGGGACATAACAATCAATTCTACATAAAAAGGATTATAAGAACATATTAAGCACAGTTGTATACCAACAAACTGGGTAACCTGGATGATATGGGTAAATTTCTAGAAACACATAACCTAGTAAGATTGGATCATGAAGAAATAGCAAATCTGAACAGACCTATAACTAGTCAGGGAATCACAACAGCAATCAAAAAGCTCCTACCAAATAAAAACCCAGGACTAGATGGCATTACTAGTGAATTCCACAAAACATTTAAAGAAGAATTACCAATAATCCTCCTGAAACTCTTCCAAAGAATTGAAGAGCTAACATTCTCAAACTCGGTATCATGATTCTGATACCAAAGCTAGACAGACACTACACAAAAAGAAAACTATAGACCAGTATTTCTTGTGAATATTGATGCAGAAATTCTCAACAAAGTGCTAGCAAACCAAATTCAACAGGATTATACACAATGACGAAGTGGGATTTATTCCTAGAATGTATAGATGGTTCAATATAAGAAAAATCAGTAAGTGTAATACACCACATTAAAAGAATGAAGGTAAAATCCAGAGGAGCACATCAATTGATGCACAAAAAAGCATTTAACAAAATCTAATACCCTAACATGATTTTTAAAAAAGATTTTATTTATTTAATTTGTCAGAGAGAGAGAGTGAGAAAGCACAAGCAGGGGGAGTGGCAGGCAGAGGGAGAAGCAAGCTCCCCGCTGAGCAGAGAGCCCAAAGTGGGACTCAATCCCAGGGCCCCGGGATCACACATGACCTGAGCTGAAGGCAGATGCTTAACCGACTGAGCCACCCCAGGCGTCCCACCCTTACATGATTTTTTTTAAAAATTCAACAAACTCAGAATAGAAGGAAACTATTTCAACATAATGAAAGCCACATAGAAAAAACTCACAGCTCACATCATAATCGATGAAAGATTGAAAATTCTTCCTCCAAGATCATGAGCAACACAACTATGCCTGCTATCACCACTCCTATTTGAAATAATACTAGAAGTCCTAGCCAATTGTACTACCTAAGTTCAATTAGAAAAGAAAAATAAATTTTATTTTTTAAAAATATTTATTTATTTGAGAGAGAGAGAGAATGAGAGAGTGTGTGCAAATGGGGGGAGCAGAGGGAAAGGGAGAGAAACTCCGTGCTTAGCCGTACGAGGGGCTTGATCTCACAATCCTGAGATCACAACCTGAGCCCAAACCAAGAGTCAGACATTTAACCAACTTGTCACATAAGCACCCTAAGAAAAAGAAATTTTAAAATCCCCCCCAAAAAATTACCTCTGTTCACAAAAGACATGATCCTCTATGTAGAAAGCCCTAAATTCTACAATAAATTGGTAGAATAATTGAATTCAGCAACATTGTAGGTTACAAAATCAACATGCAAAAATAAGTTGTGTTTTTATATACTAATAATGAACAATGTGCAATGGAAATTAAGAAAACAGTGCTATTACAATAGCATCTAAAAGAATAAAATTCTCAGGAATGAACTTTTAGCCAACGAGGTAAAAGATTTGTACACTGAAAACTGCAAAACATTGCTAAAGAAATTAGACACAAATAAATGGAACGATATCTGTGTTCATATATTGGAAGATTTAATATTGTTTAGATGTTAATACCACCAATAGTGATCTATAGATTCAATGCAATTGCTATCAAAATCCTAATATTTTTGCATAAATAAATAAATTCACCCTAAAATTCATATGGAATCTTAAGGGACCCTGAACTGCCAATACAATCTTGAAAAAGAAAGACAAAGTTGGACTCCTCAGATGTCCTGATTTTAAAATTTACTACAAAGCTGTGATAATTAAGGGAATAAGGTACTGACATAAAAACAGACATACAGACCAGTGGAATAGGATAGAGATCCAGATATAAACCCTTGAGTATTTATTTTGTCGAATGGTTTTTTGACAAGGTTGCCAAGATCATTCAATGGGGAAAGGACAGTTTTTCAATAAATAGTGTTGTGAAAACTGGATATCTACATGCAAAAAGAATGAAGCTGGACCCTTACCTTTTACCATATTAAAAAAAATTAACCCAGAATTGATAAAGGACCTAAATACAAGACCTGAATTATAAAAATCCTAGGAGGAAAGAATCCAAAGGACAATGAAGCTAAAGTTATGAACATGCTTAGTTTAGGTCTAGAAACAGGATAATAAAAGTATTCCAGGCATGGGACTCAAATCTATTTCACTTTTTAAAAATAGGAGTATACAAGGGCTTCCACATTCATGAAAGAAGGCAGAAAAACATTACTACTAACTACTGTCTATGGCTACTTCTTACATGAAGATGTGTGTCTAGAGAAATGGAGAGATGTAAACTTGTGACTAGAAACTTGGGTCTCAGATGTCTGAGTCAGTGAATTTTGAGATGGTATGGTTTCTGATGGCAAAACCATCAGAACAACAAAGTACAGTGTGATTCTGGTAGTTCATGGCTGAGATGGACATAATATCAATTTAATGAATGAGATTATTAATTTAATAAAGTACCTGATAATTAATAACAGTACTGTCAACATAAGATGGTTAAATGGTTTCACAAATAGTTCATTGTTGGCAGGATTTTGTACACACCTGTTTAGAATAGGTTATACCTTATCATTATCAACAGTAGCCAAACCACGAAGAAAGACCAAATGTCTACTGACTGATGAATGGATAAAGAAGATGTGAGATATATATATATATATATATATACACACACATATGTCTATGTGTGTGTCTGTGTATCACAATGGAATATTATTCAGCCATCAAAAAGAATGAAATCTTGCCATTTGCAATGATGTGGATAGAACTAGAGTATATTATGCTAAGTGAAATAAGTCTGTCAAAGAAAGACAAATCCCCTATGATCTCATTCATATGTGGAATTTAAGAAAGAAAATAGATGAACATATGGGAATGGGGGGGGAAAGGAGAGAGGGAAACAAGCCATAAGAGAGCCTTAATGATAGAGAACAAATTAGATGGGGTTGGGGGATGGGCTAGATGGGTGATGGGCATTAAAGAGGGCACTTGTGATGAGCACTTGGTGCTGTATTAATTATACTCCAGAAACCAATATTGCCCTATATGTTAATGAAAATTTTAAATTAAAAAAATAGTTTATAACTTTGGTTGTAACTTTCCATCTGTGTATTACCCTTCTGTCAATTCCGTCCCTTCCTAAACTAGCAACCTGCATTGCAGCCTTTTTTGGAGTAGGGTCTGAGAAGCACGTGGAATGAGTGAGCAATAGTAGAGCAAGAGAAGAATTCAGGTGAAAACAGATTTGACCTTAGATGATGGTCCTTCCAGCTGTAGTCTGAAGATAAGCTGTTTAACACCCTCACTATTGTTTTGGTCCTTCATGTCCCCATTGAAAGTCTGGCATACAGAAAAGATATTTGTAATACAGTTCACTTTAATCTTTTAGGATTTGAAGAACTGGGGGGCAGATGATATATTTTGAACTATATGGTGACTTAAAAATGATAGCAGACCCCAACTAGGCAGGCAGAACACAAACACAGATCACATTTTAAAGAGGTTTAAAATTTTTTAAAAAAATGGTGTAGCCTGTTTGGCACACTGTTGGACAACTATACATTCTAGGGCCCAAACATGATCAAATCAAAGCTCATAAACCATGTTTATGGCAGTATTCTTAGTATGAAACTATACCCCTACACATGCCTTCTCCAGCTTCTCTTTGGCTTCCTGATTGGGCATGGGTCATTGGACAGCTGAAGTTAAACAGAGAGTGATGTCAGATTTCTGTCCTGTTTG
Organism: Ailurus styani; assembly: GCA_002007465.1. Classification (NCBI taxonomy): domain Eukaryota; kingdom Metazoa; phylum Chordata; class Mammalia; order Carnivora; family Ailuridae; genus Ailurus; species Ailurus styani. The sequence continues at coordinate 4,730,879 of LNAC01000067.1, read as the reverse complement.
ATCAGCTGTGTTCTGCCACACCTGGAGTTAGGAAGCTGGCCTCATCCACACTCAGGGCTCAACATTCCTGGCTAAAATTGCCTACGCATGTATTCCAGCCTCACAGAACATAACTTTTTCTCATCTCTTTTGGGGAATCATTTTCAAAATCTCTGATTAGCTACTCTGCTTGGAGGAGATCTTTAGGCCACTGGTTTTGAAATTACTAGCGATTATTTTCCTCCAAGATCAAAATTCAGAACCAGACATTATTTTCTAAACAAGTAGCAAAGTTAAGTTTAGGAAAGTTACAAAGCCATATAATCTCATGGATGTATTACTGATTTGGAAGACAGATTGAGTTTTCTTCCTAATTTTCCAACTTGCTTACTATACATGCAGAGTATTTATTCTAAAATGAGAATACCTGTTTCCTATCTAATTCATAAGTGGTAGCTATAACATAAAATTTTAATATAATTTGCCTTATAAAAAGGCAAACAAACAACATAAAAATGCAATGATATTTTAAGAAAGAAAATGATTGCTATAAATATGGGGAAAAGACAAGAAACTAATTAGAAGCGACGTACCAATTATATATTCTTCATATGAGTTTTTGTATTTTTCAATACCTTATTGTTCATGGAGCACAAATTTGGATCGACTTTCTGCAGCAGGGTTTTGCTTCTTAAGAACAAAGAATTTAATGCATGGATTTTTGCCAGACTCAGCTGTTGCATTCTTTACATCACAAGTTTGTAATACTGAACACCTGTTTAACCACTGTTTTTCTCCAAAAATGTGTTTGATCATTCAGCTTGAAAGGAACAGCTTTTCACTTCCATTTACGAATCTTTCACACTTTTCACAAAGTACTTAATTGTCTGCCACCATACTTACGGCTCATGAAATTTACTAAATAACATCACTATAGAGGTCATTAGGCTCTCTATCCTTTGTAGCAAGCTTAATTAGAAAAAAAAAACCAACAACAAACTTTCCTTAAGCCTAACACAAAAAAACTCACCTTAAAATGGTACACTGTTAAATAAAATAAATTAGAAAAATATGCAGTGAATTGTTTGTGTTTCAGTTTAATTCAGCCTTCCGTTCCTCAGTTCTCGATAGACTGAAGAATGATGTTTGTTTTCTGTCTTAGTCTTTCAAGTTTTATATATGACCATAAAACAGATTCATATTTCATATTCTGGTTTCCCAGTCATGTAAAGAATGGACAAATAATTATTAAGCTTACCCAACGTAACTTTTTCACCAAGCACATTTTCTTTACCACTGGGAAGCTATCAAAAACTATTTTATACCGACCTTCTCAAACATGAAGGACAGTTTTATGCCTTCTAATTAAGACACTGGTCTACTGGTGAAAGTGTCCATCCACCTTACCATGCAGATCTCACATTCCATTTGTTTTATGCAGCTTACAACAGCTATAAGGCAGCTGCAATGCAAAATTACATTATGAATCGTTGTCTCAAAGATCCCACAATTCAGTACCTAAGTACTTTGCTGCACAGCTCATTCCCTGATCAGTAACTTTAAATACTCCTTTGCGAGAAAGGATGCAATACATTCACTAGGACTGATTTTCACATCTCATTTTCTTAACAGATAGATCTGAAAATGTGTCCTAATACACATGCTGTTAAAAATATAAAAAAAATGGGTAACATCTGTTTTGAACAGTTGACATTTTACCATATCCATTCCACATGGACTCAAACCTAGTGTGCTTAGATTTCATGATGCCTGACAGACGTGGCAGGGACCCTGAAATAGCCATAACTTGTCTGAAAGCTTGGCTTGTGCTCTCTTCCCATTTGTGGTGCTCTTAGCTATAACTGACAATGGCTGATTACTGCCACATTTCTGTCAGTGCTGTTAATCCAGAAAGGAGGCTCTTTCAGAATGGTGCCAAATCCTATCATTCATAAGTTAATCAGCCTAAATGACTTGCAAAACATCTTATGTGAAAAAAATGTAGAAATCCTTTCTTAAAAATAAAAGGCAATCTTTCCTCGAAAGTTGAGTCATTAACTTACCTGAAAAGGGTGGGGTGGGGAGGAGGAGGGAAGAATGGACCAATATATCTGGCAAGATCTCTTCTGGTTCCATTATTTTACTGCAAGCTGGATGCCCAGCATATTCAAAAAATGTTTCCTGCCTCTACTCTCCTTCAGAACTTACAATCTCATTAGAAAACAATTTTAATTCACCTAAAAACAACAGTGTATCCAAACTGCTACTTGAAAATGCTAAATTGAATATAATCGAGTGGGATAAATTTTGGATGATATTATAAACTAAGACACGTAAAACTCCAAGAGTTCCAAGTACACGTAACTTCCCACACAGACACTGACAAGTATCATTACCCATATTATTTCAGCTAATCCAAAAGGCAGGTGATTGTAAAATGCACGATTATTTTACATACCACCATGGAAAACACTGCCCTTTAACTTATGACACAATGTCAACTATAAAACACTTCCCTGAGCTACTTATTTGAATTTCTACCAATAGGTCAGAGGTAACTTTACTTTCTCTCTGTATTGGAAAGAACATTCTAGAAAGGCTCAGTTGTTTTGTTTAACCTCATTCTGTAGTTTAACACTGGTAACTTAATTGCTTAATGTTATCCATTTATGTTAAGCTGATTTTAAAAAGGCATACAAAATGTAATGTGTGCCTACATAGGGTTTGGCAAACAATGCTAAATAATGTTGTTGAATTAATGAAGTTATTTGTAAATGAAATCACTAACTTTTAATATTATATTACATTGATTTTAATTTTATTCTATTCATGTATTGTCACAAAACTCTTCTAAGCAAAAAACTCAAATGTAAGTGATTAAGGAGTATAAACGTGGTCCATTTACTAATTATTAATACTACAACATGTTCTGCTCAGGCATTTTTTATTTTATAGTTTTCAGAGTACAGGTGTTCCACCTCTTTGGTCAAGTTTATTCCTAAATATTTTATTGTTTTTGGTGCAATTGTAAATGGGGTTGTTTTCTTAATTTCATTTTTGCTGTTTCATCAGAAATCATATACCAGATTTCTGTACATTGATTTTGTATACTGTGACTTGACTGAATTCATTTATCAGTTCTAGTAATTTTTTGGTGGAATCTTTAGGGTTTTCTATATAGTATCATGTTATCTGCAAATAATGAGAGTTTTACTTCTTTCTTAAAAATTTGGATGCCTTTTATTTCTTTATGTTATCTAACTGCTGTGGCTAAGACTTCCAGTACCATGTTGAATAAAAGTGAGAGTGGACATTCTTGTCTTGTTCCTGACCTTAGGGGAAGAGTGCTTAGTGTTTCACCAGTAAGCATGATGTTGGCTATGGGTTTTTCATTTAAGGCTTTTATTATGTTGAGATATGTTCCCTCTAGACCTACTTTCCAAAGAACTTGTATTATGAATGGATGTTGTACTTTGTTGAATGTGAAAAAGCATCTATTAAAATGATCATATGGTTTTTATCCTTTCTCTTATTCATGTGACATATCACATTGATTATTTTGTAAATATTAAGCCACTCTTGCATCCCAGGAATAAATCCCACTTGATCATGGAGTATGATTTTTTAAATACATTATTGGATTTGGTTTGTTAGTATTTTCTTGTGGATTTTTGTATCTATACTCATGAGAGATATTTGCCTGTTGTTTTCCTTTTTTGTAGTGTCTTCTTTTTTGTGGAGCCATACTTTTTTTTTTCTGAAAGAGAATCTTTTTAAAAGATTTTATTTATTTATTTGACAGAGAGAGAGAAATCACAAGTAGGCAGAGAGGCAGGCAGAGAGAGGGGAGGGAGCAGGCCTCCCCACTGTGCAGGGAGCCTGATGCGGGCCTCGATCCCAGGACTCTGAGATCATGACCTGAGCCGAAGGCAGAGGCTTTAACCCACTGAGCCACCCAGGCACCCGTGGGGCCATACTTTTTAACTATTTAATGGAAACCATGGATTAAGCCCCAGGAAACTATGATTTACCACTGGATCAGAGGTAACTTAATTTTCTCTATGTGAAAAGAATATTTTAGAAAAGCTCAAATTAAAATTTTTATTTCACTAACCTTGTTCTTCTTTAATACTGGAAATCTAATTGCATAAAAATTATGATATGGTCATACAACAAAATACTATACACCCAAGAAAACTAGACAGAGATATGGAAAGACATATGTAGAGAATAAGAGAGATATTCCCAATTTGTTGTTAAGAAAAAAACCCCAGTCTAACTCTTTATGATGGTTAGCCCCAAGTACTGAAATTACAAATAATTTTCCCCCTTGCTTTTATTTTTAATTATAAAACATTTTTAATTGTGGGAATAAACTCATAAAGCTCCTTGTTTTTATTTACTTTCTAAATTTTACATAGTGAACATGTAACCATATGTAATCATGTAAATCTTAAGGTTTACAGCTCACAAGGGGTTGCCTTAAAGAAAACAACCCTCCATTATTTGCATATCTTAGATTTGGGCTATCTAAAACAACAGCCACTAGCTACATGTGGCTATTTAAGTTAATTAAAGTTAATTTAAATAATTTAATTAAGTTAAAGCTTAATACAATTAAAAATTCAGTTCCTTAGTCACACTAGTCACATTTCAAGTGCTCAGTAGCCACAGGGGGCTAATGGTTGCCATGTTTGAAGAGTACATTTCCGTCATCACAGAACGTTCTATTAGATAGAGCTGTCTTAAACCATGAGTTGGGATCTGTATACATAATGAGATGCTATTTTTCAATATTATAAATGTGTTTTCTTTCTCTTGCCTTTCTGAGCACATGACCTCTTTCATACTCTACCCCTGAGGTATCCTTCTATCTTGGGAAGATGAGTTCTGTTCTATAAAGATGTAGGAGAGAGACCAATATAATAGTCATTTGCCCTCTGATCCTAGAAAATAGGATTTTTTAAAAAGGCAAGAGCCTTGCAAATCAGGCTATTTTCTTGAGGAAAGAAGTTCTAAATTTCCTTCTGTCTCATTTCACAGGCCAAACCTGGTGTATGAGACCAACAGTCTTCAAAATTTTTGCTCACAAGGGTGGCCTGGGGGTTCAGTTGGTTAAGTGTCTGCCTCTGGCTCAGGTCATGATCCCAGGGTCCTGGGATCAAGTCCCATGTCAGGCTCCTTGCTCAGTGGGAAATCTGCTTCTCCCTCTCCCTCTGCCTGCCACTGCCTGCTTGTGCTTGCTCTCTCTCGCTCACTCTCTCTCTCAAATAAATAAAATCTTTAAAAAAAATTTTTTTTGCTCACATATCCCAATATATTTTTGAAAAAATATATATCTATTAAAAATTGACATCTAAAAATGTTCACTATAAATTCAGTCCTAGAAGATATATTTTCTGATATATGTCATCAAAATGTTTACTTTGAATATTTAGTTAATTCAGTTTATGGATATGTCTTCTATATTACCTGATCAGAAATACCAGTCCATTGTTGAAATAATCAGCCAAATTATACTTACTGTCAACTAGGAAAAGTCTGACTTCAATTTTTAAAATTTAGATAAGGGTATTAATTCAGGTATTTTTGATAAATTTTCTGATTTTTAAATTTAATGATGACAGATAGGCAGACTGGAGACTGGTTATGTATATGTCACCTGGATGAAATAACAAGTTGCCCTTTTCAGTATTTCTTTCCAGAAGTTCTCCTGGCTTGCTCTCAGTGGACTCACTCTTAGGAATTATACATTCTAGAACTGTCCTTTTGGTTGGCACTCCACAAGTTTTTCACACTACTCAGAGCGATGTGCTTATAAAGTTAAGGAATATGTAGAGCCCTTTCTCCCCTCCTCCTTCTCTCCCTCCCTCCCTTTCTCCCTCCCTCCTTCCTCCCTCCCTCCTTCCTTCCCTAACCTCCTTTCCTCCCTTAAACCTGAGGTATCTTCTGGACTTCACACTGTCTCTTCTTAACAGCTAAACTTCTGGTAAGAACTACTAACACTCTTTATATCTATTTCTGCCCTTAATTCTCACCCCACTGCCATCTGACTTAAATTCTCTCTTCTCATTTAAAATGTCTGTGAACAATGACCACCTATTTTTCATATTTAATGTACTTGTTTCAATTTTCAAAGGTAAATGACCTCCTGGGGCAAATGATATTATTGAATATGACCCCCCCTTTTTTAATTTGTTTCCTTTCTTGGCTTTCTTGTCACCCTCCATAATTACTATCTATCTTATCACTCCTTAGTCTTCTATGACTTCTCTTCGCCCTTCTCTCCTCACTCCCTCTGCCTTTCCTTTATTCCTCAGACTTCAGCTATTTCCAACATGCTGATAATTCTCACAAATCTATCTCTAGTCCTGCGTTCTTTCCAGATACCCAGGTTTATATACTCAAATGGCTGGATATCTCTACCTGGATGAAAACAAATCCACCATCTTTGCCTGACATCATGTTCTTCTCATGTTTTGTAAAGTTACTATTTCTTAGTTGTCAAAGTTAAAATACAACAACAAAAACAAAAATTCAAACTCTCTTCTTGACCTCCTTCTCACAGCTAACAACCAATCACTATCTGAATCTACTTTGCAAGTATTTCTTTTTTCTTTTCTTTCTTTCTTTCTTTTTTTTTTTTTCAGAGAAAGAGGGTGGGAGAAGGGCAGAAGGGGAGGGAGAGAGAGAATCTTCAGCAGGCTCCATGCCCAGTGTGGTTGATCTCCCAACCCAGAGATCATGACTTGGGCTGAAATCAAGAGTCGGACACTTAACCAATTGAACCACCCAGGCACCCCTGCAGTTATTTCTTACACTGACTCTTCCTCTTTGCCCAAACTGCCACTGTGTTAGGTCAGAACCACCTGAACCACTGCACAAGCCTAATTAATCACCCACTCATATATTCTAATTATCTAATCTGCTCACATCACTTCCTTGTTTAAAATTCTTCAAATGTTTGTGTTACCTAAATGATAATGCATAGAGAAGAGGAGTGTAGTTCTTGGTAAGAGTATAGTGAACAAGCAGATATAATGCATCTGCTTTTTCCTTAGGAGTGATAAGAGGAGGGCTGAGGTTTCCTTTTCTTGAGAACAATTTAGAGACACTAAGGTGGTAGGAGTAGAGAATGTGCAGAGGGCAGGTAAGGTTCATCAGAAATGGAGCAAGTCGGAGCTCTTTATGGAGGCTTGGATCCAGTGGAGGTGTTGGGGCCAAGGGCTAAACAACAAACATGTTGGGTTGTGTTTAGTTTGAGTGTGGTTCAGTTTAGGTTGCTAGCATTGTCAGATATTCAGGACAGAAATCCTGGGGAGTTCAAAAAGTTGAAAATGGAGCTACCCTACAACCCAGCAATCGCACTACTGGGTATTTACCCTAAAGATACAAAGGTAGTGATCCTCAGGGGCACGTGCACCCAAATGTTTATAGCAGCAATGTCCACAATAGCCAAACTATGGAAAGAACCTAGATGTCCATCAACAGATGAATGGATAAAGAAGATGTGGTATATATACACAATGGAATACTATGCAACTATCAAAAGAAACAAAATCTTGCATTTGCAGCAACGTGGATGGAACTAGAGGGTATTATGCTGAGCAAAATACGTCAATCAGAGA
>LNAC01000067.1:4668624-4723152 GCA_002007465.1 Ailurus styani | reverse complement strand
TGGGGGGTAGGGAGGGAAAAATAATGAAACAAGATGGGATGGGGAAGGAGACAAACCATAAGAGACTTCTAATCTCATAAAACAAACTGAGGGTTACTGGGGGGTGGGCGGGTAGGGATAGGGTGGATGGGTTATGGACATTGGGGAGGGTTTGTGCTTTGGTGAATGCTGTGAAAGATGTAAGCCTGATGATTCACAGACCTGTACCCCTGGGGCAAAGAATTAAAAAAAAAATCCTGGGCGGGGATAATGAAAATGACAATACTGGAATGTCTCTTACAGAATGTCTTATAACAGCTAGGAATAGATAAATAGGCAGATTTGTAGTTAAAATCCATGAGAATAAAGGATACAATTTAAACATAATAACAGCACTATAAAGAAATGTTATCTATACACAAAATGTTCTCATTAATGAAACAAAATTAAGTTCTGTATTTAAATTTAAATTTTGATGATGATTGAGCATGAACCATTATCTATAACATCCTCCAGGAAAAGTAAAGACCCTCAGTATGTGTTTACCTATTACCTTAACTAATACATTTTTGGCAGTTTAGATTCAGATTGTTACTGTGGTAATACTACCTGCTTTTATTTTATGACGTTACTTTTAAATTCCTTCTTAAAAATTTTATAAAATTTGAAAGCCATATTATCAACACAAATTTATATTTAACTGTAAATTCCAGTGAGTTATGTTTCTCACTGTCTCTATAACTAATGTTATTCTCTTTTTAAAAATCTTTTGTTTTGCTGGAAAATATTATAAACTTTTTTTCTTCCAGAAAAGTTTTATGGGGAATAAGCTTCCTGAGTCTTGACATTTCTGAAAGAAAAATGTCTTTATTCTGTCCTTACTCCACATTCACTTGAATGCTAGTTTTTATAGGATATAGAATTCCAGGATAAAAATAATTTCCTCTGAAGACAGTAAAGCATTTGTTCCATTTTCTTTTTCAATTTATTGTGAATGATGTTAAGTCTAATACTGGTATGATCGCTGTTTTTATGTAACTTTTTCCTTTAATTTTCTAGAAACATCAAATTTTAATTTATATCAAGGTATAGATAACTTTGTTTTTCCAGCTTGGTACTAAGTGGATCTTTTCAATCTGAAGACTAGAATCTTTCTTCAACTCTTTAATTTACAGAATCTTCCCATCTTTTTTTTTTTTAACGATGATTTTTCTTCCTTTCAATTGCTCTCTTTCCTTTCAGATATTTTTTTGTGCTATTTTTTTTTCAAACCTCCCCCCCACCTCCTGCTATTTTCTATTTACTTTTACTTTGCATTCTTAGTTATTTACTAGACTTTATCTTTGAGATAATTACTCAGTCATATCTACTATTTGTCTCTTCTATTAAATTTATTGTATATTATTCATTTATTGGGGAGGAGGGGCAGAGGGAGAGAGAGATGTGCATTATATGATATTATATGACCATAGTAACATTTTGTTGTCCATCTTCCTGTAGGTCGACATTTGAGGTGTTTTTATTATGTTATAAAATATTATGTTATATTTATTTTGCTGTCATAAAAATATTGTTCTATTGACTAGTCTGTAATAGGTCTCCTCTATTATTAGTAAACATTGCAATTCACTTTTTATAAAATATTATTTCTAGTCACAAATATTTAGGACATTTAGAGTCATATTAAATTGATTATAGGAATAAAATCCTTTAGATAAAAATATCCAACAGAGAAAAATATCTCTAGCAACAAGGATCTGAAAAGGCAATCTCTAAGTCAATAGAAAAAAAGTTTAAGAAAATAGAAAGGCCGAAAAGAGATCTTTACAGAAAATAATAAAATTTACAAATGAAGAGCTAAAATTCTTCCAGTTCAGTCTTTTTTTTTGTCATGCAAAAATTTCATGTATGGGTTTTATATCCAGTCTTTATTGATAAAGAAAAGTGGGATTCATGAAATTATTTTCCTTTTTCAAGGTAACAAAGAACTTAGTTATCTTTCACTGTCAAATTTCAGGCTATATAAATAAGATAGAAGCAATTTTATGCTTCTTAAAGTAGCAGGTAAATACGATGTTCTAATCACCTAAGAGATAAGAACAGTCAATTTCTCTTCCTCTTGACTTACCTGGTGTACCTGTTTCAATTGCACCAGTTAGGTAGAACTTGTTAAACACTGACACCTGAGCCTAGTTTCATTCGGCATTTAAAAACTAACCAGGAAAAGGCATTGCTCAAAAATTATCTTGGCACAAACATTCAACACAATTTTCTACCAGATAAGTAGGACCAAAAGTAAGTCAAAAGCAACTAGTGACCTGTGATGACATTATTCAATATAGTATTTGAGATTCTAGAAGGGGTTGATTTATAGTCTGTTCTTACCTTAGCATTTTGGATGCAGGGACAGAGGGCCCAAGCTGCACTGGCCTTCACGTCTGGGTGAGGATTTTTCAGCAGGGACCACAACAAACGAACTCCATCTAAGCGATCAATTATCCTATTGTGAGACCAAAAACAGAAGTATAAACTGTAATTAGTATGTAGAAATGAAAACTTACATGGCCTGTCTAGCCACACAATTCTAATTATTCTCCTTTTGACATTTTGACTTTTTAAAAGATTTTATTTATTCATTTGAGACAAAAAGATACTGGGAGAGAGTATGAGCAGCAGACTCCCGGCTGGGCCGGGAACCCCACACAGGGCTCTATCCCAGGACCTGGAGATCATGATCTGAATGAACCAAAGGCAGATGCTTAACCATCTGAGTGCCACCTCAGTGCCCCTTAGATTTTCTTTCAGAACTTAAACAACAGCAGGAGATCTGGGTGGCTCAGTCGGTTAAGTAGCTGACTGTTCGTTTCAGCTCAGTTCCTGTTCTCAGGGTCCTGAGTTCAGGCCACATGATGGGCTCCATGATGGATGTGGATCCAACTTAAAAAAAAAACCTTTAACAATAGAATGTGCTACTGGACTGTCAGCTCTCTGATTTCAGTTTTAATTTCATGACACAGAAAGCAAACTCCACGATAATTACGATTCACATAAACTTAAAATCAAGCCACGTAATCTTTTAATTAGCTGTACACAGACTGTTACCTAAATGTCAAAATACTGGTTTCTTTCATATAGTAACATCTGTATACTTTCCAAAACAAATATTTATGCCTCAAAACTGTGAAGTTACCTTTTTTATTTGGTCTACATTTAATTGACTTACCTTACTGTATGACATATTTTAAACTCCTCCAGTCCTAATCTAACATTAGGAATTAAAATCATTACACTACAGTGCACCCTTTGTTAGGCACGGATAACACGTAACTTGTTTTCCATGTGCTCCCTTCTCAGCAAGACTAACATTGCAGACTGTGTTATAATTACTTAAACACACTGTAATCAAAATATCTTCATGACTAGCTGAAAAATGAATTATCATCAGAGTCATCTCTACACCATCTGTCTTCTGTTTATATATCAATCAGTCCAAGGAGCATAACCTTGCATTAAGGTCCATTGAGTACACTTGCAGTTGAGAAGGTGGCCAAACAAAACTTAATATCCTTTACAAACATGGCTTTGTTCAGAAAGATATGTTAAACTCAAAGCAGATGAAAAAAGATAAAGAACATCAAAACTCCTTTGATTTTTAATCTCAGGTTGAGTTAAACACATATAGTATTTAGCCACAGATAAATACTACTAGCTTGAATGCCATTCAAATTCTTTCTTAAAAATTGACATAAAGACAACTACATTTCTTGATTATCTGAGATGAGTTTGCCAGAGGAAAAAAATCTGTGTTATTTCAAAGGGTCCAAGTATGATATCAGCTTTGCATAACCTGATAAATTAGTTGGTAATGCAAACAGCTTGTAGTAAGATACAGGTTGTCTCTTTAGAAAATGACTTTTAATAAGAAAAAAGCACATTGAGAATTTTAACACGAAGTTTAACTAAATAGCTTTCCAAACCTAAAGTTTTCTGTCAGTATCATGCTGAGAGAGGAAGTTTTATTTCTCAACTGATGGAAAATGTAAAGAAAGATATGGAGCTCTTCACAATGAGGGATTTACTTTACAAAGGTCAACCATCTTACTGCGTTCCATATAGAGCTGAAATCATAATTGTTTATCCTTGGGTCTCTATTTCTTCACATGCAGTTTCTCAATGAACAATAGGTCTGTCCTCCCTTCTTGCAAATGTGGCAGTAAAATTTGCATTAGTAATACTTAACTGTATGGAACTGGACCTAACTTCACAGTAAGCAGAAGTCATTTTCATGACACACATTTCTGGGGTTTGAAGGGATAATTCAGTGTGGACCCGCCTCCCCTCAAGCAAAATTTCACAATTAACTGTAAAAATTCACTATCGATTATAAAATTACATCTACTGTCCCCAGTCATCACCCTAAACACTAGGCAACTAACTCATTGACTGTGTAGTTGTAACAGAGGAGGATTGTGACCCCATCACTGATGCCTTAAAAGACTCAGCACAGCACAGAGTAATAACCTTAGATGAGGGAAACATGATTGGAACACATTTGCATACACAGGAGCTAACGAAGTCAGGGGGTGGCAAACTACAGGATTTAACTTTGTCCCTTTCATCTCTTTCATTCTCTATCAAGTTATTTACTGCTGATTTCACAATAAGCCAAGTATTGGGGCACCTGGGTGGCTCAGTCAGTTGAGTGGCCAACAACTGATTTCGGCTCAGGTCATGATCTCAGGGTGATCAGATTGAGCCCTATGGTGGGCCCACACTCAGCACAGAGCCTGCTTGAGATTCTCTCTCCCTCCCCCTGCTCACCTGGTGTACTCTTTCTCAAATAAAGAAAAAAAATCTTAAAAGGAAAGAAAAGAAAGCCATATATTCACCCCTTACTTCCCCCTTCCTCTTGCCAGCACCCTAATTCTGGTCTTTACCACATCATGTCAGGATGGCAGTGGTAGCTGCAGCCTTGGTTTTGCAACTTCAATTTCTCTCAGTTCTACCCATCCTATGAATTTCTGTGAAATTAATCTTCCTAAAGGACTTTTCGAGCTTCTGTAGTAGCTCCTTAAGAGCAGGTCCCCAGGGATATTCATTCTGTACATCACACCACCTGGCACATTCAATCAATGCTTGCACTCCCAGGAGAAAATTTCCAATGGCTTCCCATTGCCTGTGTGATATTAAAACCCTGATTCCTGAACTCAGTATTTAACATTTCCAACAAGCTGGTTTATTTCTCCTCTTTCCCAATATTCAGGCATTTGCTCAAAAAAGTCTTGGGCCATCTACTAAACAGTAAGTGCCAAGCATACAGAAATATCGGATATAGTCAATTCTTGTTACACGGGGCAGTTATGTTCTATAAAGTCACTGCACACAGGGAATTAGTAAATACTGAACCATTGCTCCTGGGGGAAATACAAAATTTTGTTCCGGAGATCCTCTGTTCAGAACATTTTGTCAACTGATCAATCTATAACTATGTTTTATGTATGTTTCTGTTTAAAGCTCCTAATTTACTATATTGTGTTGATTCATTAACATGGAACCAATGCATGGCCAGCAGCACTACTGTTCATCCTGAGCAAAGCTTCCCTAACACATATTTGTTCTATAAGGCACATCACAACCATCTTGCACTTGGGAACATTAGACCGGATCACTCTTCAGCACTTTGCTTAGGGACCATTTTAAAGAGCAAAAAACCAACTCAGAACACAAACATGTGAAGCATGTGGCACTACACAGGCTGTAAAAAGACACTTGTTTGCAGTAGGAGAGCTGAAACAAGAAGGCAGAGCCTGGTCTTATTCCCCGTTAGCTGGACAGGTGCATGAGGAGACTCAGATTTTCCCCTGCTCTGCACAGGTCTGTGAATAACAGCCAAAGTGCTCTATGTATTGATTTGGAGGCTACCAATAAATTTCGGCAAGGATATGAATTCACAAATACAGAATCTGCAAATACAGAGGATTTTAACTATTTTAGGAAAATACAGTCTAGTGAGGGAGATAAACCATTATAATCCATTATGATAAATGCTACAATAGACAGGTACATGGGCTTCCATCAGAACACAAAGGGGAGACACTACTTACAGATTACAGAAATTTTCTCAATTATAAGTCTTTTCCTATGTTATTGCCCTCTTTTGCTGTAATAGTCCATCTTGTAAGGTCTATAACAAAACCTCTCCCACAGATCCTCTGCCGTCTCCCACCTTGAGCCTCTTTTGAGTTTTGCTGTCCCCCCTTCTGATATTCATGACACAGTGCTTTGTCTTGTAGTCATGTGTGTATGCTTGCCTCCCCATTAATTTTTAAATTTTTAAAAAAATTAAATTTTTTTTAAAATTTAAATTCAATTGGCCAACATATAGAACATCATTAGTTTCAGATGTAGCATTCAGTAATTCATCAGTTGCATATAACACCCAGAGCTCATCACATCATGTATCCTCCTTAATGACCATCACCTCCCCATTATTGTTATAATTACTGTGTCATTTCCTTGACTGCAGGACTCACGTACCACCTACTAATGGACCTGAAACAAGATAGACTTTGCACCATGAATCAAAAATCTCTCCCACCACTAATATATTCATTTCTAACCTTATTTTTGCAAAGTACCTGTTCAAGTTCTAAATCTAACCATTAGGATAAGTTTTCACTTGAAGTTGTCTTTAGTTGAAAGTGCTTTCATAGAATTTCTTTATAACTCTTTTGCTTTTTGCATATACAGTGATGGGCTTGTAGGTAGCATTAACTTATACCCACTGTCCATTGCAACAGGTTTATCTCCTTTTGCATAGTTTTTAGTCTGATTAGCGTCTTGTTCTGAATTCATTTCCAATAGTAGGTAAGCTCTTCCCATTTTTTTATCAGTTGAATTTTACATTAGTCCTTTGACATTATGAACAGAAAACTGAATTGTTTTTTCAAAATCTTCAATTTTATCATAGAAGTCAAACTGTGTGGCTGGCAGAATAATAGTTCTAGAAAGATGAATACATATCCATACTCTGGCTATTAAACAAACCAAAACAAACCAAAATGATGTAGCTTCTTGTTATCTTTCTCAGTTTTTTTTTTTTTTGGTTGTAATAACATTTGCCAAGATTGTTAAGAAGTCTGGTTGGCTTGCCTGCTCATTGAGGACACATATATGAACAAAAGTGAAGAGTTTGTGCCCACACAGTAGGCACAGCCAAGGTTGTAGAGTTTCTTTCTGGCAGTGTCAATACAATTATTTTGAAACCATAATTGTACATGATTTCGAAAAATTTCACAATTTTCATTGAGAAGTACATTGATAAATATTATTATCTGACAATGGCTCCCACTAAATGTGGTTAGTCTGGGAAAACATGATATTCTTACACCACATTAAAGGATGCATCTGAAATCTATATGTTTTGAAACCAAGTTGGCAACTCAGTAAAAATGGAAACATAAAAAGGGTGTCAGAATGAAATGATCATCCCTGTGAAAAGCTATAATTAGAAAAGAATTTTCTATAAGCTATAATGATTCTCTAAGTTTTTATGATTACCTCTCTAGATATTGTAGTAAGGACTATGGGAGACCAAATATGCAGGAAAGAAGTAAATGTGACAGCCTCTGGAAAGGTGTATGTCCCAGAATTTCTTGGCCCTGGTAGCACAGAATGATAATCTCTCCTTTTATAGTTGTATAAATATGATTAGAACAGTCCCGGAAACATTTTATCAGAAAAAAAATCACTCTTACAGTAAATATTAAGAGAGTGCCTATTGGGTGCCAGGTAATTTTTGAGGCACTGAGAATTTTCCCACCTTGAAAACAAACAAATTCCTGCTCTCATGGAGCTAATATTCTTTTGGGAAAAGACACAGAATAAAAGAAATCTGCATGTTATATGAAATGTTGAAAAGTGACTGGAGAAAAATAAACCAGAGAAGAGTGGTGGGATGGAGTGGGGTTGTACAAGGAGACTGTCCATGCAACAGTGACATGTTGCAGGCACCCTGCAGGAGTGAGGGAAGCTAGCGTGGAGCTAAGGAGAAGGGTATTCTGGTCCTTGAGGTAGTCCCTGGGATAGAGAACCCATCATTTTCAGTCAACACTAAATCAAAGTTACACAGTCATTATTACATTCATCCAATATTAGTATTGGATCCCAGAGAACATCTGTTGTAGACGAGAAAACAGAAGTAGAGTGCCTAACCAATCCTGTATGATGTGTTGGTTGTATAAGCAAACAAACAGGATTTAACTTTTCTTTCCTCTCTGAAAAAAATGACATTATTCGATGAGTGCATTAAAGGAAACTGAGGTATGGTTTGCCCAAAACAGAGAGCAAAGTGGACCAATGCAAATGTTAATATTTACGGTCACCACAATGACAAGACACCCATTCCTCTCACTATACCTTCTGTTTTATAATCTGCATTTTTAACTCAATATATATAATGGAAATTCTATATCAATGAATATGACACAGAATATAGATTTGTAATCATTTTTAATGACAAGATAGTATTGCTGTATTGATGTACCATAATATATTTGAATGATCCTTTATTAATTGAAATTAGGTTCTTTCTGGTTTTGCATAATAATGGAATAAAAATAACATTGCAGAGGCCATCCTTGCATCCTTATGCAATGCACTGATTATCTTCTAAGGACAAATAGTGAGGAATGGAATTGCTCAGAAAAGACTCTGTATATGTTAATTTTAATACAAAACAGACTGTTCTCCATAAAATTTATGGCAATTTGATTCCACATCCACAGATAAGAAAACCAGTTACTAGCATCAGCAACTAGCCATTAAGTGCAAAAACTTCAATTTTTCATCTTAATTTTTCTTCTTCTTGTCATTATGGGAAATCCTAAACATACTTAAGAGTTTTTAATGGTAAAATAAACACCAATAGACACAACATTCAAAACCTAACAAGTCTGCATCATCTATCAATATGTGTGTGCTCATTTTTTCTAAACCATTTGCAAGTAAGTTAGAGACAGAACAGTTCACAACTAAAATTTTCAAATTTTCCTCTTTTAAAAAAAGTATGACCTTTACGTTGTACCCTTGTTACATTTGAGAAACTTAAAAACAGTTCTGTAATGTAATCAAGTGTCCAGACTCAAATATTTCCAATTGCTCCCAGAACATCCTTTAGAGCTTTTGAAACAAACAAAACCTGGTTTCAAACAAGGATTGTGCCCTATATTTTTGATATGTTTTCTTTGTCTCTTTTATTATAGAATATCTTTATGGCATTGACTTTTTAAACACATCAAGTCCTACAGAGTTTGATTGCTTTCTCAAGGTGTAATTAAATTTTTTCTTCTGTTCTCTTTTTTTTCTATGAATAAGAAATTAGAACTAACATCAGAGTTTGATTCAAATTATATATTTTTGGCACAATACATCATAAGTGATGCTATATGTACCTCACATCATACACACATTCAGAGGCTCGTGATATCAGTTGTCCCACTCTTAGTGATGCCAAGTTTGGTCACTTAATTACACTGATAACCATTATATATCTTCATTATAAAGATGTGTCTTTAAATTTTCATTGAACAACAATCTGTGTGGTGACACTTTGTCACTCTAAGAAGGTCCTGTCCCAACAACATTTTCCCTACCTTAAAGTTTTAGCATCTATTAATTATCCTTACCTAGAATAATTGTTTTATTGGGAGTTGTAGTGATTTTTTGAATTTTGTATACTCTATTTATTAACTGGCATTCTTTTATAAAGAGTTTCTTCTCATCAACTGGGGGCTTTGTTATCCTATAGGAAGGCAGAATAAGTCTTTAATTCTTTCTGTTTAGTTACTAATTTGTTGAGTAAGGAGTTTCTATAATGGTCATTTCCAGCGGAAGCAAAGGAGATTTTTCTCCTCTCTTTTTCACTCTTCCTCAGCATTTAAAATCTTATATAATTGAATCTATCAATTATTTCCTTTATGACTTTGATCTTTTACTTATGCTTAGAATAGCAATCCACATCCCAAGATAATAAAACTAGAATATTTCTTTTGTTCTCTTATAACATATTCTGTTTATACTTAAATCTGTTAATTACCTGAATTTTTTATAAGAAGGAAGTAGGGATCCAGCTTTTTTTATGGTCACTCTGATAATATCATAAAATTTTAAAAATTTAAGTATAGTGGATCTGTCTCTTCAGGCAAAGTAAACAAAAGCAAAAATGAATATTGGGACATTAAACTAAAAAGCTTTTGTACAACAAAGGAAACTATCAACAAAACAAAAAGGCAACCTGCTAAATGGGAGAAAGTATATCTGGTAAGGGATTAATATCCAAAATATTTAAAGAAATACAAATCAACACCAAACCCCCCCCACAGATAATGTGATTAAAAAATAGGCACAGTACCTAAATAGGCATTTTTCCAAAGGAAACATCCAGATGGCCAAGAGACACATGTAAAGATGCTCATCATCACTAATCATCAGGGAAATGCAAACCCAAACCACCGTGACATATAACCTCATACCATTCATAGTATCCTAAATTTTCATATGCAGTTATATAGACATAGATATATATTAATGTATCTATTGTGTTCCATTAATCTGTCCATACCTGCACAATTACTTGTTTGTTTGTTTGTTTGTTTGTTTTTTCGGGGGAAGGGACAGAGGGAGAAGGAGAGAAAGAATCTTAAGCAGGCTCCATGCCCCACATGGAGCCCCATGCAGGTTGATATGACAACCCTGAGATCATGACCTGGACCTAAATCAAGAGTCAGGCGCCCCTACTCATTTGTTTTTAACAGTATAAGTATGAGCTCTAATAGACTGAACAATAACCTACCAAATGGCTATCCCTTAATTGTATGAAATAAGTTGTTTCCTGATTAAGAGGCATGTATATAATTTGACTAAGATTATGTATTTTTAAAAAATGTTCGTAATTGAATTCAAAAGAAAGAAAATCCTGCAACCAGAGACATAGAAACTATTTTAAAAAGACCAAGTGAAAATGCTAGACTTGAAACCTCTAGTGAGAAATGAAGAATTTATTAGATGAGCTTAAGAACAAACTGGAAATAGCAGAGAAAGGAGTCTGTGAACTTTAAGAAAAGGTAGTCAAACTGAAAAATGAGAAAAAGTGAAAAAGAAGAGTCCAATGTATGTGGAATATTAAATGAAATAATATCTGTGTAATCAGAGTTTCAGGAAGAGAAGAGGGAGAGAATGAGACCAAAGAATATTTGTGAAGACAATGACTGAGGTCTAAAACTGATAGAAGACATTAATCCACAGGTTTGAGAAGTTCAGTGACTGCTAAACAGAAAAAATACAAAGAAAACACCTTCAGCATGTCATAATCTAACTGCTGAAATCCAAAGCTAAGAAGCAGATCTTAAAACCAGCTAAAGAAAAAAAAGACACATCAGGTGTAGGGAATTTAAATAAAAACAAAAGCTGACTTCTCACAGGAAAGAATGAAAGCAAAAATACCAGACAGATTTATATTGTGCTAGAAGAAAAACAGTTGTTCATCTCGACTTCTAAACTGAGTAAAAATATCTCTCAAAAGTAATGGTAAAGCCCCTTCCCTGTGCCTCCTGAATAATTCAGCCCCAAAATCATTATGTGTGGGAGAACAATAGTAAAAGGTAAAAGTGCTTTAGTGGCCCCACTAGAGGTGTTAGAGCCAAAGAAGATGAAGAGGGAATCTCTAAGGATAGGGTAAAACAGGCATAAGTTATCTGAGGAGCCTTTAGGGGTACAACTCAATATGGGAAGATAGAACCCTAGCAGGATAGCCCCACTGAGAATCAGCCTGTTGTGTAACGATGAGCCTGAAAAGCGTGAGGAAGGTGACAACACAGTAGAGTCGGCTGGCATGGGAATTGAGCAGGGTGAGAAGTGAAGACATACAAGTGGAAGGTGACCCGGCATGAGGTACCAGTGCCTGAATAGGATAAAGAGAATACGCAGGAGTCTGGGCCGTCCAGCATGTTGAATCAGAGCTAGATCAGGGGGAGGATAGCAACTGCAAAGGGGACAAGAGAGGGGTGAACATGGAGGACTGGTTATATACAGAGAGCAAGGTCTCATAAGTACAGATGAGAGTCAGTTTCTTATTGTCAATGGAGGGAATTACGAATATGTGGAAAAAACTAGAAATAAATTGATAACCAGGGTGAACAGTTTTAACATCTCTTTCTCAGGAGTTGATAGAACAGGAAAAAAAAATGTGTAGAGATACAGAAGACTGAACCACACACTTAACCAATCTGACCTAATCAACATTTTAAAAACACTACCCATGACAACTGCAGAATACACTTTTTTTTTCTCCCATGCAAACAGAATATTTGAAAAATGGACCACGTGGCCAGGCCTTAAAGCTAAATATGAAAAAGTTAAATCTCAGAGAATATAATCTCTGACATGGTTTTAAAATAGAAATCAAGAATGATATGGCTTCGGGAAAAAACCCAAATTTTTGGAAATTAAGCAACACTTGTAGGTAACCAATGGGCCGAAGAGAATTCACAAAGAAATTCGGGAAATATTTTGAATCAAATAAAAAGAAAACCTATTTATGCAATGTACTAAAATAGTCTGAGAGGGAAATATATAGCTTTAAATACTCATATTGGCAAAAGAATGGACCTATAATATCAATTATCACAGCTTCTACTTTAAGAGAGTAGAAAAAGCAGCAAAAACTTAAACTCAAGATGAGTAAAATAATAAAAATAAGATTAATAATAGTGATAAGCCACTAGAGCAATTATTCTTTACTTTTTATGTAAAGAGATAGTGAATATTTTAGACTGTGTAGGCAACATATGATCTCTGTTGCATATTCTTCTTTGTTTTGTAAATATCTAAAAATGTAAAAACCATTTTTAGGTCACATGTTATAAAAAAGTTGACCATGAGCTGCTTCGGAGAGACTGACTGAAAAAAAGACACAGAGAGAGAATACAAATTACTATTATTACAGAACTTGCAAGTGATACAATGATAGAAATAATAATAAAAGGACATTATAAATAACTGTGCCAATTAACTAAACTTAAATGAAAATAAATACATTCATTGAGAAACACAAATTATCAAAATTGACCCAAGAAGACATGGAAAACCTAAATAGTACCATATTTGTCAAAGACATATAATTTACCTTTAATACTCAAAACAAATAAATCACCATCAACAAAAATCATTTCCACAAAGAATTCCAAGTCCAGATGGTTTTGCTGGTGAATTCTATCAAACGTTTAAGAAAGAAATAATCCTACACAAACTCTATTTGAAAATAGAGAGGAAAGATGATCTTTCAACTTGTTGTAAGGCCAGCATAACCCATATACTAAAACTTGGCAAAAATATTGCAAGAAGATTATAAATCAAAATACCTCATCAACATAAACACAGAATACAAAACACCAACTAGTAAAATCCAAGAATAGATGAAAAGGATGATACAACATTATCAGAGTGATTTTATCCAAAAAGTGGAAGGTTGACTCAACCTTCAAAAATCAGTTCATGCAATTCACCTGTTAATTGAACAAAGAAAATTTATCTGGTACTCTCAAAAGCTGCAGAAAAAGTATTTTACAAAATTCAAAACCCATTTATTATTTTAAAAAAACAAACCTCAAAGTAAACTAGGAATAAATGGAACTTCCTCAATCTGATAAAGGGCATCTATGAAAACTCTACAACTAATAGCATACGTAATGGTAAGAAACTGAATATTTTCTCCCCAAGATCAGGACAGCACACAGATGTCGGCCCACTCACTTCACACAGGTCCTGGCCTGTGCAACAAAGAAAAAGAAAGAAAAGACATAAAGATTGAGGGGGAAGAGTAAACTGTCACTACTTGCAGATAACATAATACTTTATGTAAAAAAACTATAAAATCTATACAAATTATTAGAAAGAATAAAGTTTGCAAGGTTGTAAGAATACCCAAAGATACACTTGAATATATACAAGTATATTAAACAATCACTTACATTTCCACTGCTTACAACAAATAGCTGGAAAATGAATTAAAAACAATTACCAAACACAGCAGCATAAATAAGCAGAAGCCTAGAAAAAAATATAATGAAAAATATCTAAGACTTCTATGGTGATAGCTATAAAATATTGCTGAAATTAATGAAGACCTAAATAAATGGAGATGCATGCCATGTTAGTGGATTGGCAATTTCAATATTGTTAAGACTTCCATTCTCTCTAAATTGATCTAGATAGGTTCCTAACAACATTTATTACGTGTTAAAATAACATATAATTTTGAACAAAAAAATGTCAAACAAAACAAACACATACTATAGGCTTCCATTTGTTTCCAAATAGAGATGGCACAAAACTATATTCTATATAGAGGCATTCTCAAAAATACAATTATGAAAACAAAGCAAGATATGAATTGCCATAAAAGGTAAGAGAAGGGCGCTCTGCAGAGAGAAGAGAGGGCACAGCGGGTACCCTGAGGTAAGGAGAATAGAGTTTTTAGGGTAATGACAAAATCTTACTTCTTGGCTTGGGTTGCAGTTACATGAGTCTTCTTTTTTGAATAATTTACAAATATGTACATTTACATCAGGTACTTTCCCTTATACGTAGTACATTTCACAAAATAAATGTTTAAAAATGCATTTTAATTTCCATACACATATATAGTCTCTCATGGGAAATGGTACTGAACAGCTCATTTAATTCAGCTATTAAACTAAGCACACATCACAGCTGGCTGGATGAAAGACATAACGTGGGTAAATAAAATCCACATCATCCTCAAATTAAAAGTCCCTAGAGCTTGTTTTAGAATGATAAAATTAAGACACAGAAGATGAAATTATTCACATAATTGCTTTGCATTTGTCATTTTGGTATCTCACGTAAATCCACGTGCTTTTAAAAGTATGCAGATGAGAAACAACAAAAAGAAACGTGAAAGGAAGGAAAAATGTTCTTAGTGATTCAAATAGATAAAACATATGCTATTTTATGTCTTGCATAAACCCTAAAAGGTCACAAAGACTGGTTCTGTGGTAAAAGAAATAGCTGGGCAGCCACGAAGAGATTAAATCTCTTTTGTATACAAACAAGTGTAGCTTTACTTTTTCCCCCTCTTTTAAAAAGAACAAATAAACCCAATGTAAAAATAAAAAAAAAACTATGTAAATGCAACATAATTATGTTTAAACCACAGAAGACAGGAAATTTAGAGTTACAGATTCCATGGTAGGTTTTAATTCTATCCTTGTGTACATGTTTTATAAAAGAGTCTTTCATTACATGATCACATAACACTATACCATGTAACAATCAGCTCAGCAAATGTTTATTTTACAATGTGTGGAAGGAAAATATTTTATAGGATAAACTGTAGGAAATTAGTACATTATTTAAGTAGATTGTTATGTAAAATTTCTGAAAATCCTGGGCATTTACAAAATATTAATAGAAATAATTTTTTTCTTATTTTCTAAAGAACATGAAATTTAACTCTTTTGTGGGTAGTCACTTATATTTGAAAGTTGACCTTCAGATTTTAAGGTTATTTTGAAGTAATGAAAAACTTAGGGCATTAGAATTTTAGCATGTTTTGAATTACATATGCCAGGCATTTTATATAACAGAACAGTAAAGACTTAAGTAAATCATGAAAACCCATGAGTTCACAATAAATCCCCAAAGCAGCCCTTATAGTCACTACTGGAGTTTGCTAGATCTCCTAACAATTCATATATCTGAAATCTGACTTTTTTGAAAAGGAAGGAAAGGCATTTATCCTGTAGCCTTTCCGGTATTAACTATATTTCAGTTTTTTTAAAGAAATTTATTTCTTTGACAGAGAGAGACAGTGAGAGAGGGAACGCAAGCAGGGGGAGTGGAAGAGGAAGAGGGAGAAGCAGGCTTCCGGCTGAGCAGGGAGCCCAAGCAATGTGGGGCTCTATCCAAGGACCCTGGGGTCATGACCTGAGCTGAAGGCAGATGCTTAACAACTGAGCCACCCAGGCACCCCTATATTTCAGTTTAACCAAATAGTTAGCAATCCAACTCTGGGATAAACATAATAAAAATATTATTTTATAAAGACTCCCCCCACCCAAAAAAATCACAAGGCCTCCAGAAAAAAAGATCAAATAACTTACAAAGATAAAAGAGTCAGACTACATCAGACTTAAAAGGTATGAAGCAAGTAAAAAATGAAGCAGCATTTTTTTTTACTTCAATGAAAAAAGTGGGAGTAAAAGATTTTATATCTAGCAAGGCTGTCTTCTGAATATTTATAGGAAAATAGCTTCACTGGATATCCACATGTGCTTTTGCACAGCAGAAGAAAAAATTATATGAAGAGGCAAGCAATGGAATGGGAGAAAATATTTGCAAACCATAAATCTGATAAGGAGTTAAAATTCAGAATATATCAAGAGTTCATGTAAGTCAGTAGCAAACAAACACCTTGGTTAAAAAATTGGCAAAGGAACTGAACAGACATCTCTTCAGAGTAGACCTACAGATGAACAACAGGTATATGAAAACATGCTCAGCCTCACTAATCATCAGGGAAATGCAAACCAAAGCCACTGTGAACTATTGCCTCACTTCTTAAAGAATGGCTATTCTGCAAAAGACAAGAGATAAAAAATTGTTGGTGAGGATATGGAGAAAAGGGAACCCTTGCACAATGTTGGTGGGAATGTAAATTGATACAGTAATGATGGAAAACAGTATAAAGTTTCCTCAAAAAATGAAAAATAGAATTATCATATGATCCAGCAATCCCACTTCTGGGTATATATGCAAAAGAAATGAATTCAGTATCTCAAAAGAGATACCTGGACTGTCATGTTCATTGCAGCATTATTCACAACAGCCAGGATATGGAAACGACCTAAGTGTCCCTTGACAGATGAATGGAAAGAAATTGTGAGTGTGTATACACACACACACACACACACACACACTGGAATACTATTTGGCCTTAAAACAGAAAGAAGTACTGCTGTTTGTGATGTGGATGAATTTGGAAGACATTTTGCTTAGTGAAATAAGCCTGACACAGAAGGACAAATATTGCATGATATCACTTATATATGGAATCTAAAAAAGTTGAACTTAGATGTCCACTGATAGATGAATGGATAAAGAGATGTAGTATATACGTACAATGGAACATTATTCAGCCATAAAAAGAATGAAATCTTGCTGTCTGCAACAAAATGGATGGAGTTAGTATAATCCTAAGTGAAATAAAAGACAAATATCATATGATTTCACTCATATGTGGAAATTTAAGAAACAAATGAACAAAGGGGGAAAAACAGAGAGAAAGAAACAAACCAAGAAACACACTCTTAACTACAGAGAACAAACGGATGGTTACTAGAGGGGGGGTGGAAGGGGCGATGAGTGAAATAGGTGATGGGGGTTAAAGAGTACACTTATTGTGATGAGCACTGAATAACACATTGAAGTGTTGAAGTGAGGTGTACATTGTATACCTCAAACTAATATAACACTCGAGGTCAACTACACTGGAATTAAAAAACTTTAAAAAAAAAGTTGAACTTCGGGCGCCTGGGTGGCTCAGTGGGTTAAAGCCTCTGCTTTCGGCTCAGGTCATGATCTCAGCGTCCTGGGATCGAGGCCCGCATCGGGCTCTCTGCTCGGCAGGGAGCCTGCTTCCTCCTCTCCCTGCCTCTCTGCCTACTTGTAATCTCTCTCTGTGTGTCAAATAAAATAAATAAAATCTTAAAAAAAAAAAAAGTTGAACTTCAAGAAACAGAGTAGAATGGTGGTTGGGTGGAGGAAATGGGTCAAATGTACAATATTTCAATTATAAAGTGGATAAGTTCTAGAGATCTAGTGTACAGCACAATAACTACCAATAATAATGTATACTTAAAATTTGCTGAGAATATATCTTAAATGTTCTCACCACATACCCCAAAAAACTAGTAACTGTGTGAGGTAATAACACTAATTAGCTTGATTGTAGAATAATTACGCAAGGTATATTGTATCAAAACACCATGTTGTACACCTTAAATATATACAATTTAAAAAACTGTCAATTATAGCTCTAAAAACTAGAAAAAAGTAAAAATTCTTTAAACATTTAAGAACTTAGAGAATTCTGTCTGCACCCATGAGCCCTTTTTGAAGAGTCTACTACATGATGAGTTCCTAACAACGAAAATATGACTAAAACTTCAGCAAAAAACTGATGAGTGTGCGTTTGTGTGTGTATGTGTGTGTATGTGTGTGTGTATATATACACATATATGATTAAACAAGGGGAGTGGGGGGAAGGGTAGAATAATAATGTTCAAATGTTATATGTTATGAGAAAGTAGAAATAATGCACTTAAAAATGGGAGGAAAGGGGGTACCTGGGTGGCTTAAGCATCTGGCTCTTGATCTCAGGGTTGTGAGCCTACTTAAAAAAGGGGGGATGGGAAGGAAAAGAAAGAGGGAAAGAGAAAAACAGAATACGACCAATGACTACTATATAGATAATAGGTGGGATTTTAAAAATAACCAGTAATAACTGAGAAATTCAACAGTAAATAACTATGTAACAGAAAGGAAAAAGAGGGCAGTGGAAAAATGTATAGGTAGAAGATAACGACTAGAATAAAAAATGCAAAGCTTAAATAACAACAAAAATTAGAGAGCAAAGACTATAAATCTTATAAAGCAGAAGTAAATATAACAAAATGTGATGATAAAATATTTTTACATTGTTGAGACCAAACATATCAATAATATCAGTAAGTGTGACTACATTTAACTTATTAAAAGAACAAGTCTTCTGGGGCATCTGGGTGGCTCAGTCCATTAAGCGTCCAACACTGGATTTTGGCTCATGTCATGATGTCAAGGCTGTGACATCGAGCCCCATGTCAGGCTCCCCACTGGGCATGGAGCCTGCATAAGATTCTTTCTCTCCCTCTGTCCCACACCCCATTTGCATGCTCTCTTTCACTAAAAAACAAACAGAAAAAACAACAAGAACAAAAACAAGTGTTCTTGATTTGGCTTGTGAAGCAAGACACACCTATATACTGTTTGAAAGGGAATATCTAAAAGAAAATGAGTCAAGAAAGACTAAAAATAAAGGGTAGACCAAGATATCTCAGGAAAATGCAAAAAATAAGAGAGGAGGAGTAAAGATCCTGATACCAGACAGTCGAAATCAAGCCCAAACTCATTAAACATAACAAAGAATAGACCTTGGAATATTAAAAGCCAAAATTCACAACTATTAAAAATACTTATGTACCAAATAATATAGCACCTGCCTTTAAGAAGTAAAAACTATATGAGATGTGAGAAGATACAGATAGAAGCACACTAATGATAAGAGGTTTTAAGACACCATTTTCAGTATAAAACAAATAAGGTACACAAAACATGGTAAGTAGAGATAGAAGAGCTAAGTAACATAATAAAGTAGATCTTTAGAATATATATCAAAGTCTACACTCTGTTAACAGGGAATATATTTTCATCACAAGTACCTATAGATACTTCACATAAATTTACTTTCTGTTAGCTCATAAAATATAAGTAACTTCTGTAAAAAGTAGAAATTGAAAAAACTCAACACAGTCTGACCAAAACATAGTACAAGTTTCTCCTGCTATCCAAAATTAGAGTGTTCCTATAAAACCTTTCATTAGCCAAAAGGGTATAGAGCAAAGAATTACTATTTATTTATATGAAAAAGTTTTTGAGCATTCCCAGATCCCAAAATAACCTCTCTTAGGCTTTTCTGATTCCTTAGGACACATCTTGCTAACAGATGCCCTAAATTAATTGAGATACAACAGAGATGTAAGACACAGTTCAAAGCTATGGTGGCTTGATGCTGAGATGCTGAATGCTGAATTCTCATTGCTTGGTGTGAATGCTGCCTCTGTAAGGGCTCACTGGGAAACAAATTCTGAATGCTATCTTTGCTTTTTGCCTTTTCCCATAAAAGCAAAAATCTTCAGGTTTTTTTTTGATTAGTGAAAACAGGTACTAATGTAGATCTTTCATAAATGTGAAGTGGTACCATGTTAGCTTTCAAAAAGTGGGTGATACCTGTATAATGAGAAATAGTTAACAAAAACAAAAAATAAAAATGTTCTTCCTTGTGGAATTACAAAAAAAAATTCTAAAAAATTCTATAATAATAATTCTAAATTATAAATAAGTATTCTAAATAATTCTTCATCTCAAATTAGGAAAATACAAACTAATGAAATAAAAGAATTTCTTAAAAAAAGATAATGAAATCACTACATATCAACCATACAAGGGATATTTAAAGCATGTCAAAGGAAAATACAGGCACAAATTACTTTTATTATTTAAAGAAAGAATGAAAATAAATGACATAACTTCCCAGCTCAAAACATTAGAAAAAAAATTACAAAATAAACTAAAAGAAAGCAACAGGAATTAATAAAGATAAGAGATAAAAGAAATTTATGAGGCATAGAATGGTACATCTAATTAATAAATTATTTTTTCAAAAAAATAAAAATAGAAAAACTATACTAGATAACTAGATCAGTAAAATACTAGAAGGAAGCTCACATATACAAAAACAAAGAAATAACAAGTGGTAAATGACCACTAAAAATAAACAACATTTAAAAATCATAAAGTATTTGTAGACCACTAACTCAAATAAATTTGATAGCACAATGAAGTTGATCATTTTATAAGGAAATACAGATTGCCATAAATGACCATTAGAGTAGGGAACATAAATATAAATAGAACAGATTCTGTAGAAGAAATAGAGAAAGCTAATAAGGAACTAACACACACACACACACACACACACACACACACACACACACACACACACACACACACACACAGTAGGGTCATATGATTGCAGAGTAGACTTCTACCAAACCTTTAAAACCTAGGTTGTCCCATTGCTCAATAAATTATTCCAGAGTAATGAAATGGAAGAAAACTTCCTAATTCCTTTTGTGAAGCAGGTATAACATTGATACCTAGACTTGATAGGAGAAAAAAAAAAAAGGAAAAAAAAGGAAAAAAAATAAAGACCAATATCACTCATGTCATTAAAAAGATACTAAATAATATATTAAGAAACAAAAGTATAGGGCGCCTGGGTGGCTCAGTGGGTTAAAGCCTCTGCTTTCGGCTCAGGTCATGATCTCAGCATCCTGGGATCGAGGCCCGCATCGGGCTCTCTGCTCAGCAGGGAGCCTGCTTCCTCCTCTCCCTGTCTCTCTGCCTGCCTCTCTGCCTACTTGTAATCTCTCTCTCTGTGTCAAATAAATAAATAAAATCTTTAAAAAAAAAAAAAAGAAACGAAAGTATATACAACACCAAGAAAACAGTACATTATAATCAAATGCAACTTATTTCTAGAATGCAAGGTTGGTTCAGTGTTTGGAAACCCATTTAACAGCATTCACCATATTAGTAGATAAAAAAGGAATATCATAATGAAGCATATGGAACATAATCTCCATAAATGTTTAAACAGCCTTTGACAAAATTCAGTACTTTTCTGATAAAAAAAAACCACTTTAAAATAAAAACTGACTTTAATTTAAATTTAATATGATAAAATATATATACTTTAGTCCTCAAGACATTATTTTACTTACTAGAAAAATACTGGAGGCATTCCCACTAAAATCAGGAATAAACAGGGCAAAGAAGACCACTATCTATACTACTACCCAATATTACAGTAGGAAATTAGTTAACAAAAGAAATAAATTTAAAGAATAAGAATTTATAAAGAAGAGGTAAAATTTTCTCTGGAATACCCTAGAGAAGGTCAGCAGATTTCTCGGTAAAGGGCTAGACAGTATTTTAGTTTTTGTAGGTCATTTAGTCTCTGTCACAACTACTCAACCCTGACATTGTAGCATAAAAGCAGCCAAAAACAGTAATAAATGAATGAACGTGACTGTGTTCCAATAAAACTTTCTTTATAAAGATAGGATTTGGCCCATGGGCTATATTGTGTCAACCATTGTGCTTAGATAATTAACAATAAAATGAACTCAAATGAGAGAGTTCTGTAAGGTAACAGCATATAGAATATATAAATTTTAATAGTGTTCATAGAGACAATAAATTGAGGGACATAATGGCAGAACAAAAAACATGTATACCATAAACAAAGAAGATGAAATACTTAGCAATGACCTGTACAAAAATGCACAAAATCCACATGCAGGAAACTTTACTCTTCACAGTGAAAAAATGAGACTTCGACAAATGAAGAGTTCCTATAATTTCACTATGGTTATGGAGGACATCAAGGGAAGCTGGATGAAGGGTAAATGGGTAATCTCTGTACTCTGCATTCTCTATTTTTGCAACTTTTCCATAAGTCTAGTGCCACTACAAAATAAAAGTTAAAAAGAAATATTTTTAAAAAGTGAAGATCCTGACATGTACAAAATAAATCATATATATTTCTTAAGTGTTTAGCTTCCATATTTTTTTAGTTTGGAATTTTATAGTATTTTGGTAGAAAATTACATTCCCCAAAACTCAAATGTTTTTTGTAATGTTGGTGTGATTTCATATACCTGAAAGCCAGATTACTTTCAGATGAATTCTGTATCTTTCAAATAGATATTAAAAGTCAACAGGAAGAGAAAATTCAACACACATAAATCTACTTTTTCATGAACTTAGTGTGTCAGAATTCCTGTTGTTCCATTTTAGATCCTAGGGAAGAGCATAATTAATATTAATTAATTAATTTATAAATTAGTTTTTAAAGATTTTTATTTATTTGACACAGAGAGAGAGAGTACAAGCATGGGGAACAGCAGAGGAGAGGGAGAAGCAAGCTCCCTGCCAAGCAAAGAGCCTGACGTGGAACTCAATCCCAGGATCCCGGAATCATGACCTAAGCCTAAGGCAGACGCTTAAGCACTGAGCCACCCAGACACCCCTAATATGAAATGATTTATATTAAATTTCTAGAAGCAGTCATCTGAAGTATTGAAAAAAACTTAATAGAGCTTTATGAAATCGTTGGTTTCTCAAAAATAATTTTGGATTCAGTAGCTAACCTATTATTATTAAGATGTTTCTGATTCTTATTAAAAATACATATAAGGGAGGAGAACTGCTTATGCATTCTGTTGTACAGAGTTAATAAGACTGTGCTGTGAGTATATGTTTATTCCGCTCTGTGACCTAAGTCTTAGCCACAGCCACAGACAAATCACTAAAACATAAAACTGCTAGTCATTAAAATGAGTTCCTAACCTCTGAATTATATAAGACTTAATGGGGGAGAGGTATTTGTTTGTCATTTCCTTACCGTTTAACAGAAAGCTCAAAGATGCAATAAATCCTACAAATCTAGCAAGAACAGCCATGTCTGAAATATGATGCCAAGAGCAATGCTGTTTGGATTCTTACCAAACTCAAAATACTGTTTTCTGAAACTGCCTTAGTCCGTTTATAAAAACATTTGTGGGAAAACCATATTTACAAGTACAAAAGGATCCATCGACGACCTTGTTGCACAAGAAAGGACAATTTTGTCTTTATCTTATGAGGCCTTCTCAGAGAATTTGACAATCTTGAATACTTTTTCTCTTTTAAATACTCTCTTTCCTTTGTTTTTTCAATAACTCATTTAATTTCCTTCACAACTCTGGCCGATCCTTCTCAGTTTCTTTATAGGTACTTTGGTACTTTCCTTCTCCCTGGAAAGATTGGGTTCAATAGGCTTCTGTTCACTCTCCTTTCCCTTCCTCACAATCTCTCACATAGAGCCAGACTTCAGTTACTAAATATTATAACACTATGTCTAACCTGCATCCCTCTCCTGAGCTTTAGACATGAATACCCAATCGACTAGTTGTCATCACCATGTGAACATGTCACAGGAAACTCAATGTCCTCCCAAACATAACTGAATTCACCATCCATTCATTATGTAATAAATATTGGTTGGGTGCTTACCCTGAGCCTAGGACTGCATTAGGCACTATAATGATGAGCAAATTGACTTCATTTCTCCCCTTGTGAAGTTCATTTTTCCTTCACTAGCCCTGCACCTATATTCTCTGTGTTGGAAAGTGATACCATTATCCATCTAGTTGCCAAAGTCAGAAGCCTAAATATGCATATGATCTCAAAGTAACATACTGTATATCTTATACTTACACAGTGTGACACATCAAATTTATTTAATTTAAAAAAGAAACTTAAATATCATCCAGCACTCCTCCTTCTCCTTTATAACTCATGTTCAATCATTTCCCCCAGTTTTATTCATTCTTTCCCTTATTTCTCTTTAATCTGTCACTTTATTCCTCATTATATTATATTCCACTGGCTTAGTTTAAGCCACCATCACCTCTGGCCTGTAATGATCCCTTAACATGTTCCTTTGTTTCAAGTTATACTTAAAAACCCTTCAGTAAACTTCAATCAACTTTAAAATAAAAAATGTTTTAGCATGATGCAAAAGCCTGAATTATAACTGCCGATGTAAACATGTAAATATGTCAATGCCACACCCTCCAACCTCCTAATTGCAGGTGAGAATTTAGAGTTACTCACCATTTAGGGGCCACTTGTTCTCAATTTATAACAAATTAAATAACATGATTAATTTGATGTAAAAGAGACACAGAAACAAGGAACTCATCTGTAGATGAGTACAGACAGAAGACAGTCTGACTTTAATTTTCTATTTACATATTATCATTTTAAATTGTTATTAATCAAAGCTACTGCTACATGAAAAACACTGGCCAACGTTTGCCCAGCACTTACTATGTATCGAGCACTTTACACATACTAATTCACATAATCATTACAAGAACCCAGTGAGACACGTATCCTTACCATTCCCATTTTATATATGTGGTAACCAAGGCACCAAGTAGTTAAATAATTTGCCAAAGGAAACAGTTGGTAAGTGGTAAGACTGGCATCCAAGCAATGGTTTCAGAATCAATGTTCTTTTTTATTTTTTAAAGATTGATTTATTTATTGGAGGGGGGCAGAAGGAGAGGGAGAGAAAGAATCTCAAGCAGACTCTATGCTTTTTAGCATGGAAGGTCTACGGCAGGGCTCATTCTCAGGACCCTGAGATCATGACCTGAGCCGAAACCAAAGGTTGGATGCTTAACTGACTGAGCCACCCAGGTGCCCCTGGAATCTATGATGTTAATCATGATACTATACAGAATAAAAGGGGATTGTGCAAGGTATTAAACAAGAACTGAGATTTTGTAAAGATGATACATACTAGGGCGCCTGGGTGGCTCAGTGGGTTAAAGCCTCTGCTTTCGGCTCAGGTCATGATCTCAGGGTCCTGGGATCGAGGCCCGCATCGGGCTCCCTGCTCAGCGAGGAGCCTGCTTCCCCCTCTCTCTCTCTGCCTGCCTCTCTGCCTCCTTGTGATCTCTCTCCCTCTGTGAAATAAATAAATAAATAATCTTTAAAAAAAAAAAAAAGATGATACATACTCATCATATAGACTATAGAGAAAAATATAAAGAAAAAAATAAGAAATGATCCCAAATCCTGCCATTCAGAAATAATAATCATTGATAACTAATGGAAATTATTCTGGATACTTCTTTATGCCTGAAGCTAGGTAACAGGATAGGTAAGAGAGGTAGAAAAATGGATGGATAGGGGATGCCTGGATAGCTCAGTCGGTTGGGTGGCTGCCTTCAGCTCAGGTCATGATCCCAGGGACCTGGGATCAGGTCCTGCATCGGGCTCCTTGGTCAGCAGGGAGCCTGCTTCTCTCTCTGCCTCTGGCTGCCACTCTGCCAGCTTGTGCACTCTCCCTCTCTCTCTCTGACAAATAAATAAATAAATAAAATTTAAAAAAAAAGAGAAGAAAAATGGATGGATAGATGATAGATAAAAGGATGCTGTATACAGTATCTACTGACTCCTTTATATGAAAGATGATAAAATTTGCACACTGACTCACCCACCTTGAATTTTTTTTTGTCAGCTGTATTATTATTATTAGTAGTAGTATCTATAAAATGTAGGTGATTCCCCTGATGATAACTCCTCCATTATTTTCTTAGTCTAATATTTAAATAAATTTCAATGGTCTCCACTGATACCTTTTAGCCATATTTTGCTGTTTTGAAATACTTTGAGTAATTTCTTGATTGACTGTCTGTAATTGGCAGTTTTTTCAAGAAGAGCTAGTACGGTATTCATTAACTCCTTGCATGATTAAGAATGTGCTACTACCTTCAAACTTGAAGAACAACTTGGCTGGATGTGAAATTCTTGGGTAATATTTTCTCTCCCTCAGAATGTTAATCTGAGGGATTTAATCCTCCCATCAATGTCTTTTGACCTTCAAAGAAGTTGTGGAGAAGTGTGAAGACATTCTGTCCTCACAGTTTGTTCTTTTGTCTAGATATACTCACTTTCCCTTTCCTTTTGAAATGCAAGTAGATTTACCAGGATGCATTACTGTTGGCCATTCTGTGTCAATATTGCTGGGGTCTTTTTGGGTCTTCTGACCTACAGATTCACACAAAAATTTTTCTTCTATTGTTATATTTAATTAAGATTATATTCCATTGGTTCCAAACTCTTCTTAAAGAATACCCATTATGTTTAAGTTGGGTCTCCTTGTGTTCCATATTTACCAACTCCCTTATTATAATTTTAATATATTCTTCATTTTACATTTCCTATTTACCACATGCCTGTGCTTTTGATTGTGCTTATCATACTTCTTTTGCATATATTCAGGCTTTAAGTTCAATAATTTTTTTATTTCTCTTCTGAGCTCTGACTACTAGCTTGTCACAACAATTTAAGTTATTTTATAAAGTCTTTTTGTAAAATTTGATGTTATTTCTTTTGGCTCTTTTATTAAGAGGGAGTATACTGCCTTAATAGCCTTGTGATTGTGGGGAAATTATTTGTCTGAATCTGTTTCCTTTAATGATGGAATTACCTCGAAAACAATCCTATGAAAATCGGCAATTCTCTTTGCCTTGTGAACACATCTCTTCCATTCAGTTTTGAGCATTCAAACAATCAATCTGGTTTTCTCCAAATCTCTAAAAATTTATAGCTTCATTGTGTTGCAATCCAGCAATCATCATCTCTAGTATCCTTTTCACTCCAAAGGGTCTCCAGCAGTCTCCTTAGGCTAGAATACTGTTGTAGACAATATAAAATGACATGTCCATATGACTTTTCCTTAGGCTCCACTTCTGATGTTTTATAATGCAAAACTAGGTCTCTGATGGGAATTTCCTCACTTCTTCCAAGACCTATTCACTCCCCTAGTCTCTGCCATGAAGTAAAAAGAAAAAGGTTCGCTATGCATTTAATGACCATGACACTTATTTGGGGGGAAATCTCGAGATACAAAGCAGCATCTGTTAGTTGTCAGCATATTACATGCAGGTCAGTAATTTACCTAAATTCTGCAGGTGTGTTTCACATTTAAGATTTGGAACTGTGGACATTTCCTTGTTGTTGTTGTTGTTGTTGTTGTTGTTTTTCCTACTTCTCTTCTTTTTTGTAGTTTTCATATTATTAACCAGAAGTCAAATGTTTTATAAAATTATTCAAACTACTTCCGTGTATTTACAAATAAATGTTGTTTTACTGCCATTTCATCATCTACTCTAGCATTCTTAAAATTACTTGTCTGTCTCCCCAACTCAGTCAAAAGGTCCTTGAGCCCTACTGTTTATTATTGAGTTGTTCTCTCATTACATTATGTTGCTTCAAAACCTACATTAAGATTTGGAATAAGAAAAGCATGTAGCTGTTTTCTCTGGCTTTTTTTGAATGGGTTCAAGTGAAAAATCAATAAATATAACAATTTATGGTTATATTAAAAAGGGTTTGAAAGCCTGTTGTGAAAGTAACGTAGTGATATTTAGAAGTAATTTTTAGGTGTCAACTAGATAACCTGGTAATGATTTATGTGGAAATCATTAAATCTGAGATACAGAATATAAGAAGGGGCTTTGCAAGAATGAATTCTAATCTATATAGATGAAATTTGACATATTTATTATTTATAATTGGAACAAAATAGAAAATCCAGAAATAAACCCACAATTTTATGTTCAATTAGTCTTTGACAAAGGAGGAAAGAATATGCAAAGGGAAAAACACAGTCTCTTCACCAAATGGTGTTGGGAAAACTGAACCACTTGCTTACACTATGCACAAAAGTAAACTCAAAATGGATGAAGAAACCTAAATGCGAGACCTAAAGCCATAAAAATCCTTGAAGAGAGTGCAGGCAGTGATTTCTGACATCGGCCATAGCAACATTTTCTAGATATGTCTCCTGAGGCAAGGGAAATAAAAGCAAAAATAAACTATTGGGACTTCATCAAAATAAAAAGCTTTTGCACAGCAAAGGAAACAATCAATAAAACTAAAAGGCAAACTACTGAATGAGAGAAGATATTTTAAAAGATATATCTAGTAAACAATGAAGAAGATGGGTTCATATATACAGTGGAGTATTACTCAGCCATCAGAAAGGATGAATACCCACCATTCGCACTGACATGGGAGGAACTGGAGGGTATTATGTTAAGTGAAATAAGTCAAGCAGAGAAAGACAATTATCATATGGTCTCACTCATATGTGGAACATAAGGAATAGAGTGGAGGACCACAGGGGAAGGAAGGGAAAACTGAATGGGAAGAAATCAGAGAGGGAGACAAACCATGAGAGACTCTGGACTCCAGGAACCAAAGTGAGGGTTATAGAAGAGAGGAGGGTGAGAGGATGGGGTAACAGGGTGATGGGTATTAAGGAGGGCATGTGTTGTGATGAGCACTCAGTGTTATACACAACTAATAAATCGTTGAACACTACATTAAAAACTAATGATGTACTATATGCTTTCTAATTGAACATTATATATATATATATATATATATATAGAGAGAGAGAGAGAGAGAGAGAGAGGACGTAACAGCCAAAATTAAATAAATAAAGTAACCCAATTTAAAAATAGGCAGAAGATGGGGGCATCTGGGTGGCTCAGTCATTAGGCATCTCCTTTGACTCAGGTCGTGATCCCAGAGTCCTGGAATCAAGCCCCGCATCAGGCTTCCTGCTTCTCGGGAAGCCTGCTTCTCTCTCTCTCCCACTCCCCCTGCTTGTGTTCCCTCTCTCACTGTGTCTTTCTCTGTCAAATAAATAAAATCTTTAAAAAAAATAGGTGAAGACATGAACAGATATTTCTCCAAAGAAAACCTACAGATGGCCAAGAGACACATGAAAAGATGTTCAACATCACTCAGCATCAGTGAAATACAAATCAAAACCACAGTTTGATATCATATCATACTTGTCAGAATGGCTAAAATCAGAAACATGAGGAAAAACAGGTGTTGGTGAGGCTGTGGAGAAAAAGGAAAACTCTTGCACAGTTTGTAGGAATGAAAACTGGAGCATCCACTCTGCAAAACAGGATGGGGTTTCCTCCAAAAGTTAAAAACAGAACTACCCTGTGATCCAGGAATCACACTATTGGGTATTTACCCCCAAAATACAAAAACAGTAATTCAAAGTGATATATGCACCTCTATGTTTATTGCAGCATTGTTTATAATAGCCAAACTCCTGGAAGAAGCCTAAGTGTCCATTGATAGATGAATAGATAAAGAAGGAATGGTACACACACACACACACACACACACACACACACACACACACACACACACAAAACAGAATATTATTCAGCCATAAAAAACTAAAATCTTGCCATTTGCAATGACATCAATGGAGCTAGAGCATATAATGCTAAGTGAAATTAGAGAAAAATACCATATGACTTCACTCATATGTATAATTTAAGAAGCAAAACAAATAACAAAGGAAAAAGGAAAGAGAGAGACAAACCAAGAAACAGACTCTTAACTATAGAGAACAAACTGATGGTTACCAGAGGGGAGGTGGGTGGGGGGATGGGTGAGGTAGGTGATGGGGATTAAGGAAGGCACTTGTCATGATGAGCACAAGGTGATGTATGGAAGTGTTGAATTGCCACACTGTACACCTGAAACTAATGTAACATTGTATGTTAACTATACTGGAAGTAAAATTAAAAACTTAGTAAAAAAGAAATTAGTAATCACCAAGAGATAAAAAGATGATTTATGACACAGTCACACAGTGATACAGAAATCATATATTATTAACAAGGCAGACAATGGTAAAATATAGAAGAAACATATATTTAAAAAAAAAAACAAACAAATATACCTCAAGGTAGCTTCTCCAGCTGAGCTCACTCCCATCCCAGGGCTTCTGTGTTTGCTACTCCTTGTCAGTGTCTTTTCTTCCCTCAGGTGGTCTTCTCATCTCTCCCGTCTTGATTCAAATACTATCCTCCAGAGACTACTGTCCTCTCTTCCACTTTCTCTTTCCTCTTCCCACTGTAGCTAAAGTAACCACCTCCCACTCATTCACTCTCTTTCAGTCATGCTGTTTATAGGATTTAGCACTATCTGAAATCATGTTATTGAAGAGTTTATAGTCTGTGCCCCACATACACCATAGAATGTGAATTCCAAAGGGCAGGAACTTTGCTGTGGTACACTATACTTTCAGTGGCTAGCACAAAAATGCTTGATAAATATTTGTTCAATGAATAAGGAATAAATAATATAAATTTAGATATTTAACATTTGCAAGGAAAAGATGATGCTCGAGAGGTAGAATGGGGTCAGGAGGCAAATGCCTTGAATAGCAGGCAAAGGAACTTTGGTTTGGTTTTTAAAGCCTGATAGGTCACAGATGGTTCTTTAGAAACAACCCTATGAGATCAGTAGTTAAGAATAAATTTCAATGCCATGTAGGAAAGGTCTGGAAGGGGAGAACTATGAGATGAGACCAAACAGGACCTGCTTCAATAGTCCAGGTAAGAGGTGACAGAAGCTCAAATGAATGCAGAGAGCTGGAGGACGCATTCAAAAAAAGTTCAGAGGCAGTTGGTGTAGTTGACAGACATGAATGGACAAAAAGTAAGCAAGAGTCAAAGATCAAAAGATATACATAGAGCCATTTCTGACAAGTGTTTATCACATGCTAATGAATGCCATGTGTTTTTTTCAGAAAGACAAATACATTAGAAAACTGTTTGTAGGCCCAGCACATGTTCTTCCCTTGAAGTTATCATGAGTAAAGCTAGTGTTCCTTGGTGTCTGAAACACCTGAGCCTAAGGCTCCAATAACCAAATCCAAAGAGAGTTACAGAGGCCTTAGCACTTGTGTCCCAGACATGTGGTGAGACAAGACTCACATTAACAGAGCTCCAGGGCTGTCTTAGAGTTGCAGGCTTCCTGTGAAGGAAGAGAACCTGACTAAATACAAATGAGTCGCGAAGGCCAGGAGAGTGGGTAGACGGAAGAAGGCACAACCAGAGACTACTGGCATCAGGTATAGCTTCCTGTACCAATCAAATGGTGAAACAGATAGGAAACAATACACGTCAGCAGGGTTGTGTGTATGGCCCCACAATGTATGGTGCTGGGTATGTGTCTATGGGAACAGTGCTCCCTAGAGTTGTACAGGACATATCTACACACAGCATCCCTGAGTGCCTGCTCACACACATGCTGAAGATTTGAATGAATGAGCGAATCAGAATGAAATGATGTAGGAGATACATGGGAGAATCATATGATAAAAAGACTACAGGTGTGACTCATGAATCCAATCAACCATCTCAAGGGACACTGCTATCTTGGACTGAAAGGGACAGAAATAGGATGAAATGAAGGAAGGTTGTCAGACCTCTGGGAGTCTATAGGAGAGGCCAATAGAGCTATCCAGCTGCCCAATAATGTGGTGTTATTTCTTACATAGCCAGGATTCCTGGGTCCAGGAATCAGGGGATGGAAATGAGAGTGGTACCTACTACTCACTATTACCCCTAATGACCCACTAGAAAATGTCTTCCTGTTCCTGTGACCTTATTGCTGATTTAGAGGTCTTAGTTCCAAAAGGGGGAATGCTTCCACCAGAAGACCCAACAATGATTCCAGTGAACTGAAAGTTAAACCTGCCTCCCCGCCACTTTGCCCCCCCCATGCCTCTAAACCAATAAGCAGCAGAGGGAGTTACTGTGTTGGTTGGGGTGACTGATCCCAATTATCAAAGGGAAATTGGACTGCCACTTCACAATAGGGGTAAAGAAGACTATATCTGGAAAACAGGAGATCCCTTAGGGCATCTCTTAAGTATTACCATCCCCTGTGATTACAGTTGATGGAAAACTACAACCCAATCTAGGCAGGACTACTAATGGTCCAGACCCTCAGGAATGAAGGTTTGGGTTACCCCACCAGGTAAAGAACCACAATGAGCTAAAGTGCTTGCTGAGAGCAAAGGGAATATGGAATGGGTAATGAAAGAAGGCAGTTGTAAATACCAGCTATGATCGCATGACCAGTTACAGAATGTATACTGTAACTGTCAATATTCCTTCCTTATTGTGTTATGAATATGTCTGTGTGTATCTTTTCTTCCCTCTTTTATCCTCTTACATGTAACACAAGATATATTAACTTTATAGCATAGTTTTTAAGTAGGCTAACTTTACATCAGAGTATTTAAGTAACAGGATATCAAGGAGAAAAGTAAACATCGTCTAAGAACTTTGCTTCCTATTCTGGGAAAAGGGTTAGTGAATTTTCAGTGGTACACTGGATAGTTATATAGTGATAGGCAGGGATATGGCCTTGTTGTTACCTCTCTATAGAGATTAACTATGGTTTAAGGAGATGCCTGAATGGTTACCAAGTTCACAAGGGGTGGAGGAGATGTGATGCTTAACGTTTATGTGTCAACTTGACTGGTTTAAGGGATGCCCAGATATTTGGTCAAACTTTTTTTTTTTGAGAAAGAGAGCACATGCCAGCGGGGCAGGGAGGGCCAGAAGGAGAGGAAGAGAGAGAATCCTAATCCATGCTGAGGATGGATCTCACAACCCTGAGATTAAGACCTGAGCAAAGATCAAGAATGGGATACTCAACTCTCTGAGCCACTCATATACCCATGGTCAAACATTATTTTGTATATTTCTGTGAAGGTGTCTTTTTGGATGAGATTGATATTTAAATTGGTGGACTTTGAGTATAGCAGATTATCCTCCACAATATTAGTGGGCCTAATCCAATCAGTTGAAGGCCTTAATAGAAAAAAGGCTGACTTCCTCGGAGCAAAAAGGAATTCTGCCAGCAGAATGCCTTTGACTTCAAACTGCAGCTCTTTCCTGAGCCTCTAGCCTCCCAGCCTTCCCCATCAGAAGGGGGGACTTGTCAAGTCTTTACAATCATGTGAGCCAATTCCTTAAATCTATCCCCCCTATGCCTCCCACCTTCCTGTTGATTCTGGTTCTCCGGAGAACCCTCATACAATAACTTTGGCCCATATGGGTTCCTCCCTTTATGGACTTCATATGTATATGAAGTGTGTGTATATACATATACATATATATATGTATATGTATATATATACTTCACACACAAATATATTTCATATAAATATATTTAATTTATACACAAATATATGTGTACATATTTAAATATATATGTATATGTGATCTCTATATAATCTTGCTAATATTCTTAAGTTATATAACATTTAAAGCTTTTCTTCCTAATGAGACAAGAATTTGCTTAAGGACCCAGATCACAGCTTAAAATCCTTTGTCTTTCTCCCTCATTAGTTCACAGCTTTTGTTAGGTGCTCAAAATATGTTTCCTGAATTGAATTGAAAAACAAGAAAGATACTGTGGGAATGCTACCTAGAACTACCCAGGGTCTCGAGAAAGAGAGAGAGAGAGAGAGAATTCTTCCTTAGGAAGCAGAGAAAAATTTTGTTGATTGTATGAAGGTTTTGGGTGGGATATTAATTACTGGGAATGTTAAATCCTCCCAATAAGCCCAGCCTCAGCCCTCTAGGTCATCCAAGGAAGCAATCTGGCTCTGTTAATTCATGACGGGTAAACTTGCGGTGATTATGTATTTATATGTAAGTCCGCTTTACTTCTTCACCATTTGTGCACGCCAATTCTAAGACAGGACACTATTCTATGACAACCTGAGTATTTCCCCTAATACTCTCAAATAAAATCTTTCAGTTGCTAGGCTACTTACATCATACTTTCGGGTTCTACTGCACAAGCACCAACTGCTTTTGTGACATTAACAAGAAGAGTTTGATTTATGCCAACGAGGAGGTTCACAAGTGGTTGAATGCCACCACATTTCCGGATAAGGACTCGGTTTTCATATTCCTGACAACATTCTCCCAGTGCACCAACCACATTCACAAGTACTTCTTCGGGCTGGTCAGTTAAAAGTCCCACCAAAGTTTCAATGGCTTGGTATTCCCGAAACCTATGTTCGTCACAAGAAAAAGAGGTGGGGGGAGGGAAAGAGGAGAACAATATTACTTTTGATATAAAATTAGCTAATAATATTAATAGCACAAGATCGCTAAATGCCAACTATATGCTCACTCAGTCCTTACAAAAACCAGGTACTACCACAATCCCCATTTTCAGAAAACTAATTTGAAGCTTTATAAATAGTGAAGCTGACATCCACATCCAGCCATCTCTATGCTGTACAGTCTCTAAGACAACTACAACTTCTTCCAAATCAGCGTCAGTGGTTCTACTGTGCTATGGGTGTTTTCCCCATGTCGTAGCGACTATTTTACATGAACAAAGCAAAATAAGCCTATTTTTTGTTAAATAAGACATGTGAATTTCTTGTTAAAATCATCACATTGAGGGGCACCTGGGAGTGGGGGGGCTCAGTCAATTGATCATCGACTCTTCTTTTAGCTCAGGTCCTGATCTCAGGGTTGTGAGATTGAGCCCCGGATTGGGCTCTGCTCTCCGAGGGGAGTCTGTTTGAGATTCTCTCTCTCTCTCTCTCTCTCCCTTTGCCCTTCCTCCCACTCATATGTACTCTCTCTCTCTCAAATAAATAAATAACTCTTTAAAAAAATCACACTGAGACAGAGAAGAGTTGCCTCAGAATATCCATCATAGAGAAGTACACAGAGATAAATTTGAATATTAAAATAAATCAGATAGTCATAAAGCTTAACAAATACTTTAAAATTCAATGAAATCATTTGAAAATGACTGCTCTTTAACTAATTAGTTGACGTTTAGCTGGTTTGTTTTGTTTATCTTTAAAAAAGGAATAAAGAATGGAACCACTTCCATCTATAAAGATTTGGTGGGAAATTCATTTCCTCATCTTCTTCAAGCAGAGATACTTGTCATTTATGTGGCTTCCGGTAAGTAAAAGAGCCCATTCACACAAATAGATTACATCAGCAAGTCCCTTAGTACTTAGTACTGAGTGAGGCACAGAAAACTATTGCCAGGTGGTGGGATAGAAAGTAGAAGTCTTTCATTTTTAAAAATACCTTAATCCTGCCGAATTAGTCTAGAACGTATGTGTATGAAAACTATAGGTGTAGCATTAGGTTGATTCTTTATTAAAATAACATTACGGGAATGTGTTTCAGTGGCCATATTTTTTTATGCATCTACACTTTATTTAGAAACATTTATATCTTAATGAGAGAAGATGTTAGCTGAAGGACTACACAGTGTAGTTTCCGTGAGCTAAGAATACAGCTATTCTTCAGTGGCCATATTTTTATCACAGAATATTGAATGGCTTCTCTTACTTGGTCACGTTCTCTTTGCTGATGGAACATTTCCATATTGCCCCTGTGACCGCGGCCAACCGTTCTTTATTGTCAGTGTTATTGAGCAGACTGGCCAGGGGCTTAAGTCCTCCGTGCAGTCTAACCAGGTCACGGGTTTCCTTATCTTCAGCACACTACACAAAAAGTCAGAGCAGAGGCTGTCAGTGATGAAGGCATATCAAGCTTTCAGTGGTTGCTAACGAGGCTGTCATGCTAGTGGCTATGAAACTTCTTTTCAGAGAATATCATTTTCTGAAGGGGCCTCCAAGTAAAATATAATTCTTCTCTGTACTGACAACTCTCTGACAGTGTCTCTCTTCCCTTACAAGATTTTGGCAATGTCTAGAAGTTTCCACATACTTGGAAATTCTGCCAAGCTGTTCTGAGGTTGTGTGGACTTCCACCAAGACAGAAAGAGAGGTTGGTAAGAGACCTAGAATGCCACATGCATGGACGGAGAATTTCTGCCATCATGCAACCCACAGTCTTGGGATGGGAAAATATAGTGGAGAAGACAGATGAGTGATAAAGCTTTAGTCTAATCTTCAGTGACCCCCAAAAGCTAAGAGATGAGTATTTCCCTAATGGAGTTTCTATGCCCAGAACACTGAGTTATAGCAATAGCAAATGATATTATATTCACATCTGTTTGTCTATACATTTGTGTCATCCTTTGAAATAAATACGTACTGCATAGACATTCCCAGCTGGTCACCTTTCCCAGGTTACAGAACAAAAAGATGATAAATTTTGTATAGCTATGTTATCATCTGAGGCATACAGTTGGTCTCTGAGGCCACATGATACAGATGCATATGATGCATCACCATGAGGGCCACTAGAAGAAATCCTCACTGGAATGCACCTGCCATGTTTATCTTCTATTTATGACTTTCGGTTTTGGTTCAGTTGCAACTTTTTAAAAATTAATCATTATTGCTAACCAATCCTTCATAGTTACTCATATGAGGCATATATGTAAGTCAAGGTTATATATCCTCGTTATGAATTGAGCTGTGTTCCCTTAAAACTGATATATGTCAAAGTCCTAGCCCCATACCTCAGAATGTAACCATATTTGAAGATAACATCTTTAAAGAGGTAATTAAGGTTAAACAAGATCACTAAGGTAGGCTCTAATCCAATATGACTAGTGTCCTTAGAAGAACAAATTATTAGGACACAGAGGAAGGAACATGCGGAGACAGAGGGAGAATGACATGTGAACATGAAGATGGCCATCTACAAGCCAAGGAGAGAGTCCTCAGAAGGAACCAATGCTGTCAACACCTTGATCTCAAACTTGTAACCTCCAGAACTATAAGGAAATAAATTTCTGTTATTTAAGCCACGCAGTGTGTGGTATTTTGTTATGGTAGCCCTAGAAAACTAATACAATACTCTACTGACATGAGCTCCTTTCTCTGACTCTGTCTTTTTAGCATACCCTCACTGTGCACGTTGCAAAATGCATTCCTCTAGGAAATTGACTGATTTCTCGGATAGGTAGAAGCTGGCATGGCCAGTAACCAGCCATCTACTAATTTGTCAAGGCCATCTTTTCTTCTGTTTTGTGGTATACTATGAAA
The DNA here is from genome assembly GCA_002007465.1 of Ailurus styani. Classification (NCBI taxonomy): domain Eukaryota; kingdom Metazoa; phylum Chordata; class Mammalia; order Carnivora; family Ailuridae; genus Ailurus; species Ailurus styani. The sequence goes on along the minus strand of LNAC01000067.1, from coordinate 4,685,804 downwards.
TGCATAACTCACAAAAAGTTAATCAAGATTAAAGTAAATTAATAAAAAGATAAAACAGGAAAACACACACCCCCCCACATAAAAGCACACACTCATTCAGCCATCCATCTTGTCTTGGCAGAAGATAAATTTCCCAAGACCACCATATTTGACGAGGGTACCTGAAAAGCAATGTAAAGGTACTATGTATATATTTAGCTATTTTACACTAAGTAACTTGTTTGAGGAGACAAAGGTATGTAAGTGGCTTCCAGAAATGTAAATAATCAAGACATGTTGGAGCAGGTTTCTTTCTCACATATACAGGCATCTGTCATTAGCACAGAACGGTGGTTCTCAGAACTGTGTGTGCAGAAAAATCCCTGGGGTTTCTCATTCTCTGGGGCTAGAGAATGAGACCTCATATTAACTATCTAAAGAACACCACGACTGGGAAGTCTGCCGTACCTGGTATATGGCCATGGCACAGTGTTCCTGCAGTTGTTCATTCTCACTATTTAGGTTCTTTACCAGATTTTCAATTATCCTTTCTGCTTTGATTGCAGCTCGGTAGTTTTCCTAGGAATACAAATTTAAATATTTACATGCACAATGCATGAATAGATACTTCTATACTTACTAATAATTATGCCAAACTTTCTTAATAATGTCCAAGATCAACACAACTATATAATAAGAGAATTTAATCAACACTTTCAGAAATACATCACACAGGTACTAATTTAATTAATGTTCTCTTAGTTTCATAATCTCTTTCTAAAAGACTGCTGACTTCTCAAAAAAAATCCTTAGCAGTTACAATAACCTTAAAAATTATTTTTCAACTAAAGAAATTTAAGGTAAGTGAAAGCAAGGGAAGCACAGTTGGCTTAAGTACCTCTGAGGCACATTCTTGCAAAGTCCCCACCACTGGAATTAGCATGTTCTCATGAGAAGTCTTCAGTAAGCCCGCCAACAAAGGAATGCTGCCGGCTTTACGAATGGCTTCTTTATTTGCGTAACTCTTACTGCAGCTCCATAATGCCAGCGCCCCACAGCGAGCTACTTCCACGTCTCTGGCATCATACAGACTTGACTGAGCTGGTTCTCCTGAATTCTGCGCACAGTCGAGGAGAGCGACCTACAAGAATAGATGCATACGATGTACATGGGACTCTTTAAAATAAAACAACATATCCTGCAAATAGCCACAGGGCTGCTACTAAGCTAACCTCCATCAAAAATAATGCTCTTATGAATTAATTTTCATACTACACAGTAGTCAGTGAAAGCAAAGAAACAAAACACTTCAAAATACCTTCCTCCAGATTTGGGAGGCTTTATATCTCCTTCCTACAAGAAATTTAATCTCACCAAGGTTGTATTAATATAGCTATAACATTTACATTAGGAAGAGTGTATACTACATCCTCAGCCCTGGTATCTCAGAAGACTAGGCCCCCTAAAGCCATTAGAACTTTCTAATGAGAACTGAATGGCCTGTATATTCTTAAAACCATGAAACCTCTTCGGAGGATATGGCTCTCTACCTGTACTACCGAAACCAACCAATCCACATGGTGTAGTGCCACGATGCTGTCTTTTCTTTGCAATAACCAAAGCCACTGGAGACTTCACGGGAAAGGCAATTTATATACAAACAGCAGGATGTCAGGGTGCTCCACAGAGGAAGTGAAATCAGGGCTCCCAGGGCTGTCTTTATCCTTGCATGTCTACTCCATTCTTCTCTCTCTGCAGGCCAGATTCCGTGGATATGTCCACATAATCATGACCACCAATCCTGAGTTTAGAAAAGAGTAGTCCAGACTAAGTAGAGCCTCTGATTCCTAATTCCAAATTCCTGGGAGAGAAATCTGGTGGGACTGCCTTGAGTCAGGTAGACACTCAGGTGGACATTCATTGTAGTCAGGGACATATGTTTATTTACATTGATGTTCCTGCCACCTATGTTTCTGTACTTGACATTTCAATAAATGTTTGAAATGGTTTTCAGTGAAAGAGTCAAGTATACCATACATCCAGAGGAATGTGGAAATGGGCCACAGGAGTAACAACACTGAATCTTACAATCTTTTCCTACTTGGAGGTGTTCTTCCTGCTTGCTCAGACTTCCGGTCTTCTGCCCAGGTTTCTATTGGGTGTGTCTCTTCAGAGACTCACCTCCATCTAAGTGCCCAAAGCCCACTAGGGCCAGTGCCCTCCTGCCTGCTCTGATTCTGACCTCCATTCCCTTGCTCTGATGTTGTAATCAGCTCACTACTCTGTACCGAGTGATCTCCCTCATTTCCAGTTTTGGCTGGGGACTCATATCTGTATGTCACCTACCCTCACATAGTTAGCAAACCCAAACTGGATCCCCAATCCTGATTTTTCCCAGATGTGTTCTCAATCTAGCAATTTCAAGTCTATTAGTGCCTGATCCATTACCGTGCTTCCTGTTTCTAATTTAGCTATCATTTAAGATTATATTAAAACGTGTGGCATTATCTAATTGACTAAGTACAGTTGTCCAAATTCTAGTTTCCTGAACATGACATATAAGACTCCCATAAAAATAAATTTTAGTTTTAAGTTACATTATTCATTCTTACAGTTTAATGTGAGAACTTCCATTGGACAGCCACATCAGTCTACTGTATGGCTTCATTATTTAAGCAGGATACTGATAATCATGGTAATAATTACCTTTCCCCCAACATTTTATTATGAAAAAATTTCAAACATACACAAAGGCTGAAAGAACTGTATGGTAATTATGAGCAAATCATGTATATACCACCTAGATTCTTTAATTAACATTGTCATATTTGTTTTATCACATAGCTAAACATCTACTTATCCATCTACCCGGCCATAAGTCTGTCTTATTTTCAAAGCAAATAATTACACTCAATAGTGCTCTATAGATTACAAGTAAATTCGGATGGTCCCCAATTTATGACGGTCCAACTTATGGTTTTACAACTTCACCATGGTGTGAAAGTGGTATGCATTCATACTTGGAATTTTTATCTTTCTAGCTAATGATATGCAGGTTACACTCCTGTGATGCTGGGCAGGGGCAGCGAGCCTCAGCTCTGTCAGCCACACCATCCAAGGGTAAACAACCGGTACACTTACAGCCATTCTGTTTTCACTTAAAGCATTTGATAAATTACAGGGGATATCAATACTTTATTAAAAAATAGGCTTTGTGTTAGATGACTTTTCCCACTTATAGGCTAATAGAACTATTCTGAATATGTTTAAGGCAGGCAAGCTAATCTAGGATGTTCAGTAGATTAGGTGTATTAAATGCATTTCAACATGATATTTTCAACTTATAATGAGTTTATATCGGGACATATAACTCCGTCGTAAGTCAAGGAAGAGCTTTACACAGAATCTCTTAATTTCTGAAGACATTTCACTGCGTATTCATTCATGTTAAATGCATATTGATTCAATACATATTTATTAACCCTTCATATGTGTAAGGTACTGGGTTGCGTGCTGCGAGTGACACTGAGATGAATAAGACACGTGTCTCATCTTAAGGAGCTTCGAGTGCAGAAGGGGAGACTGTCTAGGATGGTAAAAGCTGCAGGAGGAACATGAGATCTACCGATCCTTCCAAAGGTGGATGAAGAGGCACTTCCACGCTGCCCTGTAGCTCCTTGACGTGAGTGTTGAGCACAATGCTCACTTATTTCTTTTAGGGATAGTTATTGATAGAACCATTTTAAAAATTTTAAAGGTAATACTTATAGAACAAATTGGCAAATGTGGGAAAATATGAAGAAAAATTGGTAGGTATTTCAGGGGAAACCCCTGCGAACAATTTTGTGTATTTATTTCACGTTTTTATAAAAAAGCTGTTACAGACTTGTGAGGTAGGTCTCTGAAAATTGCGATCATAGGTGTCAGTCAGTTTTTGATCCTATCAGAGTTTTATATAATATTATATATATATGTTTAGGGACACCTGGGTGGCTCAGTCAGTTAAGCATCTGCCTTCAGCTCAGGTCTTGATCCCAGGGTCCTGGGATCGAGTCCCACATAGGGCTCTCTGCTCAGTAGGGAGCCTGCTTCTGCCTGCTTTGCCCTCTGCTTACCACTCCCCTTCCTTGTGCTCACACTCTGTCAAATAAATAAATGAATAGATCTTTTAAAAAATATTATATATATATATACATATATATATGTTTATTCCTTGCTACTAAATAGACTTTGAAAATGCAATACTGATAGCCGACTACACATGTTTCCTGGAGACATTCTTCCTGTGATTTTACTGCTCTCATATTGTAAATATGTTGTTTTCAGCTGTCACTCTTATAAGTAACAATGAGATGACTAAGTGCCTACAGGTCTGATGGTCTCCCTGGGGGGCAGACCTCATGGTGAGGTCACCACAGTGGAGAGCATGGACAACCAGAGCTCTTTCCAGCAGGGTCTCCACCCCCTCACCCACACTGCACGCACACACACACGAACATATCCCCACCAATGCGGTAGGTGAAAATTACATCTCTTTTTTAAACACACGTTTCTTTGAAAAATAAGGTCATACATGTTTTCTGGCCAGTTGCTAATGTAAATACACAACAATAATTTTCGAAGGTGTTATACAAAAAGAAGGTTCCCAGAACACACATATTTAATGTCCGGGAGTGGCCAGGAAGGACAGCAAGGAAGTGACATTTTGGGGGCGGGCGGGTGCTGATGTTGGTGTCAGCGGTACTCACCAGTTTGGTGATGCCCCCATGGCGTCTCACTGCCCGTCGGGCTCTTCTAAACTTGGCAACATTTGCGATTGTCTCAGCTGCCAGGCATTTCAGACTCTTATGTGGAGAATCAAGTATATTAACCATAATTGGTAAGCCCCCAAGGTCAACAATATTACGTCTGATTTGAGGATTATGACTGATTTCCTTCAGGATTTTTAATGAACCAATCTAATGAGGAAATAGAAGGTAGAGGTGAAAATAAGTGCTTAATACATAACCAGTGCTAGAGTTTTAAAAATTCCAAGTCTGCCTCAAATCCTTCCCCAGTGACGTTTTCTAAGGAATTACTTTCTATTCCCAGGTATTACCCATCACCTCCTTACTTTCCTCCAATTATGCAGACAAACATTCATCATTTAAGAAGCACGTCCTAATGGAAAAGAACCAGAAGATAAACAAGAACAGCCGAGAGGAGAAGAGCAGCAAACAGCTGAAGGAGCAAGTTATCAGTGAAACTAGCAGGCAAAGACAAGAACGAGGCAGAAGTGGCAGGCATGTATCAGTAAAAAGAGAAGCACAAGGAGGTATGAACGAGGTTCACCACCCGTGTCACATTAGCCACTCACCTTACATTTGACTTCGTCTGTATCAAGTAAATTTATCAAAACTTCAAGGCCTCCGACATCCCTGATTGCCAACTGGCAGGTTTCTTGCGCTAAGTTGAAATCCTTCATTGAACACAATGCAATCACTGTAGCTGTCTGATTTCCTCCCTACAAAGACACCAGGCCACAGAAAGGTTAAATAAGATCGCGTGTCCATTGAAATTTACTTAATGGCTATGAATCCATGAACTGGGAAATGTGTCTCCCCATACATGGTACGTTAAATTTTTTTAAGTTCTCTGAGAGGCTTATAATTTGTTAAATGAATCATGTAGAGTTGAAGCGTGAAAAAGCTTTACAGAGTATCATAAAACATTATTCCAATTAAGAGTCAGCATTTAAAGGTGGTCTGTCTACTTTAAACAGCGAGGGCATTAGGCGGTATTAGTCCATTAAAGAGAGTCAAGGGGCAAGTCTTGAGAGATCCACTGAGGAATGTAAGTTTTATGTCACAGTAACAGGCAGTCCCTGTAGTTCTTGAACAGAGTACTGTGCAGTCCAAACCATGTCTGGAAATGATTCTCACAGATGTATGTAGAACAGTCTGGAACAGGGAAAACCTGGATAAAGGGAAGCCATGTGGGAAGTGGTACGATGATCCCTGCTGGGACTGGGGAGTAAGTGGGAGAAGGGCCATGGGGCTGGGAAGGAGGAGGCGATTCCATTAAGAATAGCAGCTGACTATTGTGTGGATAAAGGGCAAAAAAAAGAAGCCTTCAGTATCGCAAGCACAATGCTGGCCCAATGTAGAGAATCATGCAATCAACGTCTGCTTAGCTAATCACCAAATGTCAAGGGTAGTGGGGAATGGCTCCTTTAAGGTAAAACAATCTGGGAGGTTTAAAAAAAAATAAATAATGATTAATCAGTGAAACAGATCCGCCAGGAAATTATAATCAGAATGCACTGCAGGAATTCTTAAGCAACGTCCACCCATCATTAATGCTTTGAAAATCTTCTGAAGGACACTGCATAGTACATATTACTTCTCCTGCTATTAAGACTGGATGGTAAATAAGAGTTGTAGTATAAGTGCTGAAATAGTTCATAAGACACAAGAGCAATATTTCTAATGGAGCTAAGAATAAACTGTTTTTGTAAAAGGGGCTTATGAAAGACGTCCTTGGATCTCGACCTCAAAACATAGTATGAAAGGCCTCAAATATCTCTCTCTCTCCTTTTGGAGGAAAAGACACCTACAAATTATGTTTATTCTCATTTGCTAATTATTACTTTATATTGCTATATCTATTATGTATACATGATCATAGATATATACACTTAGGACAAAAATGGAAATTATATTCAAGCAGCCCAACCCCCTCCTTCACATCACACAGGCAAATCCTCTTGTGAATTCAACACAATGTGTTACTTTTTTTTAAAAAAAAGATTTTAATTATTTATTTGACAGAGAGAGGGAGATCACAAGCAGGCAGAGAGGCAGGCAGAGAGAGAGACAGGAGGAAGCAGGCCTCGATGCGGGCCTCAGTCCCAGGAGCCTGGGATCATGACCTGAGCCGAAGGCAGAGGCTTAACCCACTGAGCCACCCAGGTGCTCCACACAATGTGTTACTTTTAAAACAAGAAATTGATGTGCGATTATAAGAGGTCAAGTATCAAAAAAATGAAAAGGTTTAGACTTCAGCCTTTCCTCTTAGACTTCCTTCCAGAAAAGCCCCTCTACATCTCTAAAATAATGTCACAACCACTCTCCTGTGCTGACACCATACTCATTTTCTTTTTGGGTAATCCAGGCTATCCTCTACAGTCAAGATAAAGTTGAGAATGGGAAAAGCCTTCATTTTGTTATTTACATTGAAAATAATGAGTTTTGTTCTTGTAGCTTTTAATGTCTTCTTCTCAATATTGAGAGAAATTTTTACCACCATCAATTGTCCTACAGTTGGTTTTGAAACATAAAATAGTAAGTCCTTCACTTATTACTTTCAATTTTAAAACCTCCCTTGTTTGGGGGGTACAGGACCCCCCCACAAACACACACATTAACACTTCTGGTGTCTTACTTTTAGAAAAACAGAAGGCAGATATTTCATAAACCATAGAGAAGACTCTAAATGCTAACCATAATTCAAGAAAATAATATAGAAAAAAGCAAAAAGAAAAAAAGAGAGAGAGAGCGAAACATTTAACAAGGCTCTTTTGCTGAATTTAAATGGGTTAAAAGGAGCCTGAAAATTCCCCTAGGGTACCCGAAGGAGCAGAGCTGGGCTCCCACATTGAAAGTTTAAAAGTGCAAACAAGGAGCTTCAGACAGAGTTCTTTAGGCAGTGGCTTCAGACTCAAGTGTGACTTGAATGCGAGAATATGTCAAAAACATGTCATGCCTCTGTCAAGCCAAGAGGGTCCACCCACGCACATCAAACTCTGAAGGAGATTGTTCTACCCGACACTCTTAGTTGCGTGTGATGGAGGGCCGTCTGGACTGCTATTCTTGCATTGTATTTTCTTTGGTAGCATTTTTCTACTTAAACATTCGGCATAGTCATTGTTTCCTATTTCATTTCGAGGTCTCTTAAATTTTTCTCTTCTAGATTATTTCTATCTTTTGTGCTTTATTTCATCATACGCATCATAAACAATGATATAACATTTTTAAAGAGTCCTGTGATTGGGGTAGATGCCCAAAAGGTAAGAGGTTATAATTTTCTGAGTTATCTCTAAGCCAATTTTAAAGCCAAAGGATGGAAAAATGTACATTTATCATTAAGAAGTTAGATCCTTATAGAAAAAAAAATTCTGTAAATCATCAGCTTTTTCTGAAAATCTGGAAACGTATTCATAGGCTTGAGAGATTTTTTTAGAACAGTTTTATATTAGGGAAAGTTAGTTTTTCCACATTTCAGGATTTAGTTCTACTCTTGTCACTGACCACACTCCCCAAAGTATTATAAATCTTTCAGAATGAATACCAGAGGATGGGAGCCAAAATATTCAACATACAGAGCCACAAATGTTAGCCAATTGCTATTCTTTAAATACCAGCTATGTCAAAGGATTTTCAAATGTTTGTTCTACTTTGACCAGATGCCATAAACATCTTACTAAGGAGAAGCAGTGCAAATATGCTCATTTTTCAATTAAATCTCCCCTGAGAATGTAATTAGTTGCCAATACTTATTTTCACATTTTATCACGTATTTGCATTTGTGAAGTTTTAAGAGCTGGAGAAAACATAGTAAAATATTATTTTACTAGCTTCTGAAGGGTTTTGAAGAATGCTTCCAATAAGCTTTTTCATTTCTTAAATTAATACAAGTCTTCTGCTCACTGTCCTCCGCCCCTGCTCCTCCTCAGACATCTCCAGGCTCCGTCAGCCTTCGGACACTTTGCAGTTTGCATTCCTTTCTATGACCAGGCAGCTTTTGTTCATTGTCAAAAATCACGTTTCCAACATGCAAAAGTTGAATGAATGTTGCTTTCCTTCGTTTTCCTCAAAATTTCTTTTGGAAAGAGAAGCTCAGTAGAGGATACTTTTCTAAATAATGTTCCTCATTGTTTTAAATAAAATCTTTGAAATAAAAAAGTATTACTGTATCTGGTATATAGACTTATACCTACCTCCAATCCCCTTACTGCTAACAACAGAGAAATAAACATTTACAAAGTTGAGTTGAAGAATATATTTAAGACTAAATCAGGGAGCCAGCTGCCTCCAAGCACTTTTTAATTCTTTCATTCAACAAATTTGCCCACTTATTATTCACCAAGTCTGATGCCAGGAACTAGAGACATCCTGGTAGACAAAAACAGACCTGGTCTTTGCCTCGTGGAGCTCATCAAGTTTTGTGGAGAAGAAAGATTTTAATTTTTTAATCCCATCCAAATGAATGAAAAACTCTAAGAAGTGCTATCCAGAGAGCAGCACGGGGGTATGGAAGCTTGCAGTAGGGGACTTTGACAGCCGACCTCAGGAAAGGTTTCCCTGAGGAAAGCATGTCTGGACTGAGGTGTGGACAGAGTGGGAGCCTTCCCTGGTGGAGGAGGAGGGACGTGATGAAAGGCACGCCAGTCAGAGGAAACAGTGTGTGTAAAGCCCTACGGAAGAGTGGAACGTGGCCTGTTTAAGACCTCAAGAAGGCCAGTGTGGCTGAGACCCAGAATATATTAGTGGCAAATGGTCCAAGACAAGCTGAAAAACTAGGTGGGCAAAGGAATCTGCTGGGCCCATAGGCCAGGTTGAGGATTTTAGTCTTTATTCAAGATTGATAGGAAATATTCAAGGGTGTTGTTTTGGGGGAGAGGAGGAGGACTCACGTGAGTTAAGTATATTTTTAAAAGATCGTTCCGGCTGAAGAGGCCGCTGCAAGGAGGGGGCAAACGGGACATGTGGAGACCATGCAGGTTACTGAAGCTATCCAGACAAGGGGTAACTGGGATTAAGAGGTCAAGGTGACTCATTATGGGTCATAAAGACTTCAAGTAATGTGGCTCAGAAGACGATACTATAAAGCTAGCAGATGAAACTCTGGAGGGCTACATGCTCACAGGGGCATGGTTCTGAGCTTTCTGTCAGAGTCCCACATGGTGACAGCGAGATAAGAAGCCAGGCAGAGGCACAATCAGGAGTGGAGGCCCCTCTGCGCTCCCCACTGTGCAATCAAGGGGCAGTGGGTGAGACCTGGTGAGGTGACACAGCCATCACAGCGATCCAGCTGGCTTTCAATGTTCTCAGCATTTTTTTCCTCCAAACATGCCACTCAGAGAGCAAGAAAAGTGGAGCCCTGCCAGTGACTATTTTTTGATGATGACAGAGGGCCTGGCACCCAGCACAGAGGTTGGCTTGCAGATACTCTTCATCTCCCAGGATCAGAAATGGTAAAAAGTCAATGCTCAAAGTGAGTGGCATATGACCACGTAAGTCAAGGTAGTAAAATACATTGCTTTGCCTTCTGTTTATTTGCAAACCGGTTTTATACTGATGATTCAGCACTCATAAACCTCAGATTCAAGCGATGAGACTCAAGAGAACTCCAGGAAAGAAAATGAATAAATACTGTGCCAGAATAAAAAAGAAATTAGACTCAGACTGTTGCGTTACAAGCTTGCTGAGAATTTTTATTGGGAATGGGTATGGAACAATGCAAGCATTCCCTACACATTCCTTTTAAATAGACATGGAACATTTACCGAAATAGATAATCTGCTGGAATGTTCTAGTCACTGCAATGAGGAAAAATCTGTAGCAAATATAACTGCCTTCCTAAAAAAATTCAGAAGAATAAACTGATTATGATAATTAATAAAAGTAATAAAAGCAGCTCAATAAAACGATGTAAGGGAGACATTAAAAAATGAGTAACTCCCCAAATACACTAAGAATAACAAATCAAAAGGTGTAATTTGAAAAATATTCCCATGCTAGTATTAGTAAAATAATAATAACAAAAATATTAAGGAGAAAATCTCACAAGAAATGTGTTGAAAATATATGGGGAAAAAAAAGAAAATATATGGAAAAGAAGCTATTGAGTTTTACTTAAATAGGGGCACCTGGGTGGCTCAGTCATTAAGCATTTGCCTTGGGCTGAGGTCACGATCTTGGCATCCTGGGATCAAGCCCCGTGTCGGGCTTCCTGCTGGGCAGGAAGCCTGCTTGTGTTCCCTCTCTTGCTGTCTCTCTCTCTGTCAAATAAATAAATAAAATCTTAAAAAAAAAAGTTTTACTAAAATACATACAAATTTAAAAATAAATGAATGGTCATACCATGTTGCTGAATAGGATAACTGAATATTATTAAAATTTGCAAACCCACAACAATATGGTCAATTAACCTTCAACAATGCAGGAAAGAATATCCAATGGAAAAAAGACAGTCTCTTCAACAAACAGTATTGGGAAAACTGGACAGCAACATGCAAAAGATTAAAAGTAGCCCACTTTTTTACACCATCCACAGAAATAAATTCAAAATGGATTAAAGACCTAAATGTGAGGCAGGAAACCATTAAAATCCTAGAGGAGAACACAGACAGCAACCTCTCTGACATAGACTGTAGGAACTTCTTACTAGATATGTCTCCTGAGGAAAGGGGGAAAAAAAGCAAAAATAAACTACTGGAATTTCATTAAAAAAAAAAACCTGCAAAGCCAAGGAAACAATCAATAAAACTAAAAGGCAACCTATGGAGTGGAAGAAGATTTTTATAAATGACGTATCTGATAAATAGTTAGTATCCAAAATCTATAAAGAATTTATAAAACTCAACACCCAAAAAAGAAATGACCCAATTAAAAAATGGGCAGGATACAGACATTTCTTCAAAGAAGGTCAACAGACACATGAAAAGATGCTCAACATCACTCATCATTAGGGAAATACAAATCAAAACTACAATGAGATATCACCTCACACCAGTCAGAATGGGTAAAATTAACAACACAGGAAACAACAGATGTTGGCGAGGATGTGGAGAAAGGGGAGCCCTCTTACACTGTTGGTGGGAATGCAAACTGATACAGCCGCTCTGGAAAACACTATGGGCAGTTCCTCAAAAAGTTGAAAATAGAACTATCCTTCAATGCAGCAAGTGAACTACTAGATATTTACCCAATAGATACAAAAATATGATCCAAAGGGGTGCATGCTCTCCAATGTTTACAGCAACATTATAACAATGGCCAAATTATGGAAAGAGCCCAAATGTCCATTAATGAATAGATAAAGAAGACATGGGGGGGTGTGTATGTGTGTGTGTGTATATATGTACACATATGTACATATGTGTGTATATGTATATGTATATATATAATGTGTGTATATGTATATATACAATGGAATATTACTCAGCCATCAAAGAGTGAAATCTTGCCATTTACAGCAACATGGGTGGAGCTAGAGAGTACAATACTAAGTGAAATAAGTCAGTTGGAGAAAGAAAAATACCTTATGATTTCACTCATATAAGCAATTTGAGAAACAAAACAAATGAACATGGGGGAGGGGGAAGAGAGGAAAACTAAGAAACAGAGCCTTAACTAAAGAGAATAAACTTATGGTTACCCGGAGGGAGGTGGGAGGTGGGTAAGTGTTAAGTAGGGGATGGGGATTAAGATATTTGTTGTGATGAGCTACTGATGTTTCATGTAAGTGTTGATTCACTAAATTGTACACCTGAAACTAATATTATACTTTGGTTAACTAACTGGAATTTAAATAAACTTGAAAAAAATTGCAATTTATCCAAAAATAATTTATAAATTCATGGAGACTGAGCATTTTTGAGGTTTTTTTTTTAAATTTGATTTTCAACTTTTCTAAAAATGATCTGGAATGGAAAATATGCAAAAAGTAGTTTTAAAAAATTTAAGAAAGCTCTCTGGGCAATCAAATATAAAATACACCAAAGTTACAGTAATTAAAACAGCATGGAACTGGCAGGGGAAACTCCAAATAACTCAATATAATACAGAAAGATCAAGAAACAAACTCTAACATAGAAGATGATAATACCTGATAAAGGTAATATCTCAGACATTGAAAGAGTGGAGGAACCAATAATCTGTGTTGAAACAACGGACTCTCCATTTAAAAAAAAAAAAAAAGTAAAATTAAAACCCAAACTCACACTATACATAAAATGACATCAAGTTGGATTCAGGTTCTGAATTTTTTTTTAAGCTATAAACCTACCAGGAGGAAATAGAAAAATTTTTGTTCTCTTGGAATGACTTCAGAAAAGTCTTCCTAGCTCCTAAGACACAAAACTTCATAATATAGCCATGAAGGAAAGTCAATATAGTTATTAATGTACAATTTAAAAGTTTTCAAAGAGTAGATAAAAAGACATGACAAACTNTCATATGATCTCTCTGATATGAGGAACTTGAGGGGCAGGGTGGGGGGTCGTGGGGGGTAGGGAGGGAAAAATAATGAAACAAGATGGGATGGGGAAGGACACAAACCATAAGAGACTCCTGATCTCACAAAACAAACTGAGGGTTACTGGGGGGTGGGAGGGTAGGGATAGGGTGGATGGGTTATGGACATTGGGAAGGGTTTGTGCTTTGGTGAGTGCTGTGAATGATGTAAGCCTGATGATTCACAGACCTGTACCCCTTGGGCAAAGAATAAAAATAAAATTAAAAAAAAAAAGAATCAAAAGACAACCACAGAAAAATAGGCAAGGTATACAATACAATGGCTATTAGATACATGAGAATATTTACCAACCTCACTAGTAATCAGGAATATGCAAATTCACATAAGATACATTCCCTCCCCAACTGGAATTGGCCAAAATAAGAAATAAAAAAAGAGTGTAGGTTAGTGAGGATTTGTAACAATGAATCTTATTTCTAGACAAACAATTTTAATATTCTGGAAAGATTTTAAAGACAATCAATGCCTAGACCCCACTTCAGACCAATTCATTTAAAACTTCCATGAATGTTCCCTGGGCATCAGGGTCTTGTTTTGTTTTGTTTTGTTTTTAGAAGCCTGGCTGATTTCACTCTGCAAACAAGGTTGAAAATCACTGGTATGTTATTAATTAAGTGTAAATTGACATTTGCTTTGTGTAAGGAGCCATCAGAAAAAATTGTTTATATAAATCAAGCTTGGTTAGTTTATTGCTTTTCATTATTTCCCTTTAAATTTAAAAGATTTTGGTGGAGTACTTCTCATACTTCAGTGTGTGTATATTTTCTTGTTTAAAATAGCTTTACTGAGGTGGAATTGATATGCAAAAAACTTCACATATTTAATGTAACCAATTTAATGAGCTTGGACATCTGTGTACACCTGTGAAACCATCCCCACAATCAAGGTAACAGACACATCCATCACCTCCAAAAGTTTTCTTATGCCTCCTCCCTTTTTGTGGTATTTACACTTACCATGAGATCAAATACCCTCTACATTTTTCAAACATACAATTCAGTATTGTTAACTATGCTGTGCAGCTTTCTAGAGCTTGTGAAACTAAAACTTTGTACCCATTGAACAACACTTCCCCATTAAAACTATCAAAATAGTGGGCGCCTGGGTAGCTCAGTAGTTAGGCCTCTGTCTTCAGCTCAGGTCATGATCTCAGGGTCCTGGGATGGAGTCCTGCATCGGGCTCTCTGCTCAGTGGGGAGCCTGCTTCTCTCTCTCTCTGCCTGCCTCTCTGCCTACTTGTGATCTCTCTCTGTCAAATAAATAAAATCTTTAAAAAAAAGAAATATCAAGATTTTGAATGTCTATACTCTTTGACCCAAGCAATTCCACTTGAAAGAATGTATCCTACAGAAATGGGCTACATTTCCAAAGAATATGTAAAAATATTTGCTGCAGTGACGTTGAAATAATAAAAATTTATTTGGGGGACAAGGCAAAATGTTAATCAGTAAGGGAATTGTTACATAAGTTATTGATAGATACGTATAGTAGAATACTATGTGTTAGTTAAAAGGACTGAGTTGGATATGGAAAATCACCAAGAAGACATTCAATATCAAAAGGAAAATGTCGCACGACAAATAGTGTGACTTCATTTTGTGTAAAAAAATTATATATGTGTATGTATATACACAGAAACATCTGGAAGGGGGCTTTCCCTGTTACTCTTTTGCATGGCTTAAATTTTACCAACAGCATATGTTAATGTATTATTTTTATAAGATTTTAATGATTTAAATACAGAAATGAGATAAGGAAGGACTAGAAGAGGAACATGTGCTCCTGCAAAGCCCTTCGTGGCCTGGAAATACCAGGAGGCCACAGCCAGCCACACCCACCCAGAGGGAGGAGCTGGGAAAGGAGGAGCAGCCCTTGCCTGTGGGAATAGCAAAGGCCAGTAGACCAAAAAGGGGCCTGCCGCTTAATCTTTTTCCTCCAGGTACGCGACTTCTAATAATGGGTACAACAGAAGTATATACAGTGGAAGTATATAAAATGAAAAGATCACTTATACCAAATTTGGTACCTTTTACTCCTAAACTCTTATACTGATAAATTCTTCAGTGTGCTCAAACTTCTATAATAGGAAATGAATAAATGTTTTTAAAATAAAAAGTAAGGCAGTATAGAGCATTATGTAAACTGGGAATTAGGCAACGCTCGTTTCCTACAATTTATTTAGCCTCTCAAATAAATTTGGGGGAAGCACACTTTGAGGAACAAACAATAGTGTTGCTGCCAACACATTAGGCAACAAATTCCCCCAAAAGATTGTTTACATTTTCAGATAACATAAAACTGAACAGAGTGTCACATAAAACTTAGATAGCAAAATTCTTTCCAATCAAAAATCTTATGACAAGCTAGATAGGCAACGTGTAATATCATATCATTATACTCTTGCTGGACGAGCTCACAGTATGCATTTATGGATGAATGAATGAATGAGCTTAAGAAAACTCCCTTGAGATTTTTAATGTTGTCACTTTTCAGTAGGTGAAAGTTGATGCGGTTGTACGATGCTAGCTAATGGTGGTATAAACTTTATGATTCAGTAGCGTTACTTTATCATACTCACCCTATTATCTTTGCCTTTCTCCAAGCTTGTTCATGAGAGCCAAGGGGCAAAAAGAAATTATAGCTCAAGCACTAAAAAGTTTATTAGTTTATCTGTGGAGTATAGATTCCTCCGTGGAGATGAGGAGTCTCGCCATCGCTTCCATTACCTTCTTTGTCATAAAAAAAGGGATAATTTTCTTTTGGGAAATATATAAACATACAAGTAACACACATCTCAAGTAATCCAACTACTTAAAATATGCTCATGACTTATACTGCATTATTTAAGAGTAAGTTTGCATAAATGCAAGCTCTACTAAGAAATTTTTTAGATGATGCAATTTAAAATATCTTATGATTTCTAACAGGTAGTGGTTTTTTGTTTTTAAGTATAAAGCTCCTCCTACTCTTTTTTTGTCACGGAGACATTTTCTTTTAAAGTTAACCCACATCGACGCAACACCATATGTATTAACTTAAAGATTGTTTCTCAGGAAGGTGGGAGTAATTTTCCTTTCTAACTACTGGATTTATTTGAATATATAAACAGTGACCACTGTTTTCCATTTTTGACAGTCTGTTGAACACGACTAACACCGTCCTTCTCCATCTCCTTAACTTAGCAAAAGCACATTCTCATACCGCCTTCCAGAAATGAATATTGAATTCCTTTGTTAAGAAATGCTCCCTGCTTAATTAATCTCTTACTCAAATGAAGAAAACCAAGTGAGAGAGAAAATAGGAGCACACAACAGCAAGGCCTGCAGGCCCTCTGGGCCTTGAGTTTCTTGACAGAGGCACAGAATAACCAGGCAACAGGCAGTAAAGATAGAAGCCTGGACACCAGCCTGGCCCGCAGCTGCCTTGCCTTCTGTGTGGCCCAGAGTGAACTATTTCTCAGCTTTTCCACCAATGAAACCAGGATCACACTACCTGCCCCTCCATACCCAAAACCCGAGTAATGGGAAAGGAATTTAATTAACTGTAATTGATTGCAAAGTACATCAAATTCCCGCAATGAAAAATCCTCTAACTCCCAGTTACCACTAAGAAGAACTCTTTAACCAATTAAGGTGGTCGTGTGTGTGTTTGTGTGTGTTTTTAGTCAGTTCCCGAAAGATCATTAAGGAACTGAACGCAACAAAAGTAGTCTTTAACAAAGGTTTTAAAGTTTCAAAATGTCTTTGCAGTGAATCCCCTTCCAGAGGGGACAGCGAAAACATGCCAAGGGCAGAGCCCGCAGTGTCTCTTGGAAAGCCATGTGGAATTTCTGATGTGATTTTTTGAGATGTCACAGTGAAGTAGATGTCACGGCTAAACAGCGAGGGGGTGGGGGGGGTTGG
>LNAC01000067.1:4632567-4668462 GCA_002007465.1 Ailurus styani | reverse complement strand
GGGGGGGTTGGGGGGGCGGGGAAGCCACCAAGTACCTTCACTTTTCATGGCTTGAGGAATCTGAATTTGTGGATACATAACAGAAGAATAACTAGCAAGACCCCTGGCTCACATGAAAGGTGAAATCAACACCAGTGTTTCATGAGTTTGAACAAATACGATAAAAAAATTAGGCACTGCCCCTCACCGACACACGGTGGGTGGGGGAAGAGGTTAAATGTGCGGTGATGCCCAGCTGAGATCACAAGCTGCCACTCAGCAGTCTACATTAGCCATTCCCCACTGAGTGACACGTGTCCAGACAACATCTCCATCCCCCTGGGACTCGGGGACAAAGATCACACAGATAGCAGATTCAAGAACGATATCGCATTTGGGAATTTGCATTAAAAAGCACGTCGTTTTCCGACTTCATAGCTAGATCCTTACGGTTTTAGTGTGTAGGAGCTTTCAACTGGAAGGTAACTTTAAAAATAAACATTTTTTCCTTTTTTTTTTTGCTTCAAACTTCACAATTTATCTTTAATCTTTTTTATCTACTGGCTAGTTGCATAAAATTACTAAATAAAATGTTACTTTCTCTAAGTTTTTTTTTTTTTTTTTAAGGCTGATGAAGCAGTCCGTTTGTAAGATGGTAAACTAATGCTTAAGGAATGCTTTTGGGATAACATTGGAATTCTGATCTAAAAATATTACCTTGGTTGTACTAACTCGAATGGGAGACAGCTCCTTTCCGAAGTGCTATAAAGAGGTCATATTCGATCATGAATAAAAAGACAAAAACAAGCCCATATGCTCCACTCCCTCATTCATCCCCCCGCTTTGAAGCAGTAGTTCAATTTCTAATGAAGAACATGAGCTTCGGCCCTTTATTTCCAACTATGGCATGGACATTTCTCGCTCTTCAAACTTAATCTGCCCCAAACCAAAGCCTCCCCGTAAACTGGCCTGTTTTCTTTCCCAGCCATTTCTTCGCTGCTTCCAAGGATATTATCCTATTCCAAGCCCTCAACACATTCTCACTATCAGTGCAACCCCCTCTCACTGGCCTTCCGTCTGTTCCCATTCTGATTCATTCTGCATATGATCTGCTGCTGGACTCAGCTTTTTAAATCCATGCTTTCATTGTCCTGATCCCCTGGCTAGCATCTGATCAAAATCCCAGGTGTAGAAACAGGTCTCCTGCAGGGAGGAGACACACCTGGGAACATGGCCCTGAGGATTAAGCCTAGATTCTTCCATTATTGCAGCAAGGACTCGGGAATAAGAGCAGCTGAATGAAGCACTTCAGAGCAGGGGCAGACATCCACAAGCCTGCTTGTTAATAATCTCCCATCTGAGCCTGGAGCTGATGTCAGGATAGTACCGACATCTTATCCTCAAGTGCCAAAGAAATGCCTACAAGGGAGATAAAGCATGATTCTAGACCAAGGCTCTGCCGTCCCTCTAAACTACCTAAAATCTTGACCAACTGCATTCTTGGCATCACTCTATGATCTCCTCAATTTTCTCTTGGATTTATTTATCTTATAGTATTAAGCTCCATCCCCCCATCCTCCTTCAATCTACATAGAAATGGATTTCAATAGGCCTGCAACCTTGTGTCCAGAAATTCAATCTTTAGTTTAATGATACGTACATTGTATATGAAAGCATATCTACCTAGAGTTACAGACTTTCAACATTTTACCTCACTTTACTGAAGAGTACCTATTTGTACTAATTTATCCTACTGTAATACCTGCGACTAATCCACATTTCCAAACAAAATTCTGCAACTCTCCTATTTCACAAAGGGGTTCTTCACATAACTGATTGAGCAATGAGTAAAACTTCGGCATTTTTACAAGAACTCACAGAATTATTGTCTGGCATACATCTCAACAAACTATCTTTCCCGATCACTGGAATCGCTCCAAAGCAAAACATTTTTAATTGTGAGATTTTAAAGCAGCCCTGGCCAGGGGGAGAAAATAATATTCATAGAAAGCTAGCAAATACAGCAATAAAATGGCATATCTACAAGGAGAAAGGGAACAGGAAAAGGAGGAGAGAGGAGAGTAAGAGAAGTTTGGGAAGACATCAACAGCAGAAGAAATGACCCTAGCTCAGAAGGAGGAAAAACAGTTCTCCAAGAGCTGAGGACAAAGAACAGCTCAGCCTCACCCCTTGGGAACCCATTCTCTCCACGTCACACCTTCTGAGCAGAGGGTGGAGATGTAGGCCTGTGCTCCCTGGCTAGACACCCTGCAAGACACAGAAATGAGTTTAATATGATCCCTCTACTCACGTAGCTGACGGGACAGACGAGCTGAACCATAAAGATAGCAGAAGGCAGAACATAAGTGTTTCTCACTAAGGAAGCTGAAGAGGTAGTTTATTGCTTCATTTAGAATTAGGGCACAGAGTCACCAGTTATTGGGGGAACAGAAGTTGGAAGCTTGGTCAGTAAAAATGCAAAGTCTTCATTAGTTTAAAAATTAAATTGTGTTCTAAAAATCTAGATTAAAAGAATATATATGTATATAAAACTTGTAAGTTGAAATGAATGTATGTTGAAGCCAAATAATTAAATACAAACTCCCTTTACTTACATGCCAAGATCTGAGCTCATAGCTCTGGATAAATAACAAGCTATAGTTCGTTGACCTGTTTGGGTATTAATGAGCTCATCAAAAAAATTTTTTTTAACAATCACAGACATTGCTGTACTTAGAAAATGGTAAGTAGAAAGTCAGGTCAACATTAACATTTCTCTGCTAGTGTAAGCTTACATTTAAGCCACAAATTTGCAAATTAAAACATCAGGTGTATTTATTTTGAGATTACCTAGAGACATTCAATTTTGCATTCCATAGATTTTTAATATCCTTTTGTGTCCCCATATAAAACATTTATCTGTGTCAAAAAGCTTGAAATCATTTGTAGATATACTCTTTCTTTTATTGGCTATGTTAAGAATATCTACCTGTGGGAACTATAATAATTCCAAGCAATTTACTGTCTGGCCAAAAGTATCACATTTGCACATGATTTATTGACGAATAACTTGTGCAAGCTTAAGTAGCACTTCATCAATAAATGTTTTCCTTAGTTGTTCTGGGACAGAAATAGTGCATCCCTTTTTGGCCTCTTATTATACAGACTTATCCTAAATAGTTGAAAAACTCAAGACAGTTATTCAATAGTTAGGCTATTAGGAGAAACTCTCATTGCCATGTTCACGGGGAGGATATTATTAAGGATGTCATTCACTTCCACACTCACTGTCTGCTTCATTAAGTCCTCAGGGAGAAAATTCTTTCTGCTCTTAGTTCCAGGATCAGTTACACACATTGGCAACTGGGCTATTTTTACCTTATGATGGTAAAAGCCTTTCCCTCACTGTATTAACTCACTGCATTTCCCTCCTTTTATTGGTTACTAGAAAATTTAAAGCAAAAATTGAGGGCCAGATGTGCAAGTCAAGAAGACTCCAAGCTGTATGTTGTCTATAGTAATAAGATGTAATATAAGTCATTATTATTGCTAACGAGTCCTGAGGACTTTCTGCAAAGCACCAACACTGTACATGTGTTGGATTTTATTTGAAATTCATAATAATCTTAAAACATGAGAACTTTTATTTTTGCCACCTTGACCAATGAGAAGACTGAAGCTTTGAGAGGTCAGCCAACTACCTTAAGGCTGCTGAGCCAGTAAGTGGCCAGACCACAGACTCAACCAGAGTCTTTCCAACACGGAAGGTCATGCTTCTAACTGCTCTGTTAGCCTGCTGCCTGGCCCATCTCTGCTTCTTCCCTGTTGACTAATTCCTTTGACTAATGAAATAGAGTTAAGAGACCAGAATTCTTTGGATAAACACCAGGGCTCTTAACAATATTCTTCCAAAAGGTTACTTCTGAGCTGCAGCACCCATCTGGCTCAAGGTGTTCAAGTGCTGGGTGGCAAAGTTCTCTGATGCTATTTTCTTCCCAGAGTGACATGTGCTTTAGGAGAAGAGGAGAGATCATGGGAAGATCTACGGTTCAGTAAAGGAGCAGGGGTACCATCGGGAAAGTCTCCTGAGTCTGGGCATTGGTAATATGCGTGCTGGGCTGGGCCACTGTGTCAACTGCATTTTTTCTATGCAAAGACGCCTGCCAAGGGGGTGTGCCTAACCATGGGGCCTGAACTCCAGCCTGTGATCCAGCTAGAATTTCCAAATTCCTGAGAGATATGAATATTCAAGATCCCAGAATAAGAAATCAAAATTCCCCCAAATTCTCAGGAATTCTTGAAATACATTATTCCATGTTTTTTCTCAAATTTTAGTTGTATGTTTTTAGGTAATAATGATGACCATAATAGTGAACATTTTCCATAATAATAAACAGTAAATCATTTTTTTGTGATCAAGATGCTAAAATTTTCAGAGATTTTCTATTAAAAACAAAAAAATCCCTCAAACATATTAATTCCAATAACATGTAAAAATGACCTCCATCTGATATCTAATAATACTAAATGAGGGAAAAATTGCCACAAAATAAATGCCAAGTCAAAGCCATTTTAAAATTGAAAGATGATATAAAAATATTTACTATTTATAAGGTATTCTTATTAACAGATGAAATTTTAAAACAAAGCAAAGCATTAACTATCCCAATGGTCTTGATTTTTGTATCACAACAAATATTCCAAACACACACAAAAAATTTCTTTCATTTTGTACTGACATTGGTCAAATTGTTAAGAAGCTTTCAAAAGCATAGCCAAGATGGGCATTAGGATTTGCTTCATAGAAGCTTCTATCCTTTTTTAACAATGCAAATATTTTATTTGCTTGCCCAGATTCTGGTTTGGCCATTGAATCTATGTCGCAATGGAGAATTAGAATACTTTTTCCCAATTTCCCAATTTCTTTACTATTTTTTCTTGGGATTCAGGATTCAGAAAAACATAGGATTTTTTTTTTTTCTGAGAAATGCAGGGAATTGCAGCTGGGGTCATGCTAAGAAAGGGGGTATATTTTTCTTACAAAAGGAACTTCTTCAGCTATAAGGCTGTGTCCATGCAGAGGATGTTTGTTGAATTCACAAAAATGTGCATATAATCTATTTTACCTGTCAGCTTTGAAGGACCTCAAAGGCATCAGAAAAGTACCCTTAAGTAATTTAAGAGTCACACAAATATCTTTACATATGCAAAGCCACTGGCAAATGCCTGCGGTTCATTTGATCCAAGACATAGAAAAGCTAGACGAAACTATAAGCTAAGTAAAAATGTTGTTTTTACAAGTACTTCTCAACTACAGCTTTAGATCTGGCCTACCTAGACATTATCAGTATCAGTTATCCATTAATATTAATCTGGGTTTCGGCAGATCATTTCCCTTGCTCTGCTCCCATTCAAGTCTTAAATATGTTATATAGACCATTATTACGTAACATGTTTTCATATGTGTTACATTGGGAGTGATGAAATGGGACTGATACATATTTTAAGCACCTACAATGTACCAAACACTATGCCACATCTTTCAAATATATGTTTCAAATCCCAAAGAAATCCTATAGGACAGGTATTAACTTTATTCCATAGGTTAAGAAAAATAAGGCTCAAAACCATTACCAATAGCCATACTGCTAGTAAGTGACATAGCCTAGAATTTAGTTGTAGTCCAACTTCAAAAAAAAATCCAAGCTTTTGCCACCACACCATACTGCAAGTTGTAAAATGATGGTAAGCCATAGTATCTGCTCGCTACTATGGCCCAGGGGGGAGGGCTGGTACCAGCAGCCTGGCTGCTCCATGAGGACTAAACTTGCTATCCTCAGGGTAGTTAGACCTTCCCCCATGCACACTTAAATAATAACAGGGGTTTTTACTACCCTTATTTGAAAGAAACATATAATAAACTTGGAAGCAGAATATACATTTTTGGGAGAGGAATTAAAATAATCATTGTAAACATAATACAAAAGGTCTGTCTTACCTTTAAATATTTCACCAGCTTCTGAATTTGCCAATATTCCGATGGCAAATCTGCATTTGCTTCCTGGCGATGATCAGGTGGTTCTTCATCTTCCTCACTCTCTGAGGAGGTCTCACTAATAATTTCCTCAATCTTCTCAGCACTCTTACTAAGAACAATAACAACCACCATATGTAGTAAATGTATTTATGCTACAACACAGATGTGGTTATAATCATTAATACTTCAGGAATATGAACATATGCAATGAATAAGATACCAACACCTTCTGAGCTCTAGAAGATCTTTGTTAAGATCTAAGTGAGGAGATGATTGAACCCCTGTCTCTATACCAGGTACAGTTCATTATTACTGCTTTGCATGCAATAATCATAAGGAAAATAGTAAGAAATGAACCAGGGCAAGTATACGTCTGATGGCTGTGCTGTGCAGAAGGGCAGCCACCAGTCATAGTGGTTAAATAACCTGTGGGTTATTTATGTTTATATTTACTTAAATGTATTTATTGAATTGTGTTTGTATTTATTTAAGTTACTGAATTGAAACAGAACACGATTGAAAATTGAGTTTTAATAATTTTTAAGATTCTCTGTTTTTTTTAATTTCTCAAAGGTGCTGTTGCAGAGAAAGTCATGCAGAATGGCGCCGTTGTGCCCTCAGGGCTGCAGTGGAGAGAAACTACAATCCCAAACTGAGGTGCCTGGTCCAATTCAGCAAGCCAAGTGACGGGTTTCAGTGTAATATATTCTCTTGTCCAACAAATGGCAGGAAACCTTAGACTAAAAAGCTCCTGAAGTTAAGAGCAGGGTGCACTGAGTTTACCCCATCGCCCCCACATCACATTAAAAAAATCAGTACCCCAGAGGAAAGCTGTTCTCTTTTTCTAATTACGAATCTGTTGACCTATAACTTTAAATGGCTTTCCCTATTTTATGAGGTTCCCTTCTTGTCCTGCCCCACAGCAACCATACATTCAGGAGGTAAAAAGAAGCAACCCTCAATGTTTCTTTGAGCTAGGAACTCCACCTTAAGAACTACTTCTCTACCACATCATTATATCCACTTAAGCAAGAAGAAACATGGAGAAGTTCTCATTTTTGTCAGAGTAATGGTTGTTGCTTGGATACACTACACCTTCACTCCATCACTCCAGACTTCTCTGACTCAACTAAAATTTGACTTAAAATTGAAACACTTTAGGCCAAACATTTATTTCAGAAAAGATGAAATAGATATACTTTCCCTTAATCCTCCTACTAAGTACATAAAAATCCTGGATATTACACATAAAACAAACATAAGAGGGCTCTAATGGGTAGAAAGGAGAAGAAAGACTATATTGGGATCTGCAGACTGCAGGAGCAACACAATGGTGGGTTACTTGGATTTTCTTTTTGTCTCATGTATCCCAGATTGGGTACTAGAGAAGACAGTGAGGCAGAAACACCAGTGGGCACAGAAAAAAAATGACCTAAGAAAAGCTTGCTCTTTCTTCTCAGAGGACCAGAAAAAGAACAACTTAATAAGACAAAACTTTTAGGCAACAAATGATCTATTCTAGTCAACACCACAGAAAACACTGTGGCCTACCCCCACTTCTGCTGGCAATGGCCAAGCGGAGAGCTTGGTGTTCTAGCTTTATCAGATTACAGCAAAGCTCCCTAATCCCCATGTTGGGTGGTGTCAGAGAAGGCCAAATGCAGTCAGAACTTTCACCAACCCCAACCCCCACTGACAGATTAACAAAGCATTCCTCCCTCTCACAGACAGGCTGGTATCTACAGAGACCTAGTCAGAGCTTGAACTTCCATTACCACTCAGAAATAATGAGAAGTCCCTCACCCATGTCCCCAGGTGTCAATGAATGCCTACTTGAAAACTTGTAATTCCTTCTCTAACCTGAGGAGGCAGCACACACCTTATCCCGCCAATGTGGTATCAGAGAAGGCCTGCTAAAACATAAGATTTCAATAAGATCTAGAAGAATTAAAAGAATCAAAGAATCTCAAAAATTGTTAAAAATTACCCATCCTCTTACCATGCTCCAAAATGGAATAGATTAACAAAGACTTTCATGGAGGAGGGGGTTAGAGAGAACGGAGGGAGAGAAAGAAAACAAAAGAATGAAAAACAGAACGAACAGAAAAAAATATATATAATGACAAACTTAAGCCCTAACATAATAATGACATTAAAAGTAAATGATCTAAACACACCAATTGATAGAGTTTAGCTTAATAAACCAAAAAGAAAAAGAAAAGGGAACTAACCAAATGCTATCTACAGGGAACTCATTTCAAATATAATGATATATAATATTATTAGTTTGTAAGAAAAGGAGAAAAAAAACCATGCAAACAATCAAAAGAAAGCAGAAGTGGCTATATAATATCAGATTAAGTAGACATCAAGAAAAAGAAAACGACAAGGGACAGTGAGGGACGTTTCATAATCATGGAGACATATCAATCCCAAATATGTACACACCAAACAACAGAGCTGCAAAATGCATGAAGCAAAAATAGTACTAAAAGGAGAAACAGAAAAATCGCAGTTATAGTTGGAGACTTCAGTACTACTCTCTCATCAATTTATGGAACTGAACTGAAAATAAGCTAGGAGACAGAAGAAATCAACAACGCCAAGCAACATGATTTAATTCACATTTGTAGAACACTCCAGCAGCAGCAGGCGACATCCATAGATCCTTGCATTTCCAAGAACTCTTCACTAAGAGGATATCTTGTAAGTACATTTAAAGATTTTCAACATTATCATTTTTATAACCAGTAGCTGTCATTACAGGTATCTCAGAATCCTGATCTAATGGAAAGAACGCTAGTCATGTGCACGTGAACTAGTCCAGGCTTTAAAGAAGGGCTCGTGTTAACAAACACTTACCGGACTAACTGGCCTCTTCCCGGGGAAACAGGTGGTCCTGACCTTTCAAGTCTTCCCCCGTGTTTTTCCCCTTGGGTGTCTCTCAGTACGCTTTTGTGCCTGAAAACATATTAATTTTTTAAAATTAACTTATGTGTAGTAATAGGAAATTAAACATAGAAATGTATACAAAGATCCCATCGTTTTCATGCACCCCAGGGATGTGTTTTCCTAATACAGAAAATGACTACACGAGTTCCAGCCCCTTCTGACACCTGCGAGGCCCCTTCTGTCTTTCAGGCACAGCCATGTACTTTCTAGAGTGGAGAAACATTTCGCCCCCTATTTCTTTCATGAGGAACAGGCTGCTGTCACTGGGCAGATCCTTCACTCTGGGCCTTCTACTCTCGGTGCTTACTGCCCTGGGTGAGAGCTGTCTGGTTTCTTCCCGTCCCCACCCAACTCTGCCGCAGCGCCTGGGTCTGGTTCTCCAGCTATTCCCAGGTTTAGCATGGGCCTTGGCACATCGTTGTTAGGTAAATTCATAATTGAAAAATGTCAGCAGTTGGGAAAGGGGGTATTTTAAAAATTCACTTTCCAGGTAACAGAGCAGACCATTTATTTGTCATTTTCCCACTCTTTCAAATAGAGTCACAAAGATCGAACACCTCTAAATTGATGAGGATTAGAGGAGCAAGAGCATCCCCTCTTTCCCCAGGACTCCTTCCAGTCTGCTCGCTGGATTTGCTCGCAGAACATGGTCAGCCTGTGGGTCTCAGAACCCCGGCAGGTGAGGGTCCCTTGTGAGCAGCTGGAAGTCAGCTCTTACTTAACCCAGTGAGGGGACTGCACAGAACATTAAAAATAGGCTGAAACTTGTAAGCCTCTTTGCTAATTTAAAAAGTGCTCTGGGTACTTCCAACTGCTCGGCCCTTGACATCACACCGGGCCTTAATCTGTGCTTTGGCACCCATTTATAGGGGGCCCTAACTGGACCGAGTTTTGTACATGTCAGACATTCATCAAGCCAGTGTCCACTTCACTTAGGCCTGTTAATTTGTGGAGGCACTAGCCTTTCCATGGTATTTACTTAAAGTTCTGTTAATGACAAAACACTATCTCTCTCAAGATTTCCCTGCTTAACTTCGCATAATTTTAATCATTCTAAATTCTCCTAGCACTTACTTAATCAGGTCCCTACCGCTATGTTTACATTGCCTGTGAGATTTCTCTGTGTCGTCTATCATCTTTTTCACGTGATATTTGCCCTGACTTACTGAGTAAATTGTGTTCTGGTGCCCACATGTGACCCCTATTCATGCCAGATCCTTCTACCTGGAATATGAAGAGGAGCGGGGAGGGACTGACCTGTATTTTGGAGGGAGATGTCAGTATCTACTCTGCGCTCTACTACTGGGACATATAAATCTAAGTTAAAAGTTAGGTAAACATGGTTCCTGAGGATGTATCAGAAAACCCCTTATGCAAATTTCTACATACTCTTTGAAATCAACAGTGGCCTTCCAGTTTAAACTTGGCTCTAATCTTTTGGTCATTTGACTCTTCCCAAAATTAATTTGGTTCTTCTCCAGCACAGTCTTGCCTGAAGCAGGAAGAGCTTCCTGAAGGGCTGCTGCTTCTTCCTTCTTAGGTGGCTCCTTAAGCTCCTTTTCTTTTTTCCATTCTTCACTGAAGCTAACATCCTTTATGTACAAAAAACAAGAATAATTTTTACAGTGATATCACTTCTGAATTATCTGGTGCTATCTGAAAATTTACACTGACGATAACTTGAGAAAAGGAAGTCACTGACGCATCTAAGTTGTGTTGCTTAGGACACATGCTGGGGAAGGGCCGCCTCAGGATTCGGGTCTGTGTTGGAGCTAGTCTGACAGAACTGTGATGTTCCTAAGCTCGCCTCCCTCTCCCCACTGCTGCAGCACACATGGGCACAACAGAAGGGCTGGACCTATTCACTCCTCGCCACCGCCAGAAAAATCTAAACTCAGGGTATTGACTGGGACACATCATGTACAAATTGCTGAAACCGAGGATTAAGAGAATATCTTGCAGATAGCCAGAGACAGAAGACACAAGACAGACAGAGGGAGAAACAAAACAATTAAAAGAGACTTATCTGAAACAACGCAAGCCAAAAGAAAAGAGAATGACATCTTTAAAGTATTAAAATAAAACAAAAGACCTGTCATCCCAAAATTCTAAAGAGAGATTTTAAAAAAAGCTTTCAAAAATAAAGGCAAAATAAGACTTTCACAGATGAACAAAAGCAGAGAATTCACTGTCAGAAGGCCCGTGCTAGAGAAATGTCCATGAAGTACTTCATTCAAAAGGAATATCATACCAGGAAGAGTATCATACCACATCTACACAGAGAAATGAAAATCTGTAGAAGTGGTAAAATTTAAAAGATCCTTTGTATTATTTTTGATCATTCCGAAATATAGTTGACTCTTTAATACAAAAATAGTAAGGAGGACACATGTTGTGATGAGCCCTGGATATTATACACAACTAATGAATCGTCAAACACTACATCAAAAACTATATGTTGCCTAACTGAACATAATAGTAAAAAAAATTGTATCAGTGTTTTGAGGGGTTAATACCATGCAAAAGTAAAATGCATGACAATAATGCCAGGGGAAGGGAGAGGCACTGAAGGTGCACTGTGGTAAGGTTCTTAAACTATTTGTGAGATGGTAAGGTAGTATTTAAAGTTGGACAGGATAAATTAGAGATATACATTATACACGCTAGGGCAGAAACCATGAAACTTTAAAGAAGTATAACTGACACACGGCATAAATAAAATAGAATTATTTCTAAAACCTCAATTAATACAAAAAGAGGAAAAAAGAACAAAGAACAAATGGGACAAATAAGAAACAAGAAGCAAGACAGTAAATTTAAATTCAACTCTATCACTAGTTACATTAAATAAAAATGATCTTAAAACTTCAGTTAAATCATCAGACTGGATGAAAAAGGAAAACCAAGTATTTGTGGTATTAAAAAACCCACTTTCCATGCAACCAACAATCAAAAAAATTCAGGAATGGCTACATTAAAAAATCAAACAAAATGGACTTCAAAACAAATACTATCAGTCCTAAAGAGGGAGATACATAATGACAAAGAGTCAACACAACTCTAATTGTGTATTCACCAAACAACAGAACTTCAAAATATATAAAGCAAAAGTAAATCCACAATTATGAGACTTCAAAACCCCTTGCTCAGTAATCAACAAAATAAGTACACAAAAATTAATAATAGAAGACCTGAGCAATACAATCAACCAAATAGACAAAACAGTTATAGAATGTACAAAAACAACAGCAACAGAACTTACATTCTTCTCAAAAGCACACAAAAAAAGAATGACCCAAATTGCCACATTCTGGGGATAAAACAAACATCCACCAAGTTAAAAGGACTAAAATCATACAAAAGATCTTCTCTTAATACAATGGAATTAAACTAGAAATCAGTAAAAGGAAGGTACCTGGAAAATCTTTGGATATATTAATTTACATGAAAACATCAAAATCTATGGGATGTAGTTTATGTAGTGTTTATAAAGAAATTTACAGAATAAAACTTTATATGAGAAAAAAATAAAGGTCTCAAGTCAATGGCTAACTAAGAGCTTAAAAATTAAGAGGTTAAATAAGAGCAAATTAAACCCAAAAAATCAGAAGGAAAAAATCATAAAGAGCAGAAATAAAATAAAAAGGAAAGCAGCCAAATAATAAAGACAATGAAACAAATAGCTGTTCTTTTAATAAAATCAAACACTTCAGGTGCCTGGGTGGCTCAGTCGTTAGGCTTCTGCCTCCAACTCAGGTCATGATCTCAGAGTCCTGGAATCGAGCCCTGAGCAGGGAGGCTGCTTCTCCTTCTTCCACCTCCCCTGCTTGGGTTCCCTCTCTGTCTCTCTGTTTCTGCTAAATAAATAAGTAAAATCTTTTTAAAAAATACAATCAATCACTTCTTTGCAGACTAATCAAAAATAAAGAGGGAGAAGACTCAAATGACCCATATTAGAAATGAAAGAGGGGTCATCACAAAAGATCTTCCAGACATTGAAGGATAATAATGGAATATTGTACTTGATCCCAATAAATTAGATAAGTTAGATAAAATGTATGAATTCATTGAAATACACAAACTACCAAAGCTCAACAAGAAATAGAAATCTGAATAGTTATATATCTATTAAAGAAATCAAATTCTCAATATAAAAATATTCCAACAAAGAAAGCTCCAGGTACACATGGCTTCACTGGCAAATTCTATCAAACATTTAAGACAAATAATATCCATATCCAATCTACACAAAGAATTCCAAAAAGAAGAAAAGTAAATGAATTATTTCCCAGTTCATTTTCTAAGGCCACACTGCCCAGATACCAAACCGGACAAAGACATTAGACGATAACTACTAACCCATATCCTTCATGATTATAGATGCAAATGTCCTCAGTAAAATATTACCAAATTTCATCTAGCAATATCAAACAGGGTAAGACATAATGATCAAGTGGGATTTATCCCAGGGTTGACTGTTAGTTCAATACTCAAAAGTCAATGTATATGGTCATCAGTAGACAAAAGAAGGATAATCATGTGATCATCTTAAGAGTTGCAATAAAGTCATCACCTCCAAGCAGCAATGGGTTCATCTCCCATGAGTTAAGTGGAGATTCCATGGGAAGAATGTAAGAAGGCACTCTCTCCCTCCCAGCCAGAGTAGTGTCAGAGGAGGCTTCATGGGAACTGAATTTCCACCCCTGTCCAATAGTAAAGAGGCACCCCACACCACCAGAGTTGTCAATGGAAACTAAGTGAAGAACACAGACTTCGCAGGACCTACAGACTCTGCCAGTGAAGTACCTGAGAAGTACCTGTTAAAACAAAAGATTTAAATAAAAACCAGAATTTCATAATGTAAGGCCCCAAATGTCCAAGCAATAAAAGATCACTCATCCTACCAAGAACCAGGAAGATCATATCTTGAATGAGAAAGGATAATGCACAGGATAATGCTTATACTAAGATGAAACAGATATTGGAAAAATCTGATAAGAATTTAAAGCAACTATCATAAAAATCTTCAGTGAGGAATTATGAAGACTTGAAACAAATAAAAAACTAGAAAGCCTCAACAATTAAACAGAAGATATGAAAAACAAGCAAAAAGAAATTTTGAAATTTATAAGCCAAAATAAAACTCACTGGGATAGGCCTAATAATGTGATGGAGAGGACAGAGGGGAAGAATCCATGAGCTTCCATGAAATTACCCAGTATGAATAAAAAGGGGGCAATTCATTGGAAAAAAAATGAACAGAAGATTTGTGAGACCATAACAAAAATTCCAAAATTCATGCTATCAGAGTAACAGAAAGAGAGGAGGGAGAGAGTCAGACTAAAATGTATTCTAACAAGATTTGAAATTTTCTCAAACTTGGAAAGAGATATAAAACTAAGATTCAAGAAGCTAAGGAAACCCGAAACAAACAAATGAACTCAAAGAAATCCAAGCCAAGACACATGATGATAAAAGTAGAAAACTTACAACAGCAGAGAAGAACAATGGAAAAGAATAAAAGTGTGGCTAAATACTTTCATTCTGCGCTTGAATTTTCTAAGATTGATGGTTGAAGCAAAACAATGTTGTCTCATACAGTTATAAATGTATATAGAAGAAATAAAGACAATTACAAATGAGAGAGGGTAAAAGGATTTAAAAGAAAATATGATTTTTTGTTACCAAAATTATATTTATTTTTCAGTCTCATCAGTATAATAGTATTATAGCTTTTGTAACAAGTTTATGTTGAAAGAGAAATGACAAATTCTCATGTAGTATATTTGCAAAGGAAGAGTATGTTGATAGTTTTTCTTTTTGTGACACATCAGGAGTATCAAGGGATTGAGTCATATGCAATTACTGTTTGAAGGAGACATGACTTCTATGTTTCACTCAAACTGGTAGAATGTCAAACAGCAGATTATAAATAATTATGTATGCATGATATGGTACAATACCCACAGTAAACGCAAGCATAAAATCTATACAAAGAGGTACACTCAAGACACTATGGATAAATTAAAGTAGAATTCTAAAAAATGTTCAAGTAATCCATTAAAATGCAGGGGGGAGAAACAAAAATGAAGTCTAAAAGGAACAGAAACCAAAGTAAACTGGCAAGTGTAAACCCTAACATCAATAATTAAAAATAAATGATCTAAATACATCAGTAGATACATAGAGTTTCACAAATTTATTTTTAAAATGACAGAACTGAATGCTGTCTACCAGAAACTCACTTTAAATATAACAATAAAGGTAGCTTGAAAGTAATAGGAGGGGAAAGATATAACATGCAAACAGTAGTTAAAAGCAAGCCAGAGTGGCTATAAAAATATCCAATTAAGTAGACTTTGGATAAAGGAAAATTACCAAGGAGAGGGAGGGACATCACATAATGATAAAATGATCAGTCTATCAAAAAGATATAGCAATCTTAAATGCATATACAGGGCTACAAATACAAAAACAGAACTAAAAGAAAAATCAGACAAATCCACAATTATAGTTGAAAGATTTCAAAACTCTCTCTCAAGAATTGCTAGAAAATCAGCAAGAATTTTGGAGATCTTAACATCAAAAACCACATGATTTAATCCACAAAGTAAAAATAAGAAAAGAAATAATAATTATCAAAGAGAAGTAGGAAAAAAAAGAAAAATCAATGAAACTAAAAGCTAAGTCTCTGAGGAAATTGAGAAAATCAAGACACCTCTATCCAGATGGATCAAGAAAAAATAAAACATGATAGAGAAAGATCACAAGTAGGCAGAGAGGCAGGCAGAGAGAGAGGGAAGCAGGCTCCCCACTAAGCAGAGAGCCCAATGTAGGGTTCGATCCCAGGACCCTGAGATCATGACCTGAGCCAAAGGCAGAGGCTTTAACCCACTGAGCCACCCAGGCACCCCTTGGCAAAGCTTTATCAGGTATGATGTTATAAAGAAAAATTTAACAAGTTGGACTTCATCAAAATTGAGGACATTTGCCTTTTGGAAGACACTGGTTAGAGAATGAAATGACAAGCCACAGATTAGGAGAAAATACTTACAAGTCACATATCTGACAGAATACGTAAGCCAAGAGTATATACAAACATCTTTCACAATTCACTAAGAAATCAAACCACCTAATAAAAGCTAGGCAAAAGACTGGAATAGACACATTATCACATACAACATGTGAACGGCAAAATAAGCATATGAAGGAATGCATTCAAGAAATGCAAATTAAAACCCAGTGAAATACCAGTATCCACATCTATTAGAATGTCTAAAATCAGAGGACTGACCATACCAATTATTGACAAATATGCAGAAGAAATTGAATTCTCATACATTGCCAGTATGTATGTAAAATAATACAACCACTTTGGAAAAGAGTTCATGAATTGCTTAAAATGTTAAAAATACAACTATCCTATGACCTTGCTGTTTCAGTTTTAGATTTTACCCAAGAGAAATGAAAACATATGATAGGTAGAGATAAACACCCAAAAACAAAATGTTGAAAATATGAGAGCTTAAATTTTAAAGATATGTACAATGTTTTGAAGATAAAGTAAAAGAAGCCTCTGCCTTCCACTCAGGTCATGATCTCAGGGTCCTGGGATCGAGCCCCACAAAATGTGGACGACAGAAAAGAAAATCAGAAGATCAATCTCAGAGGCCCAACATTCAAATAGTAAGTTTAAAAAAGAGAGCAAAGAGAACAGAAAAGAAAGAATGATTAAAGATGTGATACAAAAAGAAAAGTATTTTTCTAGTTCTGAACGACATATGTCATCATTAATGAAAAACAAACAAAACCAGCACCAACCATATCATCATGAAAATTACAGAACATCCCGAATAAGATCCTAAAGGCTTTGTTAGATGAGAAAAGTCAAAACAGACAGGCCACATAGGAAAAAAAAAAAGCCTTTAAAATTGTAAGTAAAAATTATTTTTGAACTATCATTATAGAAACAATAACTGAGAGAGAAAAATAAAGATATTTCACATGCTAACCCTCAATTTTTTCCCTGTCGAATGCCTCCTTTACTCAGGAAGCTCCACCAAAATTATGGGGTACACCAACAAAAGAAAAACTAAATGTAAGAGAACTTCCTCAAAATAATAAAGGCCATATATGAAAAGCCCACAGATAACATCACATTTAGTGGCAAAAGCCTGAAAAATTTTCCCTTAATATCAGGAATAAGACAAGGAGCTAGCTTTCACTGCTTCTATTCAACACAGGCCTAAAAGGTCTAGCCATAGTAATTAGGCAAGAAAAAGAAATTTTAAAAACATCCAAATTGAAAAGGAAGAAGTAAAACTATATCTGTTTGCAAATGACATGATCTTATACACAGAAAGAACTAAAGATGGGGTTACCTGGGTGGCTCAGTCAGTTAAGCATCTGACCCTTGATCTCAGGGTTATTAGTTCAAGCCCCAGGTTGGGCTCCATGTGGAATCCACTTAAAAAAAAAAAAATATATATATATATATATATATATATATATATATATATATATTTTTTTTTTTTAAAGATTGTATGCATTTATTTGAGAGAGAGAGAGAGCATGAACGGGGGTAGGGGGGTGGCAGCAAGAGGGAAGGGGAGAAGCAGAATCCCCACTGAGCAGAGAGAACAATGTGGAACTTGATCCCAGTACCCTGGGATCATGACCTGAGCTGAAGGCAGACGCTTAACCAACTGAGCCACCCAGGAGCCCCAAAAAGAAAAATATTAAAGAAAAGGAAAGACCTAGAGAGATTTAAAAAAATTGAGTTAATAAATGAATTTAGTAAAGTTGCAAGATTTGATTTTGAATATCACATTCAAAAGAGGCAGATCTGATTTAAACACTTAAAAATCATTTCTATTTCTCCACATGAGCAGTGAGCAATTAGAAAGAAAATTAAGGAAACAATTCTATTTATAATAGCATCAAAAAGAATAAAATGCTTAGAAATAAATTTAACCAAGGAGGCAAAAGACTTGACACTGAAAACTATAAAATATTGCTAAAAAAATAAAAGAAGACAAAAACAAATGGAAAGACACCCCATGTTCATGGATTGAAAAAATTAATATTAAGATGACAATGCTATACAAAGCATTCTATAAATTCAATATAATCCCTATCAAAATTCCAATGCTATTTTTGTGCAGAAATGGTAAAACCAAACCTAAGATTTATAAAGGAAGTAAAGGGAACCCAAATAGCTAAAAAGTCTTGAAAAACACCAACAAATTCTGAGGACTTCTACTTCTCAATTTCAAAACTACTACAAAGATATAGTAGTCAAAATAGTATGGGACTTGTATAAGGATAGACAAGATAGAAAAGAATTGAGAGTACAAATATAAACCCCTACATCTGTGGTAAATTGATTTGCAACAAGGATGCCAAGACCATTCCACGGGGAAAGAACAATCTCTTCAACAAATGATGCTAGGAAAACTGGATATCCACATGCAAAAGAATGAAATTATATTTTACCATACTCATACAATATACAAAACTTAACTCAGAATGAATCAAAGACCTAAATTTAAGGGCTCTTTGTCCCTAAATTTAAGAGTGAAAACCATTAAATTCTTAGAAAAAACAGGGCCAAATCTTCATGACATTGAATTTGACAATGGTTTCCAAAGTACTGTACCAGAAATTCAGGCAATACAAATGATTTCATTGGACTTTATCAAAATTAAAAATGTTTGTACATCAAAGGACACTATCAAAATGAGTGAAAACCCACAGAATGGGAGAAAATATTTGCAAATATTCTATCTTATAAGGGATTGATATCCACAATATATAAAGAATTCCTACAACTCAACAACAAAAAGACAACCCATTTTTTTAAATGGCCAAAGGACTTGAATAGACATTTCTTTTTTTTAAAGATATATTTACTTATTTATTTGACAGAGAGAGAGAGAGAGAGAGAGAGAGAGAGAGAGAGAGAGAGAGAGAGATATCACAAGTAGGCAGAGAGGCAGGCAAAGGAGGGAAAGTGGGAAGCAAGCTCCCCGCTGAGCAGAGAGTCTGATGTGGGGCTCGATCCCAGGACCCTGAGATCATGACCTGAGTGGAAGGCAGAGGCTTAACCCACTGAGCCACCCAGGTCCCCCTTGAATAGACATTTCTTAAAAAAAAAAAAAAAAAGAATACAAACACTGAACAAGCACATGAAAATATACTCAACATCACTAATTTCCATTAGGGAAATGCAAATCAAAAGTACAATGGAACACCATACCTCATACTTACTAAGATGTCTATAATAAAAAACACACTTACAACCACACACAGAAAATAACAAGTATTGGTGAGAACATGGAGAAACTGGAATCCTGGTACAGGAATATACAATGGTTCAGTCTAGGTAGAAACATTTTGGCAGTTCCTCTAAAGGTTAAACACGGAATTACCATTTGACCCAGAAATTCCACTCCTAGGTATATACCCTCCAAAACTGAAACAGGGACTCAGATACTTGTACGCCAATATTTATAGTATTTTTCACTGTAAGCAAAAAGTGGAAACAATGCAAGTGTCCATCAACAGATTAGATAAACAAAATGCTGTCATATACACGAATGGAATATTATTCAGCCGTAAGAAGGAATGAAGTTCTGACACATGTTACAACGTGGATGGACCTTGAAAACACTATGCTAAATGAAATAAGCAAACACCAAAGGACAAATACTGTATGATTCCACTTCCTGAGATACCTAGAAAAGGCAAACTTATAGAGATGGAGAGGAGATTAGAGGTTCCTAGGAGCTGGGGAAGGAGGAAGTTACTGCTTAATGCGAAAAGAGTGTTAGTAGTTTGAGATGATGAGAAAGATGTGGAAATAGACAGTAGTATTGGTTGCACATTATGAATGTAATTAATGGCACTTGGTGATACACGAAGTGGTCAAAACGGCAAATTTTGTTCTGTACAGGTATTTTATGATAACAACAAAGGAAAACTGGAGTCCAGGAAATAGGTGATCAAACACCAGGAAATTAAAAAAACAAAAACAAAAACTTGCAGGACAATGCAATGACAAAGAGAGTTTTAGGACAAGAGCAGCAGCAGTATAGTAAGAAAACAGAGAGCTCTAGAAGTGGCAGGGTAAGAAGGAAAATAATGGACCTGATAAATTATCTGATGTGGGGTTTGTGGAATTGACATCGTTTTGAGAATCAGCCTGGAGTTTAAGTGTATCACATTAGTATTTCTTGCATATTGTTTTTTTATCCATATCAGCTTCAATCAAGATTTTATTTCATAACTATACGAGCTGATTTCTTCATCCAACACTATTTCAAAAACCACGAAAGACACAAAGGAAGCCCAGTCCTTATGCATATGCAGTTGACACACTTATTGAGACAATCCAGTTAGGTAGTAATCATGGGATGCCCAGAAAGGATAAAAAATAATCAAAACATCTAGGCTTCATTAATAGGCCTGACTCCTTTGTTCTCAGCATTATTAATTCAAAAGGGAAGATGAAAAGTGCTATTTAGGAAGCAATCTGATATATTTTACACCTATTACCTAAAGAGAAGCAGAAACTTACTGAAATTACTCCACTTAAAATATTTATTTTGTAAACTACTGTGAAAAACACTCTAAAAATTAGAAGACGCCAAAAATAGGCAGAATTACACTCAACAGAAAGTTTAGTCAAGTAACACTATGCTATGAAATTTCAGGTCAATGAACTTACCTGTTTAGACATATTTTCTAAAAATTTTGCTGATTTTTCTTTTAAAAATGTGACAAGGTCTTTATAAATTTCACTTTTTCTCTCATAATTAATTTCCCCCTCATCATCTGTTTTGCCCTTTGGGAGAAAAAGTTTGGTACTATTATTATTTATTGAACCTGACCAATACATCACAACCCAAGCCTACATATTGTTTTCTTCTGTCAATGATGCATGTGGTAGTCTTTATACATCAAAAAATATAGGCAATACCTTTCCCTCTTAAGCTATCCATATGTCCCATCCATCCATCCATCCGTCCATCCATCCATCCATCCATCCAGCAGCATGCCTTTACTGAGTACCTCCTACATGCATGTAGGGCACTCTGCTAGTCGGCAAAGAATCAAGAGCTTCCTTCCCTCTGCGCCCCCCTCATGCAAAAAAGCATTATGACTTCAGGAACCTCTGATGAAGTCATAATAGGCCCCAAGGTTAGAATGCCACCACAGAAAATCCTCTATTTGTCACACTCTGCACTTGTTCTATATGTAATGCAGTTGCTCTAGGCATATTTTCTAAACTTATAGTGTCCATGTAACCGTCTGTCCCTCCACCCTTTGTGTCTGTACCTCTTTCTTTTTGTCTCTTTCCTTTCCTCATTTTCCTTTGCTTGCCTACCCTAACAGGAAAAATTTGGTTCTGCCTTAATCAAATGCATATATAAAAACTGTATCTGTTATCTATATACATAACCATATATACATACAAAAAATCATACACACCCATGTAACTCTCACATGTTACACATTTTGTTATAATTACAATTTGTTGAATAGTTTCATGTTCCTTTCATTTTTGAAAATAAGAGGAACGCTTAGAGATTTCCAAAACAAAGTTATACCTAGGTCAATAGCCTTTGATAGAAATGAAGTCTCCTTGCCCCACTCTAGAAAGTCAAGGTCTCTGATCTTCTAAACTGAAATTTCACTTTCTTAGAGTATCAAAACAAACCGGAAGCAAAATCATATAGAGGTCATCTCCATTCTCTGTGCAGACATATGGCACAGTGTTGTGCTGACAAGAAAGCACCACAAAGCATGTCACAAGAGATGCCTGCTGGTCATCAAGAAAGTGGCACCAGCATTTTGATGTCAATCCAAACCAAGAGGTAACCATTCTCCAAACAGTCCCCTGTGATAGATAAAGAGTCCCCATTCAGGATTTGGGTTCTCCCTGCAGAT
Organism: Ailurus styani; assembly: GCA_002007465.1. Taxonomy (NCBI): domain Eukaryota; kingdom Metazoa; phylum Chordata; class Mammalia; order Carnivora; family Ailuridae; genus Ailurus; species Ailurus styani. The sequence goes on along the minus strand of LNAC01000067.1, from coordinate 4,646,543 downwards.
GTTGCCTATGAGGCCCCAAATTACACTGAAGACACCAAGGGCAGGGGGTGGCCAAGGAGAAAGATCCTAGTTAAGTTCAGTGAGCAGGTATGAGACTCAAAATAAAAATCTTTAATGTAGAAGGTTCAGAAGGCTCTCGCTCTGCTTAGTGATGCTCAGGGCTGGGAATCCGTCATGCTGTGTTTCTCCTTTGCCAGCTCAGGGCAGCTTTGGTCAGCAGGAAGTAAAAGCAAGACTGAAGAGCTGGAGGAGGGAGAAGGGGACATGGTGCCTCCTCCTCGCCCACTGTCCCTGTTAGCGTCAACCCAACAGCAGCCCTTCGCCCTGGCTGTGGCAGCTGCTTCCAGTACCAACAGCTGGTTCGAGTTCCTAGGGGTTTTCCCTGCACCCCCAGAACCTGCCTCATTATGCCCCCACAGAAATACCGCTATAACCCGACCACGGCTCCACCTTCAAAGGTCTGGGTCTCAGCTCTGCCAGTTCTGCAAAGAGCATCCTGTGAGCTCCTGAGGTAGCAGCACTAATTGGGCGTTGTACTCCTCAGAGAACTGGGGGCCGGTTTCATAGAGACCCGCTGAGCTCCGAGGGGACCAGCACAGCCTGGAAGTGACCGTTCCTCACAAATGTGGGTCCCAGTTCTGTGGAGGAGGGGGAAATCTCCCAAGGGACCATCACCAATGTAAGCAGGGTCCACGCCTCAGAGGCCTAAGTCCCAGCTCGGCAAGGTCCGTCTTCTGAGATCCTAAGGCAGCAGCACAGCCTGGTGACGCCCCCTCACCAGACATCTGGGACCCAGCTTCGAGGGGCACTCCCTCCAACCTCCCAAATTTCAATGCCCCTCCTTCCCTTTGCCCTCTCCACTCTTAGGGTAAAAGCTATGGTTATTGTTTCTGTGTTACCTTGGGCCTCCTTTTCTTTCCCCTAATACTCATATAACTAATCAGTGAACAGACTGTTAAGGAGGTTTTCATTTTATAAAGTGCTGTGGGTCCTCAGAGGGGACCTCAGAGGTCATTTCTTAGAAGACTGATTTAATGAGCTGCAATGGAGAACACTGGGGCTAATTCTGAAACCATTTTGGATTTGCTCAGCAAACACATAGCAAAGGGATCTGCTTCAATCCCACAGAACAGTATCGCATTTTCTGCGGTGGTCAGGATTCAGTCCTGGAGACAGACCTGCGTTTACAGAGACGGAGCTAAGCACCAAAGTCAACACAGTTCTTAAAAAATTACTTACACCATTTAAAAATACTCCTTCAGCACTACAAGTAATGCACAGGGTTTCAACATCATGTGGTTTCACCAGCACATAACAAATTTCCCCATGAATTTGTCTCCAAGGTGGGGCTCGGCATCCATTTGAAAATTCATAATCTGAAACCAATCAACAATCAATTAAAAGGAGCTCCAAGAAATGAAATATGTCGGCTTTAAAAAAAACAAATATGATTACAGTCTTAAGTTTTCATTTTTTCAAATATTCAATCCTAATGCAGCTATCGAAGCATCTGGAAATGATAATTACTGTACATAACACAAAACGAATCTGAGAAGAGTATAAACCTGAGGTGTAGTCGATAGATTCCAAGACGGTTTGTTCTCCTTTTCCCGAGAAATGTTTCAGTAGTTCTATATCGTTCTTAACAACTGTTGGGTTTAAACATATTTCTCTGAAATGAATGGTAAGAAATTCATTTTAACACATCACAAGAGAATCTCCAGAAAACACATGAAAATATTCCATTTTTGGAGGGGGCGTTTATTATTTTTTTATAATTAAAACAGTAGTCGAATTATATAACAACTAAAATATTTCAGTTAACTTTAGCTGTGTTATAATCTTACAACACCGTCAAAACATCAAGGTATCAGTGACTCATATTTAATGCAACATTAAATATACTCATTTAAATATTTGGCTGATTTCCTAGTGGTAATACTATAATACTAGAAAAAAAACCTAGAAAAGCGAACGAGTTTTAAACCTTACAAACTCTATGTGATATCTGCATTACTATTTAATCGTTTATCTGGTAGCCTTAGCAGACTGAAATAACAAGGCCATTTCATGTCCTCAGAATCAGGTGAAAGCCCGCAGAAAGCTTTAACAATGCTAACTGCAAACCTTTAAGTTTTAGAATTAGAAATATCCATGCAATAAACTAAAATCTTATTCCAGTAAAATTTAATGTTAAGGGGCGCCTGGGTGGTTCAGGCAGTGAAGTGTTTGATTTGATCTTGGCTCAAGTCATGATCTCAGGGTCCTGGGATCGGGCCCTGCGTCAGGCTCTGAGCGTAGCAGGGACTTGGTGTGAGTTCTCTATTTCCCTCTCCCTCGGCCCCTCCCCCACCTTGCACGCACACCAGCATGCTCTCTCTCTCTCAAATAAATCCTAAAAGAAATTAATGTTAAATCAGTAGCGATAACTTCCATACTTTATTTTTTTGTGTTTTAAAAAAAAGAAAAACAACTCTTTGTAACTAATTATTAGAAGTTTCTTTTCTCTAAAAGACTCACAATGAAATATGCTTCAGAGAATGATTCAGTAGGTGCAGATCCAGTTGCTTAAGCAGCATGCCAAGCTTCATCTTAATCTCACTTTCGGTATCTCCATCTTTGGTAATTTTATCAAGAATATTCACTACGGATGCGTCTTCTTTCATTGCATTATAATCCAAACCCAGGATTTTTGTTACAGGATCTCTGTTAGCTGATCAAACAAGTAAATAAATAAAAATGATCCTCTGATCAAACAAGTAAATAAATAAAAATGAGCTTCTGTTGCAAGAAACATAAAGACTAACACATCCTCTGAAGCTCACCCAAATGTGCATCTTTCGTTAAGCTTTTTTCTGATGGGCCCAATTTGAATTAATCTCTACTTCTCAGATTCTACTGTATTTAGGAGCTTTCTTGTACTCCTTGAGAGGCCCCACCTTGTACTGCAGTATCATCCATCTCTCTCATCTAATAAGACAAAGAACAAGACAGTCTTTTGGGCGTTGCCCAGCATGGGCATTCAACTAATATGTTCAGAATTGATTTGAAGATAGAGAAATACTGGTCTCCTTAGAAGAATCATCAGTAGAACTGTGTGGGTGAGTGTGCATATGTGTGTGAGTGCACGTACACACCAGCGCTCAGTGTTCACAAATGCTTTCTTTCCAAAATTGCGCGTTTCTTTCAGTCTACAGATCCACTGCCAGTCTTTTCCACCTGTTCAAACTGCTTATATTTTCAGTGCCTTTTGATGTTTGAGTTGGAAAAACAAATCTGGCCAGTACTTACACACATACCAAAGTTACACTGAACAACTTCAACACTAACTCATGATCAAGGCTGACATAGGTGTGAAAGGTGACCCTAGAGAGGCTGAAAACAGAATTTGGTAAAAGCCAAAGAACCATGAAGTTGCAAGTGAGGAAGAAGGGGGCAAAGCCTTACTTGGGAAGGAGGAATTTAGATAAGAAGAAATATATGTGCATTTGGACAGGAAGGGAGAAAGGGTCGATAGGACTAGTTCAGAAAACTCGATATGATTGAATGAAGAGAAGCACTTTAACCCTGCAACAGAAAGTGGACTATGGCACCAGGAAGTAGCAGAAAAGACTGAGGGCCTCTTAGAAAAGAGCAGAGGAGGGGAGGGGCAGGGAAAGGAAATCTAGGAATCGTCCACTTACTGAGCATCTCAACTTAATCACCCTTATGGCAGTCATCTCATAAAGATTCATGTCAAAAGGAAATAGATGAATTTGGGGGAAAGACAGAAACCTGACCCCCAAATTGTCATGTACCATGGAATTTGGACCCAAAACTGAGACTTGTACCTAGAACTGTTACAGAAAGGACAAAACACAGCAAAAGATACACATTAAACCAAACCAGATCTACCCTAGCCCGTCTATGTATTAGGTTCATATTTAAAATTGAATTTGATGCTATTAACAATCTCCTTGAATTTAGCTTTACTCTAAAGATTTCATTCCTCCTCAGCAAAGTAGCTGTGATGTACAGATAGCCTAATAAAGAAGAGTAGGCAAGAGATAAAAAGAGGCTGCTGTCCTACTGTTCACATCTTAAAGAAATTTTTTTTTTTAAAAAAAGGATCCTCTTGCCATGTCACAACAGTAGACACAGCGAAGAATGATGGGAGGGAGGACCAAGGCGCCTCATGCTTGGGACCTTCTAGTCACACAATTCCAAAGAAGCAAAACATGTAGATGACGTCATTGTCTACCGTTTGGTATTTCTACTCATAAGAAAAATTGAGAGTACCATTACAACAGGAAATTGATCACATTCTTTTCTTGCATGTTAGTTGCTTAGACCACGATGAAAAGGAAAAACACTTGCCATTGAATGAATGAAACTATTCACAGAAGCCTGTGCAGCCCATGGTGGAACAGGACTGAGACCAACGGAAAGTGAGATTATTCTGCGCTATCTCTGCTAAAGGAAGCAGAGCACCATCCCTTGGAGCAGTGCTGAGAGTGGCAGGTGGCTTCCGGCGCTGGCCCTGTTAATCTGTCTTCTCTCCCGTGTGGACCTCAAAGGCTCCAGGCCGCTGGTCCTTCCAGAAGCTAGGAAGCCTCTCTTTAAACCACATGCTAAAATTAGAAAAATCTAGAAGCTTGCTAGTGGCGAAGTATTAGCCCTTTTCATTTTAAAGTGGAAACTGGATATGACCAGGACATTCAGCCAAGAAAAATGAATGACATTTTTATGAAGTTGAACGTAGGACTTTTATTTAAACTTTTAGGTCCTGGAAATTTTTCTAAGAGGCTGTAACAAATGACTCCCCCCAAGATTGTGTTTCTAAAAGCTCAAATCATAGACTGGAGCATAGATATATCACCTTCGATACAGGCCTGTGCTTCCTTCAGTTTTGTAGCTTTGGCAGTAAGCAAGAAGCGGGACAGCTGCCCGAAGCTCCTGATCTTAATGTGTGGCACAGAGAGGAACAGCAAAGGCTGCCCATCTTTATCAACTTCTTCTGACTTGACTGTTGTTTCACTAGGAGAATGAATGAATGAATGAATGAATGAATAAACAAACAAACAAACAAACAAATAAATAAATAAAATCGAAAGCTTAAGATTACCTGGACACTAGTAAAGTTAAATGCAACACATTTCGAAAAATTCTTCCTAGGTCTTGTTATAAAACACAAAATGTAAATATTTCTTGTGAGAAGCTCATCTTTTTTCCTACCTTGGCCACACTCAGACCCTTAAGTTCCAGCCTTATTGGCAACCATAGAGAGCCACACAAGATATCCAGGGAGGAAATCTTCAGCAAGTTTCTTGAATACTTACATGAACTCAATCACAGTTTTTGTTTTTTGTTTTTCTAACAATATGTCGGACATCTTTAAAAAAAAATCACTGGTTCTACAGGACCATTCATGTTTGGGGGATTTCTAATGTTATATTATTTATAAAATTTACACCGCAGTGATTAGTGGTTAGAAATTTTCTTGGCTACTCTGTGTTTATGAACAAAAGCTATTAAAAAAAAAAAAGAGGAGACAAACTAGATTCCCTCTGTGGATTGCTTTCCCCACTCCAAACCCCCTCATTTGGTTTACTTTAGGATAATAAGCAGTTTTTCTAAACGGACTTGTCCTGATCAGAAATTACTGAGTCTCCTAGATTTGTGTTTCCATCCATTTTAATTACATTTTTAGGTCAGCATTTAAAAAGTATGAAAATGTTTTTATGGCAGTGATACTTCTATAGGTTTCTACCACTTGCAACATTAACTAAACTGCCTGGGTTTTTATTATATATACAGCCCACTGCTGTATGCACAGTAACTTACATAGTAATTGCACACAGGAGCTCAATAAATAAGAATAAATGAAAGAAGATTTCTAGACTGACCAGTGCTATGTGTTGGATACAGAATGTGTGTTTTCTCTAAAATGAAGCTTTTGGAAAAATCTCAAGGATTGAGGCGATTTCTTAAAGGCTTGTACCGGGCTGGCCATGCGTGCTAAGTGGATGATGACAAGACTAAGTTATAAGCCGACTGAATGCCAACAATATCAAGCCACTGAATTCGAGAAGGTGAAATTCCTGGTGAGAAATGGGAGAAGTCAAGGGCACAGGACACATATTTCATTGCTCCCACCGGGTGAAACCTGTAACTCAGCAGAGCACTCCTATAGGGAGGATATGGAAGAGCAGGTTTGCTTCTGGGTTCAGAGTTTCTAACGCCTGAAGAAAGAGCTTCTGGAAAGAAAAATACAGCACCCACCTCATGAGGTCAAGATGAATGTGCTGTAAATGAAATCCACTGACCTGACCAAAAGACTTTTAAACTGGAATTGGGGAAGGCAGCTGAAAATACTATAGCTTATACTATAAAGCGAGAGAGCAGGAGAATGTCTCATTTATTTCATCCCCGGTGCCTAGTTTAGTGTCCAGAACATAGTAATTACTCAATAAACGAGTCTAAATAGTAACAAGGGAAATGAGGCTATAGTTGAGAAACTAGCTGGTAATTCTCAGGAACGAAAAACAAAGAGTTCAGTAACAAAAGTTATGGCCATTGATCTTAATAGCATGACACAGAAGTTCTACCAAAATATGGGGCATCCGGGTGGCTCAGTTGGTTAAGTGTCTGACTCTTGGTTTTGGCTGAGGTCATGGTCTCAGGGTCATGAGACTGAGGCCCGTGTCAGGCTCCATGCTCAGTGCAGAGTCTGCCTCTCCCTCTCCCTCTGCTTCTCCCCCTGCTCGCTCACTCTCTCTCTCTCTCAAATAAATAAAATCTTTAAAAAATAAGTTTTACCAAAACATAATAATTATAGTCTCATAAGACAATACAATTTTAAGATCAGAGATCATGTGACTGAGCCTTCATGACATTGATAAGAGAACTAGAACGAAAGGCAAAAGGATCAAACAATGTCCAATACCAAGGAGTATGGGAAATAAGCATTAAAATAGATGCCTGTAGAGATTTAGAAAAGAAAAAAGAAAACTAGGAACCGGAAAGCTGCTAATTATGAGAAAAGTGGGCAGGAGAGGGGGACAAGGGCCACTGCTCAGGGCCTGACTTCTCATCTACCCAGAAGTCCTACCAGAAGGGAACTTAGTCCCAACTCAGATATATCAGTGAGACAGCAGAGAGACATTCACTGTGGTATTTCAGACAGCTGAAATACCACAATATTAAAGCCGACATGTTTCAAAAATCATAGTTGTCCCAAAGAAGGAGAGACGAGAACAGGTAATAACATTTTCCCTAAGTGATTCTGAACACTTAACCAGTTTCTAAATTTCCCAAGGTCCATTCTAATGAGTCAAAGCAACCCAGCTCTGTGTCCCACCAACAGATGGTGTTAATCATCGGAGGGTGTCATCTGTCCTTAGCTTAGAGTGGACTTAGGCTTCATTCTGAGGTATCTTAGAAAGATTAGTAATCTCATCCTGCCTGATAAGAACAAAAGCAATTGAAAATGGATACAAGGAGACCGATGATATCCATTAAAATGAAAGTGGAGCTATTCTCCCCAAAACATTGAATATGGAGAGAGGACGACAAGTATTATTACAGGATGAAGAGCTGTACATTGGAAATGATTCTAAAGGAAAAGAATGAGTCATCTAACGTGTGGAAAGTGATGTGCCTATCTACTCAACAATGATCCTCACAAAAGAAGATGGGCGATGAAATACAAAACCTTTTCAGTGTGGGATGAGTGGATCAGTTTCAACGCCAGATGCCTGTTAGACTAATTCAGGAGAAGGCTGATCACTCTTCTACTGACTGCTACAAAGAGTGCATTTGGAGATGTACGACATCAAATGAGAAATCAAGCCACACATGTAAATACAAAAGAGATCAACAAAAGGGTGTAGCTTACTTCTTTCAACAGACTTTCCAAGCAGATAAAACCAACTTGTTCTGGAACAAGCAGCTGAGAGAATGTATATTCCCAAGAAGAAGAATAGGCCTAAATATTCTAAAATACCCAAGAATATTTCGGGCTTGGTAGAAACACATCCAGGGACTCCAAGCTCAAAGCTTTTATGATGACTTAGGTATCTGTATCTATGTGGACTTATAGATCTGAATCCTGTTTGAAAGGAGAGCAGTTTCCCTGCTTTAAAAAAATGAATATAAAATGTTCTAAGGACCAGCAGCTAAGCAAGAAGAGTGCATATGAACCAAAGGGCAAAGAATGAGGTAGCTGGGGCTCTTTCAATAATACATTCTTCCAGCCATTGAGGTCATCTCTGGTCTACATCACTTGTTGTTATGTTGCCAGACATAGCATACCAAGTGGCTATGGGTTGCTAACAGTTCTTTAATTTGGGACATAGAGCAAGGGGGATGGTCAAGACTTGGTTGTGTAAACATTTGGTATTTTCTACTAGTACCCAAATCTCAGCTGTACACTTTACCTTCTTCAGGATAATCAGTACCTACTTGGTTTTCATCGAGCCAGTAAGGCATGGTTTCTTTCAAATACAAAAAGTGCTACTATAAGATCCTTCTTTTCCCTTCCAACATCAAAGATATCATCAATAAATGTCAGAAACAAGAACAATGGATAGAAAAATTGGCTCAAGGAAATGTTGCCTTGTCAATTTGACAGAAGGAAGATAATCAAGGGGCAGTTGGTTCAAAACACACATGGTGCCAAAATGTCAAGACATCCTGCTTAAGAGGGACCACTGTGTGTGAAGACTGGATACAGAAGTGTAAGAATGGAAATAGAGCAAAAAAGAAATCAGACAAGGACAAAGAAAGAGAAATGGTGATATAACTGAGGTGTGTGTAACAGCCCACATAAGTAGGTCGTAGATGTGGTCATATTTGTACTTGGAACACAAAATAAGTACAGAGGCAAGATACAATGACACTCTTGATATTCTTCTGACATGTGCTTTAAATCCGTTAGTTCATATGTTTTTGAACTACATGGTTTTGCAGATGAGTTCATCGTTCAAAGGTTAGGAAAAACAATGTGTGACACTATGCCTGAACCTAAGTAGGAGCAATGAATAATGACAAGCACTTTGGGAGGAAGTGACCATAGGCACAGTTAGATATGAAATACAATTTAAAAAAAAAAAGACTTCAGGAAATTCAGAGAGAAGGTAATTGTGAGAGCAGAACCAAAGTGCTCCTGAAATGCAATTCAAGAAAGGTTTTTCAGTTCTAAAAATGAAATTCAGAGTTTATTCTCACAAATAATCCCAAAGGGAAAAAATAGAAAAGGCATCTCTAGGGAGCTGTGGCTGGTTAGTGACCTGTCTTGGACAAGGTGGGCTTTAAAAGTTCATATGCAAAACCAGGGAGGAACACAGCGGCAGAAAAGGGGCTCTGAATGCCTGAAAGTGGAAAATAAACTGAAGCTGACCAAAACAACAGAAGAGATTTACATATGTATAATCAAATTAATCTTTCTTAATTATAATTACATTTGCATAAATACAGATATATTTTATCTATGTTCACAAGAGCTAAGCTGACAGCCCCCTGTTTGAGGTGGAGGTGGGATATTTTATAAATCTCGGATTTGGAAGGTTCTCATTTGAGGACAATGCTAATTGTCAAGAAGACTCTCCCATGTAGTGAGCAAAATTTACCACTCTTCCTCCACCACCCAAGGAATTAGTAGATTTAAATACCAGAAGGGATTTTGTCTATATCGGAGGTCACAAGACCAATGCCTGCTTGCACCTGGAGGGTGGAATGGATGAGTGGAAAGCCCAAACATAAAGCAACGGTTAAAGGTTGGAGTGTAGTCACCTGGAGAATGCATCCCCTATCAAAAGAATTTCACATCAAAATTTAAAAATTAGGTGAATAATGTGTTGACCAAACAAAATAGCCTCATATTTCACCTAAGTGCCTCCTGTTCGCAATCCCTGGGTCAGGATATTTCTGAGATTCACAGATGTTAAATAACTTGCCTGAAACCTACAAACCCATTAATAGAAATATGTATAATGAAGATAATAAATGCTAGAAGCAATTTACTGGCTTACCTGACAATATAACCTGATTCAAATGCTGAGGGGTCCAAGTTTGTTTTCCATTCAAGTGGTTCTACAAAAACATATTTTGCCTCTTGAGGATGTTTGTAGATAAAACTCTCCACAAACATCATAATTTCTGTCAGTATCGCCTCATTGAGAGGAGTAATTTCCAAGGTTCTGGTCCCATAACCGGCAGCAGTCCACTGCACAGATCTTGTCAGAGCCACGCCCATGGGATCCGTCAATGCTCAGATCTGAGCTTAGCACATACGCTGCATCAGAGTGGAAAGAGAAACAGAGGATCGCAAGCCCCTTTTCCCCAGAATGGTTTTCATTTTCAAGCCTTTAAGCCATCCAACCCACATTCTGCTTATTACTTGTAGGGGCTGGTTTTTTAATCTTCGAATTGCTCTTTGATGCAACAAAATAGTTCATTTTTACTGAGTCAGCTCTAAGGAAAAGTGATGGGTGCTTGAATTTCCCATTATCTGTCTGCCCTGAAGTGAATAACTTTCTCATTTCCCTGGGCCTAAGAGGGGAAGTTCAAGTAACTGGGCAACAAATAGAACTAGGAAACTCCAACAGTGGAAGGAAGAACTGGAGGAGGGTGGTGTATCCAGGCCTTTGGTCCACAGGTGTGCGGGAGCCGGAGGTGAGGGAACGACACTCCTCTGAGCTGGGCTGCTCATCATTGAGAACCATACTGTTAAACTGAACTCTGCTGTTCTGACTTTTTAAAAAAATTTATTTTTATTTGAATTCAATTAACATACAGTATATTATTGCTTTCAGAGGTAGCGGTCAGTGATTCATTGGTCTTCTGTAAGACCCAGTGCTCATTACATCATGTGCCCTCCTTAATGTCTATCCCCCAGTTACCCCATTCCCCTGCCCTTCTTACCTCCAGCACTGACTTCCTTTAAAAAAAAAAATATTATCTGTAACATTAAATGAGAGCCAAGTTAGAAAGCAAGTTCTCACTGTGAACATTCAAGGCTTTGCTCCCTGATAGTCTATACTTGTTTGTTCTCTCATTAAAGGGATCATTAAAGCTTTCCTTCCAGAATATTAGAACACTTATAAAGTCAAATATAGAATAGAATTAGCCTCCCCGCCCCCCATCATTATGACTAAAGCTTAGAAGTACCAAGACTCCACAGAAATGACTTGGAGATTTTGGGTTTTGTACTGTATTCAATCTTGATATCCAGTAACCAGGACACCCAGATCAGTGGTTCTCAATAAAGCAGTATTCATAACACAGAAGTATTATAAAAGACATTTCATTATCAAAATGACAGGAAGGGGACATCATGGGCATTTAGTGATGAGGACCAAGCATGTCAGATGTCCTACAGTGTGCACAGCAGTCGCCAGAAGAAAGAATTATGCTACAATCTCCAGTCTAGCAGGTAAAAAAACTAAGTAATACCTGTGCTTGGAACATCATCTCACTTTATAAATAATCACAAAGTATTTTTTCACAGTTTTGATATACATTGAATTTTCCAGGATTGCAACTATCACGTAAATTGAAGGAAGGTTGTACATACTTTGTTTTATATGGAAGTCTACCAAGAGCTCAGCATTTTGGAAAATCACGCCATTGATGATCATGCAGGTCACACCGTTTAAGTTTCAATGACATGTTTTTATCAGCCTGCATCTGGAACTACTTCATTCACAGTAGGTAATTCTATGTAAGGAGGGAGCATCTGACTATTTTATTGCATATTCTAGTATAGTGGTAACTGAGCATTTCCATGCTAACATTGTATTACAATAATTTACCTTTTAATTTTCCTTTATTTTAGTTAGCACACTAACAACATTTAAAACTGTGCATGTATGTAGAATTATTATCTAAGATTTTGATTTTGGAGTAGCAAGGTAGGCATTACAAAATATTTGTTATAAAAAACGATAGCTCTCAGGGCTGAGAATGGCTGATATATGTGTATACATATATGCATATATTTTTATATCTGTATATATAATTGTTAAATAAGATGTATACAGTTAGGGTACAAATTTGTTCTGTGCATTATTTTCGTATTCCAGTGGTGTGTTTCTATTGCTTGATTCTGAACACAAAAGCATGTACTGATGCTTATATGTAAGCATATATGTAAGCTTATATGTATGCTTATATGTACTGTTGATTTTCCTAATATTATGAGAGTAAATGCAAGCTAAGTACAAATAAGTTATTCATGTAAGAAAGTCTTAGGTGCACAGTTCTGTTTTCAATCTTAATTATACCATATGTTTCAATGGTCTTTTAAAACTATGTGGTGTGTATCATTTCCTTCTTGTACTTTTTTAAAGGAAAATGTGGATGTACATAGATTACATAAGACTGTAGCAGTCAACACCCCATAAAGCAACTTCCTGGAAGACACTTTAAAAAGAGCTAAGAAATGCAAAAAAAGGTCTTTTTTTCATCGTGATAAATTTTTATACGAAAGTAACTGCTACACTTTTGGATCTCTTCAAATTCTTTTTCTAAATCTGGTAAACCAGGAGCTGCAACAAGGCTTGATTTGAGAAGGCGTGTTAGCAGAAGATCTAAGAAAATTTCAGGGGGGCCTTGGACAATCCAGAAGGCATATAAAATATTACTGGGGGGGGTGGGGAAGGTGGAACAAAATCCCAAACAAGACAAGACAGGTATAAGAAGGCTTAAAAAAGAAAAAAAAAAGTACTTTGTAGGCTTAACTGAATAAATTTTAAAAAAGAAAACAGGGTAATCTAATGTTTTTCATGTTGAGTCTAGGAAATTTCTAATGGCTTCATTTACCAAAAGAACCAGAACTACTGCATTTATTCCACTAATTCCAGAGGTGTTAAAAAAAATGGTCATTATAACTCAGGTAAAAATGCAAAACTAACACTTTTTATCAAAACAGGCTGTTTCCCAGTTTCTATGCATTGCCAATCCAGGTGTCCTTTTGGCCTAAGAACCACGGTTACAATGAATACATGTGAATATATAGTACATATCTTTAAAGTGCGATTGTTAAAAAGTTTAATGATTAAAAGGAAAAAAGTTTTTGTGCATGTGTTTGCATAAATTGAGAATCACTTAGATTCATTTTCTTTACTAATTCTACTCATTTTCTCTACTAATCGAATCGCTGTAATAGAATTCGCTTTTCTTTTTTAAGGGTTAGTGGCAAGCTTCCCGTATCACTAATAAAATGAAACCCGTCCGTGAATAATTTCTGTTAACACTTGAGCAGAAGCAAACCCGAATTCTTTGTGAAGCTCAGGGAATGCAAGCATCCACTCTGAGATCTAGAAATGCGGCTGGTAACATCGATTGGGAGTCAGTGCCTACCCTGGCATTCCGAGAATGATGAAGCTACAGGAAAATTACAATTTCAGGAACTGACATGAAGAGCGCCCTGAATCGAAGTCCAACTCCAACCCTGTGTGAAAACACGCGATGATGGCACCAGCCAGGCGGGTGACAGGCGTTAGAACTGGAGACTAGGGGTAAGGGGGACGTGCAGGAAGGGGCAGGCAGGGAAGACAATAGCTAGAAGGAGGCACGGCCGCAAAGGCGGAGGGGAAAGGCGAAGAGAGGCAAGGAGGCGGCCTGAGAAGCAGAGAGAACCGACAACGGAAAGGGGTGGAGAAGGGGGCCCGGGCTCGAAGGAGCAGGGCGTGCCCGGGCAGCGGCCAGGTGTCGCGGGGAGGCAGGGGCTCAGTGCGGGTGCGAAAGAGAAGGCGAGGGGACGGATCTCGGGCCCGAAGAGAGAAAAGGGAAGAGGCGCGGGGGACGGAAGCGGGGGCCCGAGAAACGCCCCCATGTCTCGAACCACGCGTTAGGCTGCAAGGACCCCAGCGCGGGGCGAGCGCGAGCTGCGGGGCCCGGGGCCGCGGGAGCAGCGGCGAGTCCCCCAGGCGGCCGCCCTGCGCCCACCGGCCGCACTCACCTGCGGCGCCCCGCTCCGCGCCCGCACTGCACCC